>JAQQAC010011087.1:760624-954060 GCA_029783875.1 Phataginus tricuspis | reverse complement strand
GGGCGCACGGGCCGGGGCGGGGCGCACGGGCCGGGGCGGGGCCCGGGGCCAGGCTCACGAGTCCTTCTCCCCTTAGGACTCCGGGGGCCTGTACCACAACAGACCCACGGTCCAGTGCTCCTCCCCTGTCTTCCTGTCCATCTCTGTGGTCGACCAGCCAGACCTGGACCCCCAGTTTGTCAGGGAGTTTTACTCGGCTTCTGTCGCTGAGGACGCTCCCCAGGTGTGCTGGGGGTCCGGAGGGGTCTGGGGGAGACAGGACGTGGGGGAGGGTCTGGGCCACTGACCGTGCGTCCTTGCAGGGAACCTCGGTGCTGAAGGTGGAGGCTGTGGACGGGGACAAAGGCATCAATGACCCCATGACCTACAGCATCTCCAGTGAGGACAGGGCGTCCCCGGGGGGCTGGGGTGAGGGAGGGGCGAGGGCTCTGGCAGAGCCGCGGAAGCAGCTGCTCTTGCCGCCTGTTGCTAGACTCCACGAGGCCCGGCTGGTTTGACATTGGGCTGGATGGGGTGATCAGGGTACGTGGTTCCCTGGACCGGGAGCAGCTGCTGGAGGAGGAGGAGGAGGTGCAGGTGCAGGTCACGGTGAGTAGGGCTCCACTGCCCCTTTTGCGCCCCCCTCTAACCTCTGACCTTTGATCTCAGCTCTCTCTGAGCGCTGGTTCTTTGATTTCTGTCCTTTGGCCTCTGCTCTGCTTTTAGGCCACCGAGATGCACCCGAACATCTATGGGCAGGATGCCAAGGTGAGCATATGGGTCGCACTGAAGGTGACAGATGTAAATGACCACAAACCTGAGTTTTACAACTGCAGCCTCCCCACCTGCGCCTTCACCTCCCAAGAGGCCCAGGCCGACTTCACTGGCTCTGTGGATGAGCACGCCTCCACCCGCATCCCCATCGACGATCTCACCATGGTGGTCCACGACCCGGACAAGGCAGGTGCACCCAGACAAGGGCTGGTGTGGGCAGGGGCGACGGTGGGAGGTGCTGGGGGAGGGAGGTGGCGAGGGACCCATAGAGCAGGGCACTGGGGTGCGCGGCGGGGTGAGCAGCGGGTGACGGTGGCGCCTACCACGAACAGTGGCAGATATTCGGAGTTATTGGGCGATGCCGGGCCTGTGGGTAGCTTTGTGCCCAGGACAGTGCTAGGCGGTGGTGGACCCCAAGGCAGCAGTACTGGGTGCTGCGTAGAGTACTGAGTGGGACGCAGTTGTCAGTGGTGTTGAGAAGAGGATGGTGATGGGTGGCCAGCGATGTCCAGGGGTGTTGTAGTGTCACTGGACACTGTGGGATGTGGGCAACGTTGAGCACAGAGTGACCCAAGTGAGCGTTAAGTTGGAGGGTCTTCTTCAGTGGGGCTTGATGCTGAGTGGTGGGACTGGATGACCACTACCTGAGGAGAGTGTCGGTAGCGTTTGGTGACATCGAGTTGATGCAAAATGGTATTGGGTGGGTCAGTGGGTGGTGTATCGAGTTGGTGGTTGGCGTTGAGTGGAGTGGAGGGGGCACGGGTAACGGGGTGCTGTCGGGTGTTGGTGTTGGGTGGTGGTGTGGGTGGTGGTGGGTAGGAAGGGCTCATAGTGATCCTTTATGGGAGTGAGTGTGTATGTGTGTGTCCAGGCTCTGTCTGTCCCTCCCAGGCTCGGGGCTCACAGTGCCTAGGGAAGTCTTCTTCTGATGAGCCCACACCTGCAGGGACCAGTGAGCAGCCCAGCCTCCTGGGGCCCTACAGCCTCAGGCTTCTGAGAGCCCCCTTCTCATGGGGTGGCGGTGGACAGGGCCGCCCGAGGCTGGAGCCTGCCACAGGCCCTGGGGGAAAGGTGAGGGTGGGTGCATTGCAGAGGTGGGGATCCCCACGACACTGCCCACGTCTGCAGGGCAGGAACGGCACCTTCCTGCTGTCCCTGGGCGGCCCTGATGCTGAAGCCTTCAGCGTGTCCCCAGCACGGGCGGCGGGCTCAGCCGACGTGCAGGTGCTGGTGAGAGTGCCGTCACTGGTGGACTATGAAAGGCACACGGTGATGCTGGTGCAGGTGAGGAGCGCTTGGGGGAGCGGGAAGCACAGTCTCTGGGGTGCCGTGGTCCCACCGCTGCTGCCTCTTCTCCCGTCCTTAGGTCGTGGCCACTGACTCAGTCAGTGGGAATTCCTCTGTCGCCTCGGTGACCATCCACCTTAGAGACATCAATGACCATAGGCCTACGTTCCCCCAAAACTTGTACAACCTCAGTGTCTGGGAGCACAGTGCCGATGGCTTTGTGGTCACCAACAGCATTCATGTGAGTCGTGGGGCCCATGGCTTGGCCAGGCAGGGAGAGACGCAGGGAGGCTAGACGGGGACCATGCCTGCCCGAGTCTTTGTACCATCTGATGTCACTGGGTCCCAGCAAGTGTGCATGCATGTGAGTGTGGGGGGTGGGGTGGGGGGTCAGGGTGCTGGTGTGTGAATCTGAGTGTGCTGAGGGTTCTTCCTTTGTGTCAGGAAGCAGGACAGCCCTGTCCCCAACAATTGTGTGGTTAGCAGTGAGCGCCAAAATTTCTGAACAGTGTCCCATTATCTATCTCTGCCTCACAGGCCTTTGACCCAGACACGGGTGACGGGGGCCGCATCACCTACAGCCTGCTTCCAGGGACTGGGTAAGGTCTCAGGGTGGGCAGAGGGCAGGCAGGCGAGTGGAGACCAGGCTTGCCTTTCTGCCCCACCAGGTGGCTAGAGTAACCAGGCAGTACAAGGCACCCAGTTGCATTTCAATTGCAGACAAACAACGAATAATTTTCAGTATAAGTAGGTTGCAGATACTGCATGGGACATGCTAAAATATTTTCTATTGTTTATCTGAAATTCAAATTTAAACAAGCATCCTGTCTTTTTATTTGCTTAATCTGCCACCCCACCCAGAGCAGACATCTTTGAGGTGGATGCAGACTCAGGGACTGTGACAGTGAGGAACAGCCAGCTGCTGGACCGGGAGAAGCAGGCTGTGTACTACCTCACCCTGCAGGCTACAGATGGAGGGAACCTGTCGGCCTCCACCATGCTGCAGATCGTCCTGCTAGACATCAATGACAATGAACCCGTGGTCAGCGGCTCCTACAACATCTTTGTCCAGGAGGGGGAGGCCAATGTCTCTGTGACCATCCAGGTGCGAGCTGGTCTGGGCTTGCTGGGTGGCACAGGGGCAGGGGACCAACCCTTGCTCTGCAGTCATGCTGACCCTGGGTTCGAATGTGACCTGTGCTGTGTGGCCCTGAGAGAGTCACTCAGTCTCTCTGGGCTTCCATTGCCTCTTTAGCAAATGAGAACAATCATAGAACTTATCCCCAGGGTCACTGGGGAATAATGAGACAATGAATGGAAAGTGCTCAGCACAAGGCCTAGCACAGGGCAACCTCTCAAAAACCAAATGCACTTTTAAATGCAGGCCCCTGTCTCATTCCAAAAGGAATTTGAGATGGCTTTGCTTAAAAGGTAAGATAAAAAATGTGGAAGAAATAAGAAAAAGAAAACAAAGATAGTGTTGTTGAAGGACACAAGGGTCGGGTTAGAACCTAGAGCCATACAACTTCCAGGAGCAGGCTGAAAATTCAGTTCCCAGCTTCCTACTGGCCGAAGCAAATACAGGAAAATGTGGTGAGTGGCGAGGTTCACAGACCCTGTGAGATTAAAAACGCAGTGTTGGCTCCAGACAAACACTGGAGTGAAGCTTCCCCCATGAAGTCATCCGAAAGGGGGTCTTGGGGGACGTGGGAAACCAGGTCTGGGAATGACAGTCCCATGGCTGTGGAGCCTGCCCATCTTCCTGGGGCTGTGGTTTCCCATCCCTGGTCTCCTGACTGACTTATGAAACAGATGCTCTAATGATCCCCATTTCACAGAAGGAGAAAACTGAGGCTTACAGAGGTCGAGTGACTTTTCTGTTACTGCACAGCCAGTAAGTGGCAGTGCTGGGGCTGGAGCTCAGACTTCTCTGCCCTGAAACCTGGGCCTTTTCTCTTTGCTCCTTGGTGCTTCTCTGTCTGATGTGTGAGCTCCTTGGGGCAGGAGTGTTTCAGATCTGCTGCTGTAACTGGGGTGCCTGGCATGAGCCCCAAGGAGTGCTTGGTGAATTAACTGGCCTGAGTTCAGAGTGCTGAGGTATGAACAGACAGGGTCAGACTTTTGAAAAAACCTTTTCTGGCTGCCTACATAGGAGGCATTTAATAAATAAACAAGATCCCAATAGAATTGAAATGAAAGAGCTGAAGGTGGGGGGTGGGCAGGGGGAAAGGGAAAAGAATGGTTCCACGTCAGTGTAGCCCAACCCTGGATTCAAAGCCACATTTGCAGAGCACCTACTGTGCGCCAGGCCCTTGGCTGGGCCCCAAGTCCTTTGGGATGAACCCACCATAATTCCTATCCCTAGGTGACTTTCAGTTAGGAGGAGGGCGCCAGACGGCTGAGAAGTATCACTTGTGCTGTGTTGAAGGTAGTACAGGGGTTGTGGAGGTCCGGGAGGCACCACCCTGCCTGGAGTCAAGCGGAGAAGATGCAGAGGGCATTCAGGGTGAAGGAACAGCATGTGGAAGGCCTAGTGACACGGGAAAACCGGCTGTATTCTCCATGCTGGATGACAGGACGCTGGCAGGACAGGAACACACACATACACACACATGGGAAAATCAGAATCTTGTTGGACTTAGTTTATGTTGGTTTCAATTTTGAATGTCTACAACTAGCTCCATAAAGGAACTGTCTTGATCACGGCTCCGTTCCCAGTGCCTAGAACAGGGCTGGGCACATGGTAGGCCCACAGTGAACATCTGTGGGATGAACGGATGACCTCAGGGCCTGAGACCGCAGACCCTCCCGCAAGCTGCTGGTCTGGTGCTCTTAGACGGGCGGGCGCCGAGGCTGGGAGGTTAGCGCCACCCTGACGGCCTCAGGCCCAGGTGCCGCCCTCATGGGCCGGTGCTGGGAGGGGAGGCCAGTCTACAGAGGAGGGGCTGGGGGCCTGGGGAGCACCTGCTGGCCAATGCCCCAACCCTGCTTGTGTGCAGGCTCACGACAGTGACCAGCCAGATACCAACAACAGCCGCCTGCACTTCAGCCTGCTGCCTGGCCCCTACAGCCACAACTTCTCAGTGGATCCCGACAAAGGGGTCCTCAGAAACCTGGAGCCCTTGGACAGAGAGGCCATCGAACCTGCCCTGGGGGGCCGCATTGTGCTGACTGTGTGTGTGGCTGACGGTGGTGTGCCCGTCCTCAGCACCGAGGTCAATGTCACCGTCACTGTGGAGGTAAGGCCTGGCTTTGCCGGCAGCCTGAGTCACATTCCTGCCCTTTGCCGTGGGGCGGGTGAGGGGGTCCTGGCGCCATGCTGCCTGGGTCAGAATCATGCGGCCTTAGGCATTGCTCAGTCTCCCTGGGCCCTCAAGTTCCTCGTCTGTAAAATGGGGATGAAAATCACATAAACAAGTTAACAAGCGGAGAGTGCCTCCGAGAGCCTGACCCACAGGAGGCACCCACTGCAGCAGGGTCTGTGGTCGCCTTGTCTCGTCACGCAGGCATTTCATGGTTTTACATCATCTCAGGAAGAAGGGTGTGGACAGTACAATAAGATATTTTGAGAGAAAGATCCATTCACATAACTTTGATTGCATTATATTGTTACAATTGTTCTATTTTATTATTAGTTATTGTTAATCTCTTACTGTGTCTAATTTATAAATTAAGCCTTATCATAGGTATGTATGTACAGAAAAAACACAGCATATAGAGTGTTTGGTACTGTCTGTGGTGTCAGGCATCCCCTGGGGCTCTGGGAACATAGTCCCCATGGATAAGGGGGATCTACTGTATTAGCTTTAATTATCGTTTGCAAAGTCCCACCTCAACCCTCCTGTCTTCCCCCACCATTCAAAGGCATAGAGAAGGGGGGAAAACCAGCATTTATCGTGTCTGCCGCACACCTGGCTCTGCACTATAAGTGTGGCTAGTACCATTTTATTGGTCCAGGAACTGAGGCACAGAGAGGTTGACTAGGGCCACAGAATGTGGTTTTGAACCCAGTCTGTCTGGTCCTAGGGCTGGCACCAGCCCATAAGGCACCCTCCTCTAGAAAAGTGTCGTAACAAGTGTGTGCCTCCACAATGTGCATGACGTGGATGGTGCCCCCTAGGGGTGTTCAGTGCGAAGCCTGCGCCACCCTACATAGCAGCCCTGTGGGCCACTTGGTGGGGCTGTGCCACTTTCCTGCAAGGATCATCGTGAGACCACAGGGAAAATGGAGAAACGGAAGCTGAATTAGCACTTGTCTGTTGTCCTTGGGGTGGAAGTGGGCCACAAAGAAACAAGAAAGAAGAATTGCATTTCCTGAGTAAGGAAGTCCTTTCACACCCTTGAGCGAGTCCGCATAAGGGCCCTGGGAGTGGAGGTTCTGGCCAGAGATGTCCACGTCACCCGTGAGGCAGGGGTGGGGCCAGATCTGCCTCGGAGCTGGGCCTGTGGCCGCTCCCAGGACAGGGTGTCCTTAAGAGTGCAGCTGGCCATGTGCATTGAGCCCATTGCACCATTTCTGAGAAATCATCATCAGAAAAAGCATCTAGCTATGGGGAAAGGGCTTTATTTTCAAAGATGTCTAGTCTACTGTCACTTAGAAAAAGCTGAAAGCAAAAGCAGGTGCCAGTGGGCTGCCCCAGGGAGGGGCTGGAGAAGCCAAGGCTCCCGCAGTGTCAGGGGAGGAAGCAGTGGGCGGGGTCAGCTTCCAGCTGTGGCAGCAGTGGCCGTGCTCTGTCCGTCTGTCTGCTGGGGTGGCAGGGCTGGAGAGGGAAGAACGGAACAGAAAACATCAGGTGTCTGAGGGCAGGCCCAGGTCTAAGTCCTGGCAGATGCCCCAAGCTTGGAGGACACACCAGGACCAGAGAGGGCTGGGGCCGTGGGGCCTCTGCAGAGATGGGCCGGTCCTGGTGCCAATACATTCAGTCTGAGAGACATGGAGTTGCACCAGGCCAGACAGGGACATAGATGGGGATTTGGAGTCATCCTTCTGGAAAGCAGCATGGAAACAGCTCTGAGCTGTAGTCAGAGCAACGGGGAGGAGGTGGGGCTCACTGAAAGTGTATAGCTAACTTCAGAGCCCTAGGGGTGAGCCCTGGGCTAGTTCCACCCTCTCAAAGGCCGTTTTCTCTTATGTAAAGTGGCAGTGATGTCTGAGGAGGCACGGGGGCAGCGTCTGTGCCTCAGGTGAGAAGAAGTAGGTTGGTTCTGGGGAGGCTGAACCTTGGGGCTCCTGAGGTCCCTGGGCTCAGAACTGCCTCCTGTCTGCAGGATGTCAATGATAACCTGCCCGTCTTCAATCAGTCCATCTACTCCTTCTTGGTGAAGGAGAGGGACCCAGGTAAGTCTGGGCCCAGGGCCCCTACCAGGTGGGCCCGTCATGCCTGAGGGTGGTGAGGCCAGAGGAGCCCGGCCGGGAGTCCCTCCTTACTCTGTCCCTCTTCCACAGGAGTCCTGGTGGGTGTGGTGGAGGCCTGGGACGCAGACCAGACAGAAGCCAACAACCGCATCAGCTTCAGCCTGTCAGGGAGCGGCGCTAACAACTTCATGCTCCGGGGCTCCGTGCTGGGGTCTGGGTGGGCTGAGGGCCGCCTCTTGCTGCCCTCGGATGTGAGCCTGGACTATGAGGTGCAGACCTCCTTCAATCTGACAGTGAGTGCTGAGAACCCAGACCCCCAGGGGGATGAGGCCACCGTAGGAGTCTTGGTGGCTGTGGCGGACGTGAATGATGAACCACCCACCCTGGACTCAGCCTCGCTCCAGGGCATCCGTGTGGCTGAGAATGGCTCACAGCACGGCCTGGTGGCTGAGGTGGTTGCACGGGATGTGGATACCACAGCTCAGCTGGAAGTACAGCTTGTGAACGTCGTCTGTACCAAGGCTGGGGTCAACGTGGGCAACCTGTGCCGTGGCTGGTTCTCTGTGCTGGCCAATGGCTCTGTGTTCATCACTGAAAGCAAGGCCATCGACTATGAGACCTGTGACCTGGTCACACTAGTTGTGCGGGCCTGTGACCTCACAACGGACCCCCGCTTCCAGGCATACAGTGACAACGGTGAGGCAGCCTGGCCTCTAGGGCTTGACAAGCTGCAGCATAAGGGCTATAGGCTGGGACCCACAAGATCTGGATTCAAATTCTAGCTCCAGTCCCTACAAGCTGTATCACTGGGAAAGTCACAACACCTCCCCAAGCTTTAGTATCCCCATCTGTCAAATAGAATTGGGTAGTAGGTTGGCTGTGAAGATTAAATGAGAACATGCATATTAAACATTTAATTCAGTGCTTGGCACATAGAAAGCACCTAATGCTACTATTTTGTGAGGCAGTGTAAAGGACAGAGTGTACTGCAGAGTCAGATGTGTGCTTGTATCCCACCTCTGACACCAAGTAGGAATAATAACTATATTAACAGCTAGCAAGTTCTTGCTACGGCCAAGAGCTATGTAAGCATTTATTGAGTTCTTACTATAGCCAAGCACTATGTAAGCATTTATTGAGTTCTTACTATAGCCAAGCACTATGTAAGCATTTCTTCATTTTATTGTCATACAACCCATGAGGTAGGTGATCCCTGTCCAATTTTATAGATGAGGAAACTGAAGCACAGAGCGAGCAGTTCAGTAACCTAGCTTACACAGCTAGCAAGTATCACTATAATGCTGTGGTCCCATGGGACATAACTGGGTGGAGCTCAGTCCTGGCTCACTGCTCTTGCTGTGTGACCTTGGACAAGTTGTTTATCCTCTCTGAGGGCTGGGGAGGATATTCCCTCCTACAAAGGCCAGAGAATGCTAAGTGGGCAGTGTGGATCAGGAGCATGGGAGAGAATTGAGCATGAGTGATGCATGGGAAGGAAACTACTGGGAGCATAGCTGAGGCCTAGGCTTTCTGGGTCAGGCCTTTGCCTAGAGACTGGAGCCAGCCAACCTTGTCCTCCTAGGAACCCTCCCCATCACCATTGAGGATGTGAATGACAATGCACCCTACTTTCTGCCTGATAATAAGACTTTTGGTAAGCAACAAGCCTCTCCCTTCCCACCCTTCCCCACACATAGTACTCTTGTCAGGACTACCTTTGGGCAACTCCTGCAGATACTTCTCAGGCCCCAGGTGAGCCCTCAGAAAAGGAGGAAGGCCTCTAATCCTGCCTTTTCTCCAGGGTTTCAACAGGAGAGGAGACCTAAGTTTTTACCCCAACTCATATCTGACCCTGGGCCAGACCCTACCTCTCTGGACTTCAGTTTTCCCATCTGCACAATGGGTGGTGGATGACCTGCTAACTACCTACTGTGCAGGGGTAGTTGTAATGGGGGTCTCTGCTGGTAGATAGGTTGAAGGCAGGTTTGGGGAAATCAGTCCTGGGCTGGGCTGTGCTCAGCACAAGGCCAGGCTAGCACAGGCCCTGCCACTACTGACCCCTTCCTGTCTACACTTGTAGTAATCATCCCAGAGCTTGTGATGCCCAACCAGCAGGTGGCTTCTGTGCAGGTGAGTCACTGGCTCCGGCCTTTGTCAGTCATGTTGGCCCCAGGAGACACTGGCTCAAGGCTTTCAGGCCTTTCAGCCACCCCCCAAATGTTTTAACACTAGAATGGAAATTTATTAGCTCCAACGTATGGAAAGAAAACCCCAGAATGGAAATGAACACCTGCCTAATTGATATGATTAAACTCAATTAATTGTTAGATTTAGTACTCATAAAAATTTCATGACTATAAAAACCACTTGTAGGCTAGGTTTTTCTCACTATATCAGAATCCTTGAGTATTACAGAGAAATCACAGTAACTGCAAATTAAATGAGTTCCTTGTAGCTAAATAATTTCTAGAGTAAAATTATAAAAATACCACTGTGGATGTTGTCCACTTTTCCTCCCAGGCCAGAGACAGTGATTCAGGGAACAACGGGGCCATCCAGTTCTCCATCCTCCAAGTGGATTTCATCGCCAAGGATGGGGCCACAATCCCTTTCCAGGGCTTCTTCCGGGTCTCCACCTCCACAGAGGCCAACGTGTTCATTGGCAACATTGAGTAACTGTGGGCAGCCCCTGGACAGGGGTTGGGAGGAGCCGAAGGGGGCCTCAAGGCAGTGAGCTCCCCATCCTGGGAGGTGTACAAGTGGGTTCCAGGACTGAGCCGTGCCCTTGTGCCTTCCATAGGCTGATGACCAACCTTGATTCTACTCTCCAAGGCACCTACCAAGTGACAGTCCAGGCTCAGGACAGACCTTCTGTGGGTCCTGCCCAGAGAACCCAAATCACCCTGAACGTGAGTGTCGGGTCCTCCAGGCCCCAGGGCGCTCGGCTAGCCTCTGTGTCCCCTGCGCCTAAGCTTCCCCCATGCCCTCCTCCCACAGCTCTTCACTGTGGACCAGAGTTACCGTGTGAGGCTGCAGTTCTCCACCACCAAGGAGGAAGTGGGTGCCAACACAGAGGCAGTTAAGGCGTAGGTCTGGGGAGCCCAGGGGGCGGCTGTGGGGAAGAACAGGGCCTAGAAACCTGGTCCCTGACAAGACCTAGATAGAAAGCAGCCATGCCCCTGACCCACATGGGACCTTGTCCCCGTCTTTGAGCCTGTACATGTACCTGCATTTCCTTTCCGTATGTCCCCAGAAGCCTATGGATGGCTGGGCAGAGAGGCCTAGGGCCTCTGTGTACAGTTGTGAAGGTTTGTACTGCACAGGGCACTCTGTTTGCTAAGCTGTAAGCCCTGCCCCGGCAGAAGGGGTTTTCTTGTCTAATTTGCACAGAGGTGCTGCCTGCTTACACAGCAGAGCTGACCAGAGGAGGTGCCCCTTTCAAATTCACACAATCCCCAATTCAGCTGCAGAGCCCTGGCCACAGGCCTGGACTAAGGCCCCTTCCCCAGGCCTCTGTGACACCTGTGCCCTTTGCAGGGCTCTTGCCCAGGCAACCAGGACTACTGTCTACATCGTGAACATTCAGGACATAGAATCCACAGCTCGGTGAGTGCCCATAGCACCAGTGGTTGGGTTGAGGAAAAGCCGCAGCAGCAGGGGGGGTCTGCTGGGTGGTTCTGGGCCCCTGATCTTTACTGCTACCCTGTTGCAGGGCCCGAGGCCGTTCCTACCTGGATGCTTACTTTGTCTTCTCAAATGGGTCGGCCCTGACGCTTGAGGAGCTGAGTGTGTGAGTGGGGCTTCCCTTGATGTGGGCGGGGGGAGCAGGGAGCCTAGTGGATGCCAATGACCCTCTGTGGCCAGGATGATCCGGAATGACCAGGACTCCCTGACGCAGCTGCTGCAGCTGGGGCTGGTGGTGCTGGTGAGTGCTGAAGGGCACAGGTGATGGGGTGCGGGGAGGGGAATGTGGACCTCACAGCCTCTCTCACACTCCTTCCCCAGGGCTCCCAGGAGAGCCAGGAGTCAGACTTGCCTAAGATGCTCAGTAACGTCATCATCGGATTAGCGGTGACTTTGCTGCTGGTCACTGTGATCATGACCACGGCCCTCGTGTGTGCCCGGAAAAGGTGCTGCCCCATCATTCCCTGTGACTTCAAGCCCACCTCTCCCACCACCCAAGACATCCACGGGGTAGAAACAGCTTTGGGTTAGGCATCAGGTATTTCTGTATTCAGTTCCCTGTGACCTCTTGTGACTGGTCATCTTGGGCAGGCTATCTCCCCTCCCCAAGCCTCAGTTTTCTCATCTGCAGAATGGGTGTGGCACTAGATTTCTCAAAGCACTGAAGGAAGCAGCGTGCATCTCACACCTGGGAAGATGTCTGTCACTTCCTGTGAGTTTAATACATGCTGCGTCCTTTGCCCTTGCTGATATCTAGAGTCGGCAGCCACATGTGAGTTTGATTCTAGGCCTTGCCACTGGCAGCTCTGTGGCCTTTGGCGAATGGTTTCCCTTCTCTGGATCTTATTTGTACCCTTTGTAAAATTGAGCTGACACTCTCCCCTGCCAGAGTAGTTATGAAGTCACACTCAGGGCCTGTACTGGGCACACAGTAGGTGTGCAGGGAAGTAGTGACCCCCCTCTCGGGTCCCCACAGCTACCACCGGAAGCTTCGGGCTTTGAATGCTGCCAAGGAGGCCCGGAGGACAGCAGGGGGGGGTGATGCCATCAGCCTCTGCCATCCCTGGGACTAACATGTACACCACTGAGCGGTGAGCGGGGCTCAGAAAGTGGGTAAGAGGTTCCATGGGGCGGCTGAGGTCCATGGCTGCTTGACCAGGCCTTCTCTCCAGGGCTAATCCCATGCTGAACCTCGCCACCAAGGACCTGGGCTTTGAGTCCCAATCATCCTCCAGCGACCTGGACCACATCAGGTACACAGTGCCCCTCACAGCCAGGCTGGTATCAGGTGGTAGTGATGGTGATGGTGGTGGTGATGGAGATGGTGGTGGTGACGGTGGTGGTGGTAGTTGTGACAGTGGTGGTGGTGACGGTGGTGGTGGTGGTGATGGTGGTGGAGGTGGTGATGGTGGTGGAGGTGGTGATGGTAGTGGTGGTGAGAGTGGTGGTTCTTGGCCACAGACAGGGAGGACTGGGCCTGTAAACTATCTGAGTTTCATCATCTCCCATGCAGCCTCAACTCCTTGGATGACAACTCCGTGGACCTGGAAAAGGACAAGCAGGAAATCAAGGCAAGATGGGGGATGAGTTGGTGTCTGGGGTTTCTGACTTGGGGTCCTTCTCTGAAGGGGTGGGGTTCAGGAGAGAGCAGAAGGACCCACTGCTGACGTGGGCACATCTCTGCGCCAGGCCCTGGGAAGCCCCATGGCTTTGGAATGAAGTCTAGTCCTTGCCCCCTACTTCACTGTGTCTCCTGGTGGGTGACTTCTCCCCCCAGTTCTGTTTTCTCACCTGTAAGTGGAGATCAGAACATGAACCAGGCAGAGCCGTTGTGAGCCTATTGTGAAATAAGTGAAGGTATAAACACCACCCAGCACAAAGCTAAAAATCCTGGTTCCTTTAATTTATATCCTTTATATGAAAGCCAGTGGGGTTGGGGGAAGAGATCTAGAGGTGAACATAATCTAGCAAAGGAAAGAAGGTAGGTTCAAATAAACAACAGTATTGACATTTGTTCGGTAGGTTAGTTGGTTCAGTTACATCAAGGGTTTGCACAGCCTGGGCTGTTGACTGGAGTCACGTGGGGAGCTCTTTAGACATATTGATGTCAGGTCACAGCCCACAGATTCTGATCCAGTGGCTGGGGTGGGCCTTGGTATGAATGTGTTAAAGCTCCCAGCATCCTAATGTGCAGGATTGAGAACCACAAGACTAGATCAGTGGGCAGGGTAGGGCATGGGTCCTCTTCCTAGATGGGCAAGGTGCTAGAACCAGAAGGAACTACCCTCTCTCCTTCCTACCTTGAAAACTGCCAGTAGAGAAGCTCTAAGGCCCACTGAGCTGTAGTAGTCTGCAGTTGTGGGTGGGAAGTATCCACCACCATCCACCACATCACCTCCCCTCGGGGTTCTGCACTCAGCCAGGCCCTGCTTCCTGGAGTCCCCAGTCTTCCTTCATGCCTCAGTACTTATTTTCTCTTGAAGACCCTTACATGGAAAGACTTGATTAATTAAAGCCTCTCATGGATGTTAAAATACCAGAATGTTGCACAAGGGCCAGACTGCAACATAGAGGCCTCCAAAAGGGTCCCCAGGGATGGGGGTTGGGAATAGCAATCCAGGCTGCCAGGCAGCACTGGAGGCCCTTGAGTGGACAGCTTATCTCTGGATGAAATTTGTTTGGGGCAAAAACTTCAGTGAACATGTCCAGGGAGAACTGAAGCAGAAGGAGGGAACAGTCTTGTGGGTCAGAGGTTGTGGCTAGGCAGGAGGCCCGTGGTGGAGACCGAAGCTGGCCCCCAGAGTAGCGTCGGGGGCTCTACTGGCGGGGCTGGATCTATGGGCTGGGGAGGAGCGAAGAGCTCTGAGAGAAGAGTCGGGACAGGGAGGGGGGCCAGGCCACCGAGAGCCTTCAAAGCCAGGACAGAACCAAGACTGTGCTGGGACGGCAGGGGTCATATTTCTGAGAAGCTGCTGAGGCTCCACCCCATCTTCTGCGGCAGTCGTTGGGCCTTGGGGTCTCCGGGCAGGGAATACAGGGGGGCCCTTTCTCCAATGACCTCTTGGTGCTCTGACTCACCAAGAACTCTATGAATGTTTATGTGGAGGTCTGAGAGAGAGGAGGAGTCATCCAATCTAACCTTTTCAAGCGACCAAGGCCAGGGAGGGGTATGGCTTGCCTAAGGTCAGAAAACTTGCCAGGCAGTGCAGACTGGAACCCAGGCCTCCTGTCTACCCAGCCGGGCCTCATTTTCATGGGCTGTACTGTGTCCACAGCTCCCGCTTCGGGTCTGTGGCAAGGGCTCTGAGGAGCACGGGAAGTCCCTCCTGGGGTCTCTCAGAAATGTTCCACTGTTTACTGAGACCCATACAGCCCCTCTGGAGAAAGCCTTGGATGGCCCTGGAGGCAGGAAGGACAGTGTTGGCAGGGCCGTTCTCCCTGGGAGCCTCCGGGAGAGTAGCTGAGCTTAGGGGCCTAGCTGGTCCGCAGGATGCATATATGTGCAAGAAGGTGTGTGTGTGGTATGTCACATGGGAGGGGGAAGGGAAAGACAGGGAGTCGGAGTTGAATGTGCGCCATAATGAGCCGCAGGTGTCATCCTGGGTGTGATGCGTTCTTATGCGGGTGGCAGAAGGAGATGCTAAATTCAACCAGGGGCAGCACTGTGCTGTGGGTACGCCTTATAGCCAGCAAACCAGCAGTCTAAACCCTGCTCTCTCCCTTACTGGCCCTCAGAGCCCTCTGGGCCTGTTTCCACATCTGTAAAACGCAGGACAGATCCTTCCCTCAGGGTTTCCTGCAGGTACTTCAGGTAATGGGTGGGCTGTGCCCAGCATGGTGCCTGCTGTGGGGCACAGGCAGCAGGAAGTGTGCTGGATTGGCTCCTTGGATGCAGGCTTGGGGTTATGTAGGATTGGGTAGAACACCAAAGTACCGCTGTGTCCATGGGTGGAGCAAAGGCCAGAGAGGATCCCCCAGGCCCACCCCTTCTCCCTAACCCATCTGTACCACTAGTAGCTAACTATGGCTACCTCTGGGACACAGCTACTGAGGTCCCAGGAGGAGCATGTGGGACCCCAGCCAAGGAGCCATGTGGTCATGGGCTTGAAGTCCCCCCTGCTCCCCTAAAGATTGGGGAAATCACCCCATCATGACCCTGTCCTTTACACCTCCCCTCTCTCTCTCCATAGAAGGAGCCTCTACATGATCCAGTGGGGTCGGATCTAGAGCCCCTGAGTGCAGTGCTGTCAGGAAGGAAGACAGGCAAGGGTGGACAGCAGGTGTCCTTCACTAATGATGGCCTGGACACCACAGACCTGTGATGGGGGCCCTGCCACAGGACCCTTGCCACGGAGCGCACATGGGCCCTCACTCTTCTGGTCCACCTGGGAAGAGGACTTGTCCCTCCCGAACTACACCTGCCCCTCCCCAAACATGATGTATTGTGTTGCTCAGACCCCTTCTGCTTGTAGTGAATCACAGCTGACAGTGTTGGGGAAAAATTTTATTACCAACGGATATTGTGACAGTTTGTAGCCAAAAACCGAGGCTGGAGGAGAGGGTACAGGAGGACGGAGTGGTCACAGGGACTTGTGGGGCTCACAGCAAAGAGGGGACAAGGTGCTAGGGAGGGCAGGCTTTAAAGGACAAATGTGGTTGTAGAACGGGCTCTGTCCTGCCCCTGATACCCAAGACCAGCTGTCACCCAGGTTGCCTGTGGCCCAAGACCTTCCATGAGCCTGGGATTCCCAGACCTGTCTGAGACCCTCTGACCTTTCTGTAGCCCTCCTTTCAACTGACCCACGGGCACTCCTGCAGCTGCCTTACCCTGTCCAGGAATTGTGAACCAGTGCCCAGTGAGGGCTGGAGATAGGGCTGGGCATTGGGCCAGGTGAGGGGGAAACAAATTAAGGACTACTACCAGCATGCAAGAGATGCCCAGACCATGGGGGCCAGCCCGCTGCATGGACACACACTCCCACCGCCTCCTACTGACAGCCTCACACATCTGGGGTCTCATGCATGAGTCCTTGCACACACATCTCTCCCATTCTGGAGACCTCGGGGACCTGTCTGAGCACCTCAGAGGCCTGCCGTGGCTCTCGGGGCTGGGAGTTGCTGGGCAGGCGCCCCGGTCGCCTGGGGTGACCGAGACGGAGGGGGGCTGGGTTGTGAGGGGACAGTGGGGAACCCGGGCCTGCTTCGAGGGAGCCGGGCGGGGGGCTCATCTGTGTGCGGGGCAGGGAGGGGCGCTGGAAGGAAGGGCGGAGCGCGCCCTGGAGTGTGTCCGCCCCGCGGCCCCTCGCCTACCGGGGGGTCTCTTCTAGAGGCCTGGGGCCGGGAAGGGAGCCTGGGAGGGTCGGAAACCCGGGCGTACAAAAGAGCAGATCACTCGGCCGAGGGTCCGGCCCGCGAGCAGCACCGCGGCCGCCGCACGCTCTGCAGCAGCGCCCGGAAGAGGCCCGGCGGGCGCTTGGCGGCGGCCTCGGGGGCTGCGGCGCGCACTGAGCCCGCGCGGCCGGGGCCCGGGCGGGCGGCGGGCGCCGCTTGGCGGCCGTGCTCCTCGACCTGCCGCTCCAGATGCTTCTGGATGGCCATGCCCAGCACCTCCACCTCCATGGCGGCGCCGTACACCTCCCACGTCATGCCCTTCTCGTCCCAGCTCACGTCGCGCACGGGCTCGGCCGCCTCCGGAGGCGCCACGGCGGCCGCCAGCGCCGAGCCGGGCCGCACTCTCACCTCGGGGAAGGCGGGCGGCGCGGCGGCCTGCGGCGTCATGGGCCCGGTGGCCACGGAGCGCGTCTCGGCGGCGCCCAGCGACACCTGCAGGCCCGCGTCCCGGCGCGAGGGCGCCGCCTGGAAGCTGAAGGCCGGGCCGCCCGCGCCGTCCTGCGGGGACATGGGGCTCACGGCCACCGACACGCCCGCCTGCGCGCCCGCCTGCGTGCCCGCGTCCTCACGCGGCGGCGGGGCGCGCGCCTCCCACGACGGGGCCGTGGTGAGGTCATCGCGAGTCCGCGGCCCGGCCGCAGGGGCCCGGGGGTCTCTCCGGCCGAGGCTGGAGGCTTCGGTGCGGGTTGCGGGCGCGGGCCCCATGCGCGCCCCGTGGCCCCCAGCCCCCGCTGGGGAAGGGGCCGGGCCGCGGGGTTGGCCATCCGACTGCGCGGAGGCGGAGGCCTTCTCCGGAGTCAGTGGGGACACCTGCCCCGAGGATGGGGACTCTAGGGACCCCGCGCGGCCAGCCTTCCCCAGGGCCGCAGGCTCCACCTTTCCACAGACGGTAGGGCCTGCTTTTCCTGAGGACCCGCGATCCCCCTTCTCCAAGGCCAGGGGCTCCTCCTTCTGCAGAGATGCAGCCCCTGCTTTTTCCGGCGAAGCGGGACCCTCCTGCCCAGGGGGCTTTGTTCCTGCTTTGCCCTCAGACCTGGGTTCCGCTTTCCCTGAGGAATCCATCTTTGCGGAGCTCACGGGATTCTCCTTCGCTAGAGGCAGGGGCTCCACCGTTCCTTCTGGGACAGCTCCAGCTTTTCCAGAGGATGCCAGGGCCGTCTTTCCTGGAGTCACGGGGACCACGTCTCCAGAGGACACCAAGTCCATGTCACCAGGGGGAACCGTGTCTCCTTCCCTGCTCACAGGGTCCGCCCCGCTCCAGGCCGGGCCTCCAGCCCTCCCCGAGACGGCGGGACCCACCTTTCCAAAGGCCGCAGAACCTGCCTTCTCTGAGGACAGTGCACCTGCCTTCCCGCCAGTCTCTGCCTCCGCTTTTACGGAGGATGACGGTCCTGCTGTCTCTAAGAACTTGGGATTCCCTGGACTTGAGCGCACAGGGTCGGTCTTTCCTGATGATTCAGGATTCACTTTTCCAGGTGTTTTTGTATTTCCCACAGAAATGGGACCCACCTTTCTAGAAGACACGGGATCCTCCTTTCCTGAGGACACAGGATCTACCTTTCCCAAAGAAACTGGGCCCACCTTGCCTGAACACACAAGATCCACATTTTTCAAAGATATAGGATCCATCTTTCCTGAAAACATGGGATCTACCTGTCCAGCAGACACGGTTTTTATCATTCTCATAGACATGGGACCTTCCTTTCCTGAGGCAGGATCCATCTTTCCCAGGAACTGGGGATCATCTTTTGTAAAGGACACAGCTTCTGCATTTTCCAGAGGTGCAGGGTCTGCCATCCCCAAGGGAGCAGGACCCACCCTTCCTGATGACCCCAGAGTCACTGTTCCAGAGGATACAGGCCTGATTCTCCCTGGTGACACTGGAGTCGGCATTCCCAGGGACCCAGGCGTCGTCCTTCCTGCAGATGCAGAGTCCATGTTTTCCAAGGACACAGGATCCGCCTTTCCCACAGATGCAGGACCCCTCTCTTTTGAGGACACAGGAATCTCTTTTTCTGAATACCCGGGTTCCTCCTTTCTTGGGCATGCAGGATCCACTTTGGCCAAGGATCCAGGATCCTTCTTCCCTGGGGACACTGTGTCGACCTTGCTGGAGCAGGAAGGATCTACCTTTCCCAAGGACCCAGGATCCTCTTTTCTCAGGGTCGTAGGATCCATCATTCCAGAGGCCACAGGCTCCCCTTTTCCCAAGATGGTAGGCTCTGTCTTTCCTGTAATCATAGGATCTGTCTTTCTCAAGGACCCAACATCTTCCTTTCCTATGGAAGTGGAATCTGCCTGCTTTGAAGACTCAGAATCCATCTTTTCCAAGAACATAGGATTTCTGTTCTCAGAAGATGAGGGATCAGTTTGCACTAAGGACGCAGACTCTGGCTTCCCAGAGAAGGTGGTTTCTAGTGTTCCTGAGACTGTAGCTCTGTATGCTCCCAGTGTCTCCTTGGTGGCTGCCTCCTGGGGAGGGGCGGAGGTCAGGGAGGGGCAGGCCAAGCTCCCACCAAGGTCCTCAGAGCAAGAGGCTCCTTCCTGAGCCCCACTGGGTCTGCTGTGGCCGGAGTCCATGCTTGGGCTTTGGGCAGGTGTGTGCCTGGAGGGCACAGGGCTGGGCTTTTGCTGGGAGGGGCAGCACTCCCTCATGGCCAGGCTCCCAGGCCCCAGGCTTCCATCCTGTAGGCAGCAGAGGGCTGTGGGCTGGGATTCTGGGTGCTGGAGTCCTTTTGAAGCAGCTAGAGCCAGTGTGGGTCTTTAGCACTGCCCGACTGCCCTCATGACCATGCCTGGGCCCCAGGCTGCTCTCTGATTCTGAAACAGAGAAAGAAAGACTCGGATTTAGGTGAGATGGAGCAGGAAGGGGCCTTCTCTCTCTCACCCTCCTTCTAGACACTGGGCCTCCTCACAGGGTTCTCTGCCCCTATTTGGTCCTCTCTTGTACAGAGGGCCTGGGCTAAAACACAAACCCAACTGTATCTCTCCCCTGCTTCCCTGATCCTGGTGGCCCTCTAGATAGAGATCAGACTTCCTATGATGTCATTCAAGGCCCTTCACAACTTGGCTATAGTCTAACTTTTCAACTTTATCTACCAACACCTTTCCCTTTCAGCCCATCCCATGCAACATGCTACCCAGAAATTATGCCATTGTCCTCTAGGCCACGGGTCACAAACTCTGATGCCATAGGGGCCAGTTAGGTATTTTAAGTGAAGGAAGCAAGTGTATATAAAACAATAGGGAGTGGTGGGGACTATAGCAAACCAGAGACACTCCACCAGCCAGGTACTACTCTAGAGAAATGCCTCCTGGTAGTATCAGCAAGTGGGAAATCGAGAACTTTAATGTAAAATATCCTAATTAATTCAGAATTTAAAAAAAGAGCAACTATTTGGGCTGAATAAAATATGTCTATAGGTCACCAGTTTATATCTGCATAGGCCCTGGGGAGATATGAATGGTTTATAGTTGAGGAAGGGACATAGTCTGAAATGTGTGTTTTCAAAGATTGCTCTGGGGTGGTGTGGATGCTGGAGAAGAGGGGCTGGCTAATCATTCATTCACTCTCTCTTTCATCCAATTCTTCATTCACTCACCTGAACCTTTCTCTGCAACAACCTACATGAGAGATGGTACAGCAAACGTCCTGGGATGGAGAGCTGGCAGAATGTAGAGATCTGAGGGAGAACTGGCAGGAACCAGCTGGCTTTCGGAGGGTGGCAGTGGGAGTGGCCCACAGGATTCTGCCTACAGTGGTGGGGGTGCTGGGCGGGATATGTGGGGAAAAGGGGGGATGTGTTTTGGACAACCAAGTGTATGGTGCCTCGGGGACTACCAGGGAGAGGGTCTGGCAGGCAGCTGGATCTGCAGGCAGTTCCATCTCATTACACATCTGCAGCCGAAGGGAGCAGAGCTCCTGACTGCCCAGAACCTGCACCTCACTCCAAAGCCACCTGGCTGGAACGCAGGCTGAAATCCCTAGAGTCACTCTGGACTTTTCTCTCACACTCTACATCTTACCCATCAGCAAAATATAAGGGATCTACCTTCAAAATACATCCAGAATCTGGCCACTATCCTGAGCCAACCTTGCTCCATCTCCTACCTGGATTATCCCTGCTTTTTCCTTCATCCCACAGTTCATTCTCAACATAGCAGCCAGAGAGGTCTTAGTAAGACCCGAGGCAGATCATGGCCCTCCTCTTCTCAGGACCATGCAGTGTCTCCCCATGCCATCCAAAGCAAAAATAAATCCCTTACAGTGGCCCTGCATTATCTGGCTCTGTCACCTCTCTTGGCCTTGCCCACTACTACTCTCTCTGGATTATGCTGCTTCAGCCACACTGGCTGCCTCACTGATCCTTGAACACCCACTGCCTTGGGGCTGTTGCACTGGATGTTTCCCCTGCCTGGAATGCCTTCCTTCTCGGTACGTACATGGTGTGCTCTCGGGCCGTTCCCTAACCTGTCCTGTATAGAACAGCCTCCTCCCCAACACTGCTGGGACTCCCCATCCCCCTTGCCATGCTCAGTTTTTCTTCATAGTACCTACCACCATCTGACATATTACATATGGTTGTTGATTGCTTATGTTTTGTCTCTCCCATTAGAATGTCAGCTCCACAAGGTTTGGGACTTTGTTGTGTTTATTGATGTATCCTCAGGGTTGAGAACATTGACTGACATATAGTAAGCAAGTGGGTCCCAACAAATATTTGTTAAATGAATGACTGATCTTTCTAAGATGCTGGCCCAACCATGCCTCTCCTTGGCTCAAAACCCTCCTTGCTCTTGTTGGGGAAGTAAATTGGCTGTAATTTTTTTGGAAGGACATTTATCAATTTCTGTAAACGTTTACAATGCACATAGCATTTGGGCCACTAAGCCCTCCTCCATGATATCCAAACAGCCTATCTTGGAGATAGACTGATCGTGCACGGAGACTGCATGAGAACATGGCTAGTGATAATAAGAAAACCAGGAAGCCGGTCTGTGAATGTAGGACAACCACATGGAGGTCCTCTACAGCTGTTAGAATGTACAGAGTGATGAGAAAAGCCACCCAAGATAAATTAAGTGAAAAAAAACAGGACAGCATGGGTAGTGGGATCCCATGCATATAGACGAGGAAAAGAACAAGGGTTTATTTATAAAGAGAAAATTCCTGGAAGGAACCCCATGAAACTTTTACCAGCGATTACCTCTGGGAACATGAGACCAGGGATCTGGAGGTGGAATAGACTTTTGTATGCCCCTCTGTGATGTTTGACTTTTGATTATGTATACACGTATTACTTTTTAAAAAAACGGTCAAAAAAGAAAGCTTTAATGACTCCCTATTATCTTTAGGACTCAGTACAACTCTACAGTGTGCTTCCAGGTCCATCTACTTGCTTACCTGCTAAGCTTTGCCTCTTATTATGCACTCCCTCCCCCAAAGTGCATACACACATACACACATATGCGGACGCACCACCAGTTGGGGCTCATCCATGGCTCCACATTCCCTCCCATCACATCCTCTACACCTCCTCTCACCTGGCTCCTTTTAAACTTTCAGGTCTCAGTTTAAACACCTCCTTCCAGTGAGCCTTCTTTGCCTACCAGCTTCCTCAGGATTCTCAGGGCTGCTTGTTCATTCTCTAATCAGACTCATGTCACTCTGTGTACCCTTTACACCTCTGGGTCCCTGGATGGGGACTCAGCTGATACTGTTCACCACTGGGTCCCCTAGGCTTTGGGCTTATGGTACTTTGCAGACCCATAAGGGGAAATAGTGGGAGGGGCAGTTTTGTAGAGGATGGTGGGGCACCTGGTTTTGGAAAGCTGGGTGCTTGTGGGGCTTATAGAGAGGCATCTGGTTTAGACACATGGTTGAGGGTGGCCTCTCTGAGGACAGAACATCTGAGCCAGACATGAAAAGGCCTGAGTGGCTGGAGTGAAGCTGGAAGGGGGGAGGATGGAGGCAGCTCCCTACTTACCAGTTCTGTGACCTCAAGCAAGTCCCTTCTCCTAACTGGGGACCGTGATGAACCCACACCCTGAACCCACAGGGCTGTGGTGGGAATTAAATAAGATGAGGGATGTGCACAGCTCTGCTCACTGTAGGGCTGGTCTGTGTACATGAAAGGCCTGTTTTTATCTACTCAGCCTGTCTGAGCCCAGCTGTGCTCCCTGGCGGGGGCAGAGGAGGGAACGCCTGCAGCAGAGGCACACACTGGCAAAAATCTAGCTCTCAGACATACTTGTTTGACCCAGAGTGCTAAAACAAAAATTTTAAGGGAATTAACCGATCAACACTTAAAAATTACAAGATTTCATGTGACAATTAGACTTCCAGCTTCTCTTAGAAAACTAAACTTTGGCAATCTGAGTGTGCTCCTGCATGGCAACAGTCAGCTGGAGCCGAGCAGGGGCTGCTTCCTTAGTGGGGGCGCACTCTCCCCACCCTCCCCATGGGATCCTGGACACTGGGGCCGACTGCCTGTTACCACTGGTCACTGAATTTGCCGGGTCGTTTTTCTTATAGCCAGCTACTCATGTATGTTATCTGTCTCTGGGTTTTGACCTGAGTTTTGACCCTTAACCTAGATGCTAAGAAGGTTGGGAGGTGACCTCACACACATCAAGCCTTTACTTGTTTACTATGTGCAGACCCTGTACATCCGCCAGGCAGGTGTTATGTTCTTATTTTCCAGAACAGGAAACACAGACAGGCATGACCCAGGTGGTAACATGCTCCTTCTGAAAGTACCCCTGGAAGAGGCTGGCTTCTCACTTCCCAGATTTTCCCAAACATGGGATAAGGTCTGTAGTAGAGACAGAGAGCCTGGCTAGGAAGGTGGAAAGATAGGGGATCAAGCACCAGCTTAGTCATTGACTTGCCCTACGACTTAGGGTGAATTTTCCCACACTCTGGGCCTCAGTTTCCAAATCTGTGAAATGGGGGAGAGGATGTAGTTATATCTGGAAGGGCTGGCCCAGCCCCAAGTTTTAAGATCTGCTGAAATACCATGCCCAGAGGCTCTACTGCTGACAATTTTTCTGGGCCTTTCCTAGTAATCAAGGGAGCCTCGGAATCCTCCAGCCACTCCACCAAGAGGCAGCCCAGGCCTAGAGTACCACCTCCTCACCCCTGACCCTCCCAGCAGACTCCATCTCCATTAATCTCCCACCGTGTGCTCCGCCTTGGGCCTAGCACTCTCAGGCTCATTTTATAATCTGAACGCTACAACAATCTCATGAGGGGGCATTATCATTCCAGTTCACAGATGAGGACACTGAAAGGTCAGATGGTAAAAAGACTTGACCAAGGGCACACAGCTGGGACAGGGGCTTTGGTTCAAAGCCTGTTGTATCTGAACCCAGAGCTTGGGTTTCTCCCATTTATATCACCTCAGATCTTGGACACTGACTTGGCTCTTAAAGCCCCTTTCTACTCTTTGGGGTCAGGCTAAGGGTCCTCCCAATCCCCTCGACATAACAGGCAACAGTGCCAGGGAGCATCCAAGAGAGGAAGCAAGAGTGTCCTCACATGCACACATCCACCTGCGGAAATATGCACAACTATGAGCAGATGAGCCTGCACACTTGTGTGGCCCAGCTAAGGCGGAAGATTGAAATGCCTCCCTAAGTGTGTGAGCCCGCTCACCTGGCATGCAGAGGAGCGCGTAGACTGCTTGTGGACATCTGCATCAGCGTCGGCCAGCCTAGGGAGGCAGGACCTGGCTCCTGGATTCTGCTCAAGAAAACCGTGGTGTACACATGTGCAGAATCACCTGTGCATTTGTGTCTTGTGGGGTTGCCTGGACCCTGTTGTGTACATATGTGGCCACATGTCCTCAGAGTCTCACTCATGAGAGAGCTGGCCCGAGCGTGCACATAGTGCTTATGCCTGACTCCTGGGCAGGGCAGCCCCAGTGAATGCCCATTCTGAGCCAGAGACCTGGCCAGCCATTCCTTTTTCTCTGGGATTTCTTCCCAATGTGGAGCCAGGGCTTCCAGGAACCTGCGAACACCACTTCCCATTGTTACAAGACTGACAAAGGCTTGCAGGGCTTTGGCAGGAGTGTGCCTGTGTGTATGTCTGACAGTCCCAGTTTGCTGCCCCTCATTGTCTTATCCCTTTGTCCCCCAGGATCCTCAGAGCAGCAAAGCCTCCTGCCTGGGCTGTAGGGTACGAGTTTAGCGAAGGGTAATATAGCCAGACCTTCTTCCAAAAAGAGCCCCCTGCCCATCCAACCTTTCATCCACAGGAGGGCAAGGTGGACAAGCAGGGGTGTGCACGCTTGGATGGGTGAGGGCGATGGGTTGGCAGTAAGCTAAGAGACAGAGAGTGCGTAAGAGACAGTGTGCATAGCCTGTTCCAGCATCCAGAGGTACATGAGGGACACCATGGGTGATGAGGACAGGCGCAAGCAGGCCAGAGCAGGGTGGCCGTGGGGTGTTTTGACCAGGGAGCACTGCTGAATCGGGTGTGCCGTGACAGGTGATGGCTGGGGTGAGTGCGTAGCTATACCTGGGTCTGTATGCAAGGCCCCCGCTTGGTGTGCTGGGTTATGGGCACAGGTGGCCTTGTGTATGAGTCTGATAGGATGCCAAACGCCATAGTGTGTGTGCAGATCCCTGGCCTCACTCTGGAGTGACGTGCCCATAAGTGAACGCGGTGAGTGTGTTATAGTGCCCAGAGTGTGCGTTACACTGGGTGTGCAGCAGTGAATGTGCCCAGTGGTGCCAGTAGCCACGCCGCCAAGCTCGCTCCAAAGGGAAGATGAATCAACGCGGGCGGACCCCTCCCCGCGGTGGCGGGAAGCGTCCCCGCCCGCACAGCCGTGCGGAACAATGCGGCCGCCTGCGACGAGGGCGGGCCCGGGCCCGGGTCCTACACACGGGGCGCGCTAACCCGCTTGGCCCTTCCCGTGCTCGGTCCCGGGCGGTGGGACACACCCCCGCCCAGCCCCAGCGAAAAGACGGGAACAGGACACTCACTGCCTCCGGCCGCGTGCACACACACACCGGGAGGCACGCCGGGCACACGCTGCGCGGTGCCCTAAGTCCGGCCACCCTGGACAGCGGCTCCGGGGTTAGCCGCGAGCGGAGGAAGGGGGTCAACGCCGCCCGCCCCGAGTGGGCAGCAGGCGCTGGCGTGGCGCTTACCCGACCGTGCCGCCGCTCTGTCTCCTCCGCGCGCTGCGCTCCGAGCCGCCTCGGCTGCCTCCGGCCGGGCTGGCGGGCGGACCCGCGAACCCCGCGCCGCCGTCCCCCGCGCCGGCTCCGTGCTCCCGCCCCCGCCCCGCCCCGGGCATGCGCGCTGGTCGCCTCGCGGCCGCGGAGCGCGGGAGGGGGTGCTGGCGGGACGCGGGGCGCCTCTTGCCCGCGGCCCCTCACCGAGGTCTCCGGGGTCCTGGGGTCCCATTCACAGACGGGGAGACCGGGAGGCGGAGCGGCTGCCCATTCGCTGCGCGCCTGGCGAGGGCGGGGCGCGCCGTTCGTGAAGGTCTCACTCAACCCCGCCCCGCGAACGCCCTTCAGCGATTCACTGGGGAGGAAACGGGAGCTCAGAGAGGGGAAGGCACGGGTCCGAGGGGACGCGGCCGCTGGATGGGGACCCAGGTCGCCCGAGGCCCGAGCTCCCCGGCACGGAAGCTTCCCGTCCCCACCTCGGCCGCGCTTCCGGCCCCGCCCCTCCCCGCCGGCCGCAGCCCACCCTGCGGCGAGCGGGAGACGCGAGCGGGGCTGCGGGGCGCACCTTACCCTCTCCCGCTGCCGACCGGGGTGCCAGCCCACCTCTAGCCTGGGTAACCTTCAGGCAATCGACCCACCTCTCAGAGCCTCCCTTCCCTGATCTGTAAAATGGGCCTGACACCGTTCTCCTCTCCGCAGTCCTGGAAGGGTGGCGGAGCCTGGAGAAGGTGTTCAGGCGTTCCCAGGCGAATCTGAATTGCCGAGGACATAAGGACGTGCTGCACACCCCCCTCGACGTGTCCTCACAGAGAAATAAACCCCTCCTCTTTGAATTCCCACAGGGGAAAAAATAATTCTTTAATTTCTAGGAGGTACTAAAACCCTCTTGCCTGTACTGTGCAATTACTTACTAAAAATGGTAACAACTAACATTAATGTAACCCTTGTTTAGGGACAGATGCTGTCCTAAGGTTTTGTTTGCAGGTTTCATCTAATTTCAGTTTCTAATTACTTAGGAGCAAACTAGTTTTTAATATATCCCCAGTTTTCAGATAAGAAATCCGAGATACTGGTAGGTCATTTGTGTTCACACAGCTAGTTTTAGTAGCGGGACTAACTCCTCTCGCTTACCTAGTGAGCCAACCATAAGTCGCGGTGACCTTAAAAAAGTTTTTGGCTTTGTTTTTTAATCTAGATGGCAAATGAAGAAAATCTATCGGACCGGAGTCTTCAGCCATCATCCTGGGAGACAGAAAACATCAGCGTTCCGGGCCAGTTTTCAGCACCATGGACAACACCCACATCAGGGCTTGCAGTTTCCGGCCCTGAAAATTGCTCCTTGACTGCCTTAGCTTCAAAGTTCACAAACCCTATCCTAAATTCATTGTTTCATTTTATTCCTCCTCCAGCCCTTCAAGATAAACATTATCGACTCCATGATACCGATAAAGACACTGAGGCTTGGGAAAGTTTACATGAAAATGGCAAGAACCAACCTGTGATCTAAAAAGCTACCTGCTGGGGCAGGGCCACGGTGGGTAGGAGTGGGACCAGGGCATGAGTGCAGAGGCGCTGGCAGTTGTCCAGGTGAGAGATGATGATGTGCGAACCATGGCAGCATTTGTTGGCATGGAGAGGAGGGGCCCGACTTGATACCTATTTAGGGGTAAAGTCAACAGGCTTTGGACATGGAGTGGGTGTAAAGGGAGAGAGGATTCTGCTACTTCTCTGAGGTTCTTGTTTAAGGAGCTGTGTGGATAGACGACAGATACCTGATGATCCCTGGGGTGAAAGGGCTTGTGGGATGGCCATGCTGAGGTATCTGAGTCCAAAGTGAGCTCTGGAGTGGCCAAGGCTGGAGACAGGTCAGGGAGCTAGTGATGGAAGTCATGAGAAGGGTGTCAGTACATGAGGGGAGAATATAGAACAAATAAGGTGACCTAAAGGCCCCAGGTCCACCCTGTAGAATGCCAACATTAAGGGACCAGCTGGGAAAAGGAGGCTTCAAAGAAGAGTGAGAAATAGTGGTCTGAGAAACCAGAGAGTGTGATGTCTCAGAAGCCAAGGGTAGAGAATGTTCCAGAAGGAGGGCAGGGACAACCACACCAGGAAGACAAGCTGTGGCCTGAGAGATGTTACCTGGAATTGCAAAGAAGGTAATGGAAATTTGATGATAGCCCAGTGAGTGGAGTGGTGGGGGTGGAAGCCAAACGTAGGGCAGGGCCCTGATAGGTAAATGGAAGTGAGGGAGTAGAGAGAGCAGACAGGTGACTCTCTCAGCTCATTTGGGCTTGGAGGGAGAAAGGAACTATGACAGTCTCTTCAAAGGGATAAGAGGTTAAGTTGAGGAGACATAGAGGAATTTAAATCCTGATGGGAGGAACTAGTAGGTGGGGGAAAGGGAAAATGCCAGGAAGGGAAGAGCATAATGGCTGGGCCCAGATGCTTAGGGTGGAAGGAAAGGATAGGGTCCAGAGCCCTGGGGCACTCACAGACCCTGAGGTGCAGGGACACCAGCAGGGGAGTGGGAAGGTGACCCATGAAGAGAAGGCATCCAATAAGAGGTGGTTATTAAGTCAGCTACCCCAGGGAGTGAGTGAAGCTTAATCCTGCAGGGAATCTGGGAAGTGGGATAAATGCGCACCTCAGAATTCTCCTGGCTGAGAGCAAAGGAGCTGCCATACTTAGATCCCAGGACCTGGAAGACCCATTGAGCTGTGTGTTAATTTCCAGGCACTTCTGGCCCACAATGCATGTGGGCAAAGGGGTTCCACAGCCCAGGAGGCAAATCCTTGACAAACATGCAGGTACTGGCTTTTGGGAGTCTTGTAGACCAGCACAGAAACATTAAGGGCATCTGAGTGGTCAGGTCCCTGGCCATGTCCGCTACATGAGCACGTCTTTCCAACTGTGTCCTTTGCCACACTCTCCCACCACTCTTGTTCCATGGGGACTTGTTGATAAAAACATGTTTAAAAGTGAAAATTTCCAGACAACAAAACACTTTCTAAGGCAGAGTGGGAGCTCACAAAGGGCAAGGAGGCAGGCAGTGTGGACTCAGATCCTGACTTTGCCAGTTACTAGCAGTGTGGCCTTGACTGAGGTCTCTCTGAGCCTCAATTTCAAAAGGCGTAACTCTTAGCTCTCAAAACTCTGAGAGGATGTTGGGAGAAAGGAAACCACACCAAGCACCAAGCACAGTATAGAACTCATGGTGGACACCAGGGTCATGGCAAGCCCAGTACTGTGCCTCTTTTTCTCACTATAGCACCTCCATTTTCCTTGGGAACCACCTTCCCACCCCAGTCCATGTGGTGGGGTGGGATGGAACCCACTGCCAGCTGCAGGAGTGGGCAGTGACCTAGGCCTGGGCAGTCACTGTGTAGTGATTAGCTCCAGGGGTGGGGGTAAAGCACAGGACCACAGCCAGGGCAACTGGCTCTCACATGACCCTGGAGCTTTGGGAGTTGCTAAATTGGTGGTGTGTCCATTTGGAGCTGTTGGTGGGTCATCTTTGTCCCCATGTGGAGCAAGTCTGCCCCGGCTGGGGTTTGGGCTCATCCTGTGACACCCAACATGGTCACCCACACCCATGTGAGTGTGTGCGCGCATATCTCCAGTTGGTCTGCTGCTGGGAAGACAAACACACTCTTACGCACCAGAAGATAAACAAGGGCCTGCAGTTCCTTGGCTGGCGCCCAGGCCGGGGGTGGAATAAACAATCCCAGTGACTTTCTGAAAAGCAAGTGTGTGTGGCAACAGGCGCCATGGAGACAAGCAGACTGTACAAAGCAGAGACAGCAGCCACCCCCCAACGCTACTCCCGCACACGCACACATTCACACATCCATAACACTTGTGCTCTCCCATGTTCACATCCACTCCATCAAATTCAGTTCCCTTTCACACCCCGGCACACCACCCTTGGGTTCTAGTCCCCATTCCAGTTTCGCCTGAGGCTAAAGACTTTCAAGAAGGTCTGAGATTCCCAATACAACAGTATCCACAGTTTCTCATCCCTTTGCTTGCACACTGGTCCTAGTTTAGGCCAAATTTCAGTAAATCATAGCCTCTAGGGAAGGTGTGTGTGTGTGTGACTGAGAGAGGGAGAGATGGAGAGAAAGGGGACTGGGGTCATATGGCAGGCAGTGCTATATAAACCCAACTTTCTGGAAAGTTCTTATCTTTGTTTCAGAGATGTATGCACAACACATATTCATGTGCTCCTTCAAGAAATGCTCACCCAGGCCTCCCTCCCAGCCACCAGGCTTATACAGACACACCCTTGAATACAAACACGCAGATATGTATCTGTCCTCATGCATGCAGTTTACAACCCGATATGCTCTACAGGATGGTGGTGGTGGTGGTGTGCTATTTACTGACCACCAAAATGTTTTACAGTCATTCTCTCATTACATTTAATCCTTAAGGAAAACCATCTGAGATTGATATTTTTATCATTCCCATGTCATAGTTGAGGAAACAAGTCCAGAAAGGTTAGGTAACCTGCCAGCGTCACACTGCTTAGAAAGTAACAGAACAGAGTCAAACTGCTACCCACACTATTAGCCCTCTTCATTCAGTCAGATGCACTTGTAACACCCCAGGGATGTGCAGACATGCACACACACACGCACACACACACACATACACGAAAACCTTGCCTCCTCAGTCAGTCCATATAACTGATGTCCACAGAATCGCCTTCCCCATCCTGATTTTTCCACATGCACCATGCCCAGGCCCTCACAGCACTGCCCTGATATTCATGACAGCTGCTGGCTTGGGCACCTATGAGCAGAGCCTGCCACCCATACTGGCCATAGGCCCCCTCCCTCCCTCTCCACATCCCCCTCCACTCGGCAACTGCAGGCCCTGGCCCACCTGGGGGCGGCCCCAGGATTTGGATGGGTGACTCGGGCTGAATCCTGTCCCAGCTGTTCCTTGGCAGCCCTCTCTCCCATTCTGCCCAGATGGCCTATTTGAAGGAAGAGGCGGACCTTGGGGTGGGGGACAGGGATTGGGGGCAGTAGGGGATGGGGACAGGCAGCCAGGGGCATTTGAGAAGGAGGAATCAGGCACCAGAGGGCCTCTGTGCCCCACTCCACTCCACAGAGGTCTGCAGGTGCTCTCAGGCAGCCCCCACCCATGCCCCTCATTCTGCCAGGAAAAGGGGTCCTTTTGCCCAGACGTGGGCCAGGGACTCCCTCTCCCACCTCTTGGCCCTAATAGCTACAACAATAACAATATTTACTATTTTAATTGATCATTCACATGTTACAGCACTCTGGTTTTCAAAGCACTTTCTCATCTCAATAGCATTTAATTCTCTAACTGTTCTTAGTGTGTAGAAACGAGCATCCTTACTTTTGAGCTGAGGAAAATGAGGCTCAGACAGGCCACTAAACTATCCAAGGTGACACAGTTGGTGAAATGGTAGTGCCGGGAACCAAGCTGAGGCTTCCTGGCCCAGTCTGTAGAAGGTAAGCATTAGGGCCAGAGTTGAGCTGCAGTTGGGCATAGAGGGGGCCTGGTAGGGGCATGGCAGTGGGGATATGGGGTGGCATGGCGGTGGCATTGCAGGGCCATGGAAAGGGGCGTGGTAGAGTGGCATGGCAGGGGGCGTGAATGGTGGCTTAGTGTGTGGCAGGACCTTGACAACACTTTTTCTTTACTCCTCCCCTCTGCAGTAAATGGATTATGCAGTTATTTATGCTTTTAAGTCTTCTTTTCAGCATTTTAGGCCGGTGTCCCAAGGCTAACAAATTCAGAGCCATGGAGTTTCTATGAGAAGACTTTAGCTGTGAGACTTTGCTTCCTGAATCCTCAGTTTCCTTATCCGAAAACAGGTCCAAGGCCTCGACTGGACTGGCTATTGAGAGGCACAAGTGACATCACATGCACCATGCCCTTTAGAAGCTGTGAAGGACTCCATAAAGGCTGCTGTTTTTTCACATTTTGTTTTGTCTTTTAAAAAACACCAGTAGGTGTTGGGCAGACAGCGGGGCGGGGGAGCCTGGGGGAGCTACTGAAAGGGGGAGTGGATGACAGCTCTTCCTTCCTCCTGCCTGGGCTGGCCTGGCCTTCCCCCACCCTCAGCCCAGAGCCGGTTTCTAGGCAACCGGGTGGATGCAGGGATGGTTCGGAGGGGAGAGAGCTATAAATAGGGAAGGGAGAAAACAAAAATAAAGTTCTAGAGAAAGCTGTGGAGCCAAATCACTAGAGGTGGAGGTGGGGAGACTGGGCGGGAGACAGGCAAACGGTGTGGGCAGCAGGACAGCCCCCGGCCCTTCATCAGTGGGAAAGGGCAGTTTTCAGGGGAGCCAACCAGTGAAGGTCTTCAGAGCACTGACATGGGTGGGGAGTGGAGGGTCCCCGTGTGCTCAGCTGAGCAGGATGGGGATGAGTCACTTCCGGTTGGAAGACCAGGGGAAGCTCAGAGGAGAGAAGGGTTTCGACAGGCAGAGGTGTGGGCAGCTGTCCAGGTGGAGGAAAGAGCACAGCAAAGGGAAGTAAGGTCTGAATCAGGTGAGGTGGAACTGGACCCACAGATCTCAGGAGGCATCACTGAAGACACCCGTGTCCACGCAGAGAGGTGGTTCTTTCCTCTGTAGCAACACCACCCGCTTTCAGTAAGGTTTCAGCTCCAAACCCACCTCCTCAAATGCTTAACCACCCCAATTTAGGGTGTGTCACTATCCTCTCCCTGTTGCATTCTATCACATCTCTCTGTTTTATGTTCTTCATAAAACTTAATATTATCTTGTTTCATGTATTTGTTGATCCATGGGGTGTGAGTTGTATCAGGACAGTGACCTGCAACCCCTCACTTCTAAGAATAGAGCAGGTGTGCAGCACATGCTGTTTAGTGACTAAATATACACAACACATGAGGGCAACATAATGTACACACGTGAACGCAGATGCAACACCCGCATCATGTAAGGCAAGTGTGCACATATAGCTGAAACCCAATCCCCCCACCCCACAAACACCACCAAATTCTCAGTCTCCATGAAACTGCAGGAGCATCTGTTATCTCTGCTCTGCTGCCTCCACGTTTTCCTATTGTTGGTGGGTTTTGTTTGTCTCCCCTCAGAGAAGGACGCTTTGGGGAAAATTCCAAAGCAGTTGGGCTTAGGGGTCAGGCTTGGGACTGCATGTAGCCTTTGTCACTTTGCAGCAATGTGACCTGGGGCAGGTAGCTTTGCCCCTCTGATCTCCACTCTCTCATTTGTAAACTGGAGCTAATAACAAGGAATTCTTGAGGAGAGTTTCAAGTGAAATGAATAGAGATAAATGTCAGAAACCTGGGACACACTGGGCATTGGGGAAATGGTTCCACCCTGTCACGAGGGAGGAGCCCAAGATGTGTTCTCACACATACACCCACAGGTGGGACCTGACACAGGGCTGGCATCTTCCAGTGATACTTCTGGGCCTGTGCCTGGAAATGCATTTAAAGGGACCCTGGCAAATGAGAGCATTAATCTGTGAGCAGAAAACCAGGTGCCTGGGAAGGAGGAATAAACCTCCCCAGTTGGTGAAACTGGTTTTGGCATCTAGAAATGGGTTCAGGTGCTGGTAGCTGGAAAGTAGACGGCAAACAAATTCAGAGGCCAGGGAGTTCATAAAAATGAGTGGAAGCGGATGGGAGGAATACAGTAGGGAGGGAAAGGGACTGTTGCCTACTGAAATAAAAAAAAAAAAAGTAAACCTTGGGTTAGTAAACTAAACATCCCTACAGGCCAAATTCAAGTTGAGGGCTACGAGTTTGCAATCCCTGAGGACTGTGGGTTGTAAACAGTGTCTTGGCCGAAAGGGATCTGATTGAGATCCTGGCACGCGCACGTTGAGTCAGAGACTCTAAGCCCACCGGTTTGTTCTCCTTACACACACGTCCGCCAGCTGCCTCCGATTTCCGGAAATAAAGGCGCTTACACTGCAGGCCAAGGTGACCCCGGGTGGACGGGCTTCCCGCAGCGTTCAAGCCTTTCCCGGGCCTGGCAGCTCCTCCCACCCCCATGACTCAGGGAAGGAGGAGGCCCTAACACTTGGGTATTGATTGAATGTAGCAAGCTTCTCCCAGCCCTGAGGTTGGAGGGTGACTCAAAGCTGGAGTCGCAAAGGAGGGCGGACTACGCCGAACAGGGGTGAGGTCCTGAGCTGGCGAGGTTGGGGGCCCCCCAGCGTTGCAAACCGCGTTGGCGCAAAGGCCGGGGTGGGGCCTCGTGTGCTACCGGGGAAGAGGCTTGCGGCGGTACCAGCGCAGGAGCGCCGCAGCGGCGGGGGCGGGGCCTCAGCGAAGGTGCCGGGTGAGGCGTTCCTGTGCCAATCAGAGCAGCGCTTTCTCCGGGTCGGGGGCGGGGCCTCGGCCCTGTACCACGGCGTCTCCGCCCCCTTCTTCCCCCCTCGAGGCGGTGTTGGGGGCCCTCTGGTGCCAGGCCTGATCGGCTCAAGCTCCAGGCCGGCTTTCAGTTTTCTGCGGACCCTAGCTCACCTCAGCCGGGGTCGCAGGGCTTCGGGCGCCTTTCCGTGACGGGAGGAGCCGCGGGAGCCCGAGCTCGGCCTCCTTCTGGGGCAATTGCCCATTCCCCCTACCTTTGGATGGTTTTTTCTGAATTGGGCAGGTATGCACAGGATGTGTGCGTGTAAACGTTTTGGGGAGCAGAGGTCTGAGAGTCATGTTTTTCAGTGACCCCGCTGCTGGTTTTTGAGAGCGTCTTCGTGGAGCGCGTGCAACTAGGAGTGCGAGCGCGGGTCTGCCCGCGTCTGCCAGCCTGGGTGCCCGCGGGTCTGCGCGTGCGCACCGGCCTCGGTGCAGACACGGGCTGGCGTGCAACGACCAGCCTACGCGTGTCCCTGCGCCAGTGGTCGTCCGCCGCCGGCACTGCTTGTGAGGCGAGGTGGGAGTCGGTTCGCCCTGTGCTGCGGCGGCGCGGGGTTTCCCTCTGCCTGGCACCCCGAGCAGGGCCACCTTCCCGCCTCCTGGTCAACCGCGAGTCCCAGACTGGAGAGACCCCTTCCCCACAGGTCATCTCTGGGTGTGGCTGGGAGATGGCGAGGCCGAGGCCGAGGTGGGCGTTGTCACACCTGGGCTGAGTGTGGCTGGGCCCCAAAGAGGGGAGCGGGGCAGGCTGGGCCCTGGAGGCCCATCGCCACCTCCACCCGCCGCCCAGCCCGGCCCAGCCCTTTTCCGTCCGCGGCGCTGGCTACAGACAGATTGGCTTTATTCAGAGACACTCGGGGGGCGGCCGGCCCGCCCGCCCGGGACACGCTCACGCGGGGGTTGGGGCACTCCCCATGCCACAGTCGTGACACACGACGCCCGCGCGGGGCGGGCCGGCCGGAGGAGGGCGCTTGGCACGGCCTAACTCCTAGTTTTGGTTTAAAAAAAAAAAGGGGGTTTTGGGGTCGAAGTAAGAGAGTGGGGGGCTCTAGGGCTGCCCGGGGACCCCTCGGAGAGCCTCTGTTGGGGTTGGGGCGGGGAGTCGTTTCTTTCGGATCTTCGTTTAAAAACACGTCGAACATTCGCGCAGACACTGGGCGGGACGGGCAGGGAGGGGGCGACGTAGGTGAGGTGGGGCTCCCAGCCGTGGCTGCGGCCCTGGCCCCTTATGCGCCACAGGGCTGGACGCGGGCGGGTAGGACAGACAGACAGACACTTAACACAGGCTCCAAGGAGGTGCCTTGGAGCGAAGGAAGATCTCATGTTTGGGGGAAAGGGACAGAAGGACAGCCCTGGTTCTGGGGAGCGGGGCGGAGGACAGGGAGTGGATTGTGCTGCTGGTGGCGGCGGTCCTGGGCCCTCACGCTTCCGGCTCATACTCCTGATACTCCTCCTGCGTCGGGGAGATGGGGGTGGAGCAGGGAAGAGCACACGGGGAAGGAGTTGGAGACCAAGCGGGTGGCCCTCGTCCCAAGACCCCTCCTCCTCAAGGAAGAACTGGGTATGTCCCTCCCGTTGGACAGGGAAGGAACCTGGACGTCGGGGACAGCTGGGAAGTTCCTGGGACCCAGTGTGAGGCCCCGTCTGTCCTCCCTCCCTGCTGGCACCTCCGGGGGGAGGGGGGGCCCAGGGCTCTGGGAAAGGGGAGCCTGAAGCTCCCTGGCCCAACCCTACCTTGCCGGGGACCTCCCACTCCAGCTGGGGATGGTAGCCATCTTCCCAGATGCCCAAAGCCCCACCCAGTCCTGCTGCCCCTCACCTGGGGCGGCTCCTCATAATTCTCTCCTTCAGGCTCCAGCAGAGGCTCGATCAGTGGCTCCTCAGCAGCTTCCTGAGCCACTTCCTCTGGCTGTGGGCAGAGAAGGAACAGGGCTTGTGAGGGCAGCTGGGGATGCCCCCCAAATTCCTATCCTGGGAAGATTTTCGCTAACTGGGAGAAGGCTAGGCTTTGTTGGCAGTGCAACCAGAATTTGTAATTGTTTATTTGGAGTCCCTTGGAAATGGGATGAAGGTGTGGGGGTGACATTGCTCCAAATCACCACTTGAAGCTGGGGGAGTTGAAGGGGAATCTCCCGAGCACCTGGCAGCCTCCTGAACTTCCACCATTTGTACTGTATGGAATGGGGAAATGCGCAGCACATTCAGTCACCCATTTATCCCCACCTCCCCTGTGTCGGGCTCTGTGCTGGCATTGGGACCCCAGAGATGACCCTGGAGGCTCCTCTGGGCTGGAGGGAGATGGAAGCTCAGGGACAGTACTGGGCAGTGGCTCTGAGCCATTCCCCTGCCACCTTCCAGCCATCCCTCCCCCAGGATCCTGCATGGCCTGGTTTCTTCAGCTGTTGCTATTTTAAGATAAGCTGAAAGCAACAGCTCATGGTGTTGCTTGGATGTGTGAGCTAAGACTCTCCCCTCCCCCTGCATCTGCTGCCTAGCTCAGCAGGCACACAAACTGAGGGCTACCACACATGTGGCCAGCCACCTACAGGTGAGCACATATATGCAGACAAACATGGGACTGAGCTGGCTGCAAACACAGGCACAAACAATAACCTGGGGTCTATGCGCAGCAGCACAAGGCCACATGTGGGGTGGCACCCCTGGGGGAACCTGTAGGCAGAAGGCATGCCACTCGCCCACTTCTACTTATAACCATTGTCCTTCCGTATGGGTAGAGATAAGAGCCTTGGGCTCCTGGAGGGCTGGCACGGAGAAGACCTGCCTTGACCACCTCTGCTCTCTGGTTGCCCCAGTCCTATGCAGCTCCTTCACATTATCTGTCTAGGTGGGCCTTATGGGCACACGAGTTTACCACTCCTGATTGGGCTTATTCCACTCCCCCTATCCATGTACAGATGGGTACACCAATGCCCAGGGTGTGGGGAAATATTAGTTTGCCCAAAGTCACCCAGCTGTGACCAGAACCCAGGAAATAAATATGTTAGCAATCCTAGCTCAAGCACATTGTTTGGAAACAACCCAAATGTCCACCACCAGTAAAATGTATGTGTGTCCTGCAGTCTGATCACCCAGTGGGTGCTGTACAACAGAATGGAGAATGACAGTGCTTACATGCCACTGCATGGCTGGGTCTCACGTTTACTGTGGAGTGAAAGAAACCAGGTACAGAAGAGCATGTCCTGCATGATACCATTTATATGAAGCTGAAAACACCCAACTTTTTTGTGGTGATTGAAGTCAAGCAGTGGCCTGTGGAGGGCACGTAGGGCCAGGAAGAAGGTGAGGAGAATAAGGCGCCTAAGGTGCACGTGTTAAGACGCCGGCTTTCAGGGCCAGGCAAGTGGGACTCCTAATGAGTGCCCCCCTAAATATTGTGCCCCAGACACTCACCCATCTCATCCTAGTCTTGGCCCTGGGCTCAGGGACTGGAAGGGGGTTTTCTGAGGTGCTGAGATTCTTGAGCCGGGTGCTGGTTCATGAGGGGGTCCCTTTGTGAAAATTGTATGGGGCTGTGTGCTTTCTGTATTTATGTTGTAATTCAATAAAAAGTTCACTTAAAAAACATCCCAGCCTGGCTACTCACTAGCCATTTGGCATCAGTGAGTCTCCTCATATCTGACGTCAGCTCAGATGGGAAATGAAACGGTGCTCTATGCTTTATAGGAGCAGGGGAGGAATCTGTGATAATACATGCAAGCAGGCTGATGGCGGACACTCAGAATGTGCACCCTGTGCTGGCACAGATCCCCCCGTGCCTGGTGGTCCGAAGGGCTGCTGTCTGGACGTTAATCTATGATCTAGACCTCCCTTGAGACTCCCTAGATCTCCCTATGTCAAAAGTGCTCATAGGAAGAAGGTGGCTGGAGAGAAATGGTTCTCATGAACAGCCTCGAGAGTGACAGCTTAGGCCCAGACCTGCCTCTCTCTGCACCTCAGCTCCCAGCATATGGCCTGGTCAGTGTCAGCACGAAGTGACTCTGGTGACATGAACCTGAGCTTATCCTCCCAACCAGTTTCTCAGGGAGGCAGGCAGGAGTTGGGATCTTGGGTGAGTCACTTCACTTCTCTGGGCCTCAGTTTCCTCATCTGTAAAACGGGCTAGCTGTGTGCCTTCTTTAACTTAGAGACACTGTGAAGATGCAATGAATTACTCCATGTAACACGTCTAGAAGAGCGCCTGCCCATACAAGAGATCAGTGGACGGGAGCTAACACTGGAAGCATAATAAGAAATGGGAAGTCACAAAGCTGGTAGAATGCATAGGCAGGCCTTGAACCAGAACTTCTGGGTTAAGTCTCAAACTTGCGAGAGAGGAAGAAAGCACAATGTCTGGAGTGGAGGGTGTGTGGGGTCTCCTCTTACAGCCCTGTAGATACACTCGTGCGGAATCTACACTGATCTCCCAAACCAAACACTGAAGAAGGAGCCCCTCACTGCCCACAGAGGCAGAGCTGCCCTTGTATGTGGACACACTCGGAGCAGTCTGCAGGAGGAATACCTGGGTGGACGTCCAGACCCAGGGTGTGCTGTCACAGTGGCACGCTCCTACGCACATCTGTAGTCACATGAGCCCTTGAAGACAGACTCTGTTGCTCACGTGATCATGGGGCCACCACTGCTCACTGAGCATTCACTGTACAAGCTGGGCTCTTTACATCGGAGGTTCTCAGAGTGTAGTCCTTGCACCTGCAGTATCAGCAGCCCCTGGGTACCTGCTAGAAATGCAAATTCTTGGGCCCCACCCCAGACCGATTGAATCAGAAATTTTAGGGATGGGGCCAACAGGCTTTATTTTAATCTGGCCCCTGGTGATTGTGATGCACACTTAAGTTTTGGGAATCTCTGATAGATATTATCTCTAATCTATGTAAAAGCCCTACTGTGTTCCTCTCTTGTCTTACAGGCAAAGAATAGTGCTCAGAGGCATGATGAGACCTGCCCAGGGTCACATAGGCAGGAATCAGTGGAGTTGGGATTCAGATCCAGATCTGGGGCTCCAGAGTGTTGGAGTTCTCACAGAAGAATGTGCAGCTGTTAATTTAGAACTTTTGTTTTGTGTCAGCCTGAGTCTGCAAACAGCTCAGGCTGCAGACCTGTTGTCTCAAGCAAAGCAAGTCGACGGAGGTTGGCTGCACACCCCAGACTGCAGGGGATGGAGTTGAACCAGAGTTCAAGGAACTGTATCAATGTAGGGATTGCTCTGTGTTCTTTTTCTCTCCCTGGGAAAGAATAATTTAGCCTTGAGGTCTGGGAAAGAATGATTTAGCCTTGAAGGCTGAGATATGAAAATAAACGCATAGACTGCTAAGCAGGCAGCTATTAGCAAGAGATCTCTTTGTGTGTGTCTGTGTGTGTGTTTTTTGTCTTGTCCTATGTGTTAATCCTGCAGCCATCATAACAGGCCCCGGTACCGGAGCTCACAGCTCTTACCCCACAGTATGTCCTAATGGAGGTGCTGTCTTCATGAACATATGGGTGGGTAGCTGGCACCACTCCCTTGGGGGAACATGCCTGCACAAATGTGTGGTGCACAGTTTTACCCTCCCATATGGCCCAGGCCTGCTCATGGCCACCTCAGGTCCTTGGTACATGCTGTTCCTACTGCTTGAAATACACTCCTTGCCTCATATCTTGGGTGTCAGCTTAAATGTTGCCTCCTCAGAGAAGCCCTCCCGACAAAAGAGGCCTCTTACCCCTTGGTTTTCTACCCAATCACCCTGTCTTTTCATCAGAGCCCGTGTCCCCATCTGAAATCGTCTTGCTGATTGATTGGCTTTTTACTATCTTCTCCCACTACATCGTCAGCTCCACGAATGTAGGAATCTATTCATTGTGGGAACCCCTAGAACAATTCCTCTCTGATATGACGACTGAATGAAAAGAAACAAATGAGGACATGGTGAAAAGTGGTCTGGGTCATACTCACAAGCAAGTTACATGTATACAGCCAGATCTGGGTCACTGTCACAGGGAACACCATGGCCAGCACACCTTCGTGCAGACACATTGTGAGCTGAGTCTAGCAGGGCCCTGAAGAAGTGAGGCAAGACAGCTTGTGCCCTGGGTTGGCTGGGGGAGTGGGGAGCCTGGTTGATGGGCATTCCTGGCATGTGTGTACATGCGTGTATGTAGTGAGAGGATAGCTCACCTTCAGATCAGTGGGGAATTCCTCCTTCTTCACCAGGCCCGTGGCCGCTGCGATGTTCCCAGCCCCAGAGAACACAGCTCCTCCCAGATGTGACGCCTGCTCCTTGGTTTTCTCAGCCACTGGAGCAAGGAGAGGGTGAGGAAGCGGTTGGGGGCTCGGGTGCAGTAGGCGGAGAGGACTCCCTCCCCGGTAGTGGGTAGTGTCACAGGGCCTGCCTTCCCCGGGGCGCACACCCCCAGGAGGAGTTGGGGTGCCCTCCTCCACCCCGGGCCTCCCCCCCCAGGCCCTAGGCAGATTACAGGCCCATGGTGAGGGAAAGGGGCTGTGCCAGGGCTAGGCTGGTACCTGAAGCCACTCCTTGCACCACCCCCTCTCGGGTCTTGCTTCCTGCAAGGACAGAAAGAAGCACACACTCAAGAGCTCTGAGCTGAGGGAACAGAAGCTCCAGCAAGCGCGGTGGTTACCGAGTGGGCAGAGGGACTCAGTTGGCATCCGGGCCCCATAACTGCCTCCTCGGGCCCCTAATCCCAAAGCGCCCCCTTCATCACACACTGAGTCCCCACACCTGCTTCCTCTACTTCCTCAGGACTTCTAGTTGTCCCCTACCTCCGCCCCCACCCCCACCTGATACGATAGGCACACCCCTCTGGTGGGTGCCGCCTGAACACCAGCACTGTGAAAGGCACCCATTTCATTTAATCCTCCGATGAGAATGGGAGCAGGCCGGGTGGCAGTGGGAGTGGGGTGGGGCCATGGGGGACAGAAAGGCTGTATATTTGGAAAGGTTCCCCAGTGCCTCTGACGTATGACTGCCCATCTCCCTGCCTGTGTACACTCACATGCCGCCAGCCCCCATCCCATTTCTTCTGAAGACTTCTCCTAACTAGGGTGCAAATCCCTCCTTCTGGCTGAAGTGAAGAGAGTCTTAGGTACAGGATGGGCCTAAGGGTGATTCGCACATTGTGACTCACACCCACGGCATGGTCTGGGCCCTCCCATGAGGGCAGTGACTAGGAAGGGCCAGAGGGCCTGAGCTAAGGCGGCCTTTAGGGCAGTGGTGATCTCCCCTCCTGAGAATTTGTCAACCCACACACAGCTGGTAGACCCAGAAATGGGTGTCTGGGTGGCTGGTGGGAGGAGAGGCCAGTGTGGGAAAACAGGATTCTCAGGACGAAGGCCAGCCAGACCCAGAGACAGCAGGGGGTGGGCTGCACATAAGCCCATTCGTTCCTCCCACAGACATTTGCTGGCACCTGCTCTGTGCCAGGTGCTGGCCAGTGGCTCACTGTCGGGCAGAGGTAAGAGAACAGAGGTGGTGTCCTGCACCTCAAGTCGTGGGGAGATGACTTCAAGCCTCTAGGGGGTACATGATGGGGGAGGGGCACTGCCTTGCCCTTGACAAATGGCGAGCAGGTGGATATGCAGAAAGGAGACTCAGGAGGGTGTTCCAGGCACAGGGAACCATGCAGCCAAGGCGCAGAGAGATGTGTACGTTCAGGGCCTGTATGGAGCACATCAGCGCGGTCTGTGTGCCCAGAGCACACATAGGCCGAGGCAGGACCACGAAGGGGTTGAATGCTAGGCTACAGGGAGCCGGGGCTTTAGTGTGTAGAAACGGGGGGACGCTGGGGCTCCCTGGGCAGGGGGAGGAGGTGCCAGTCTAAGGGGAAGGGCGGGGCTGAGTGTGTCCCCAGGGAGGTAGTGTTAGGGGTACCAGGGATCTGCAAGAGAAAACGGGCTGCAGGACGAGGCAGGAGGGAGGCCAGAGATGGGGTCCGATAGGCGTGGGCTCAAGCCTTCTCCCTCGCTCTATCGCCTCTGCCCTCGCTCTAGCCACCCGCATCTGGTGGCTATACTAGCTCCCGGTGGGACTCCCTACAATTTATCCCGAGGCCTGAGGGACCTTTCTGTTCTGAAGTCAGATCATGTCAGCCCTGAGCTTACGATCTCGAGGCGATTCTAATAACACTTTGCCTGCCTCGAAGGGGCCCCTCACGGACTGACTCTTGCCCACCTTCTGGTCTCAACTCTTCCCACTGCGTCCTGCCCTCTGCTCTCCAGCCCAGCCTCCTTCAGCCTGTCCCAGGGCTTCTGCGCCTGGCTTTTCTGCTCCACTCCCTCACCCCCCACCCCAGCCCCTTATTCTCTGGGGCTCAGCTCAAATGCCACCCTCTTGGGTCACCTTACCAAAGTGGTCCCCATCCCAGCCACTTGATGTGAGAGGGACAGATTTCTGATGTGAAATCCCACTGTCAGAATACTCTGTATCACTGTCAGGAGGACCAGCACCTACCACCTAGTAGGTGGTCAGTGAATACTTTTCAAATTACCACGGCCTCAAATATGCCACGATACTGGGCAAGTGAACCAGCCCTCCGCAGCCTGTATGAGGGGTGATCCTGCCCCTGCACTCAAGTGAGCCCGGAATTGTGTCCAGACTCACTGTCTTTATGCAAATGACCCTGAAGGCTCCCTCTCCTGTCACACTCGGTGAGAGATTTTAACCGCTTGGCCCTTCTCCTGGAGAGAGCTGCCCGAGGAAAGGGTGGTGACCTCAGAGGAGAGACAGCCATGGTGGAGCCACAGGCGCTGGGGGGCAGGAGGGTCTGGAGAGCAGCTCAGGTGGAAGCAGCTGGAGAGGTGGGCCGGGAGGGAGCCCCAGTAAAGCAGGTGGGAGAACTGGCAAGGGGATGGCTGGGCCTTGGAGTCCATAGCTTGGCTCAGACTCCAGCCTCAGGTTTTATCAGCTGTGTGACCTTGAGCAAGATAGTTGAGCAGCCCCAGTGCCCTTGGTCGGTGGAACGTTAAATGAGCTCATGGATGTTAGGGCCTGTCACACATCACACGGCACTTGGGGGAGAGTAAGGGCTCCCCAGGTAGCTAATGAGAAGAGTAAGGAAAGGAAGGCTGTCTGCTTTGATCACTGCACTGGTCCTGGTCTTGCAGCTGAGACCACCTCCACCAGCCCTCACCCCCACCCCCCTCTGGAAGGTCTCATCGCTGACACAGGCTACCTAAGGCTGGCTGTGTCCCCAGTGACCCTGCTGACCTGGCCTGTCTGCTGACTCATTTGTCCTGCCGAGACCCCTCCCTCCCTCTGAGGACCCAGGCCCCACTCCCTAGAAGGATACCCGAACCCTGCGGCCCAGGAAACCCTGCCCCTCGCCCACCGACGTAGAGGACGCCCTCCTTGGTCTTCTCTGCGGCCTCGGTGACCCCCTGCTTAGTTTTCTCCGCGGCGGCCACAACGCCTTCCTTGGCCATGGACAAGCCCTTCATGAACACGTCCATCCTGGCGTCCTGGGGAGGGTGAACACACGGGCACGGGCGCGCTGGCCCTGCGCTCCTCACCCCAGCCCTTCCCGTGGGCGCTGCGCCCCCTCCCCTCCCTCCTGACAGCTGGCAGCTCAGGGTGCTCCTGAGCCCTTCAGGGAACGAAGCCCCGCCGCCCTGCCCTCTCCCCAGCTCAAGGCTATAGGGCCGCAGCGAGTCCTAGCGTCCTTGAAACCTGGGGATGCGGGAGGGGCCACCGCCTCTGTTATCCGGGGCCCTGCAACCTGCAGCCCCGCGGAACCGGTATGCTGAGTTTGGCGCGAAGCCCCGAGGCCTGCCTGGACACACACGACAGAGTCACACGGCCATGCACAGAAACATACTCCACGGACAGGCTCACGTGCACATACAGGACACGCAGAAGTCCAAACGCGCACGGACACGCGCGCACACGGACACACGCGAGCGGACGCACGTCCACAGAGCCACCCAGGCGGTTGCAGACACACATACCCCGGGGCGCACAGTGACACGCGCCCACGGCAGACCTCTCTCAGTTGCCCAGCGCCTCCCACACCCGACCAGTCCCCTTTCCTTCCCCAGTGCCTTCTCCACCCGCGCCCGGAGCGCGGCCGCCTCACCTGGGTGCGGGGCGGGGGCTGGGGGTGAGGATGGAGCTGTTCTTGCGTCTGCCGCGGGCGCTCGGCAGAGCTGGGGTGGCTCAGGGCCCGCTGGGAGATCGGGCCGCGGCCGGTGCTCAGGTATGGCTGCAGCAGGCGGGGCGCGGGCCCGGAGCAGGGGCGCAGCAGTGTCCGCGCCTTGGGTGCGTTGCCAGCCACCGCTCGCGCCTAGCGCCCAGCTTGCTCACGCGCTCGGACTCGGGCTCCAGCTCGCGCGCTGCGGCAGCTCTGAGCTCAGCGCACCCCCTGGCGGCCGCGCCTCCCCCTTGGCCTGACTGACAGGGGGCGGGGAGGGTGACATCTCCGCCGAGCTCTATCCTCCCGGGGCCCGCCAGGGACGCGCCACTGGGGAACCCCGGGTCGTCATACTCGCATCGTACCCCAAGAACCTAGTCTGGTCGGGGAGACAATGCAGCGCGCTGAACAGGGAAGAAATACTGCTATTGGCTTTGGAGTTCAGACGGGTTTGAATCTCAGCTGTGTTTTGTATTAACTGTGGGACCTTGGGTTGCTTCTCAGCTCTCCTTTCTGAATGCCAGTTTCTTTTTTCTGTAAAATAATGTATGATTCATTCAACAAACGTTGAGTGCTTAGACAGGTGCCAGGCGGGTTCTAGGCTGGAGACAGTGGAAAAGGAAAACAAGGTCCCTGCTCCTGGGGAGGTTACAGTGATGTATTTGTGTGTGTGCAGAGATGGGACACAGGGCAGAAAATGAACGTGTCAACACTTAAACCTAACAGGTTATTTCAGCTTGTGAGAAGTGTAAGAAGAGAATAAAATGATGATGTAACAGAACAACAAAAGAAGAGGTGCTTGAGACAGAGTGGTGAGGGAAGTCCTCTGTGACCAGGTGCGTGGGAGCAGAGTCCGCAGAGAGGCACCAAGGGCAAGAAGGGAAAGATCCATGAGAGGGAGTTGCAAGTACAAAGGCCCTGAGGCAGGACTGTGCTTAGGAACAGATAAATGGCAGTGCAGCTGGAGAGCCAGGAGGGAGGAAGGGAGGAGGAGGAGACCACTTTTTTGGGTGACTATGGTGGGGATTGTCAAATGGCCATAGAATGCCAGGCACACATAGACTCTCAGAGGGCGTGACGACAGAATTATGCCCAGAAGCTGTGGAATCCTGACGGAGGGGACTCTGACAGTGTAGGAATTAGGGAAGGCTATACAGAGGAGGTCACACCTGAGCTGGGCTTATGGGACAGGTAAGATTTCATCTGACAGACAGGGAGGAGTATTTTAGGGTGTGGGTATAGCATGGGCGAGGCACTGTGACTGGAAACGAGGGGAGAGTGACAGGTGAAGCGAGGGGGCCGCTAGCAGGCAAACTGTGCAGGGCTTGAAAAAATAATGTTCACAGGTCACTGGCAGAGCTGCGAACTGGCACATGCATTTTGGAAGGCAACTTGGCAATGTTTACCCGAAACATAAACGCATGCTCCTTTCGAGCAAACAGTTCCCCTTCCAGGAATTTATCCCTTGGATCTCTATGTGCACAAGCAGACATTTATTTGTGCAAGGACGTTCACTGCAGTGTGGCTTATTGTAGCAAAAAAACCCTGAAAATCATCTAAAGGTCCATCTGTGGAGGACTGGCTAGTTAATTGTGGGATATCCACCCAGTGAAATGCTGTACTACTGTTAGAGAGGTTGAGCCAGACCCACGTGCAGGGACGTGGAAGTGTATCAAGATATGGTGTGAAATGAGAGAAGCAAGGTGCCAAGTTGTAATGTGCAGAACTAGTCAGTTCTGATACACAGAGAATACATACACATACACAGTTATAAATAGACACATACATAAATATATACATCCTTATAGCTGGAGATGAAGAATACATCTTCAATGACTTCCAAAAAACAACATGTTAACTGTAGTTACCCTTTGCAAATGGGAATCAGGGAGAGAAGCTTTTATATTTCATCACCTTCCTGCTTGAGCTATTTAGTTATTTTACCTTGAATAGTATTTTACTTGTATAATTTAAAAAGCTCTCAGCATTGGAACTGCCCCCTTCCAATGTGTGGTGGATCCCCCACCATATGACACAGAGCCCGTCTCTCCTTCTAGGAACCAATAATGCTTTCCCAGCCTTCCTTACAGCAAGGACAGGTGACCTCAGCCTCAACCACCCAGCCCCAGACTTGGCATCTGAAGCTAGTGCCAGGAAGAAGCAGGAAGCAGGGGAGTCTGCTCTGGTGAGGACGGGTGGTGGCCGTGGTAGCAGCTCCTGTCAGGGCCCATGAGCAGCAGTGACTGCACTCCCCACGCCCACCATGACATCAGGGGACTCCTCCTGGGCCTGGTGGCACTGTGATTTGGGGCATCATTCCAGGCTGTGTGGTCTACAAGTGGGACTTCTTGGAGAGTTTCTGAGCTGCCAGCATTGGATAATAACTTATCTGCTTAAATTAGCCAGAAGCAATTTTTGTGACTCTCCATTAAGAACCCAAATGGCAAAGTCGGTGATGAATAAGGGCCTAGTGGGAGGGAGGTAAGAGGAAGAAGAGAGAAAGAAGACACATGAAGGATGTGTGTACTTCCTCTTGCAGGAATGAGGAATTAGGAAGTTATGTTTTGAGTGTTTATCTTTGTTTTTAACATAATTTATATAATCCTGTTTCTATAATTTAATTTTTAGTAATGGCTTTAACACCCAGGTCACAAAATTCCTGAAACTTTAAATAATTGTCCTCCTGAGCTGGCCCAAGGCAGCCAGTACTGGATTTGGAGTCATTAGCGCAGAGGTGGTGGTTGGAGCCATGGGGCGATGCAATCGTCTAGGGGAACATGGAGAAGAGAGATGCAGAACAGAATGTGAGGCACTGCAACCTTTATGTGTGTTTGGGGTAGAGGACCCTGGGGAAGAGACCGAGAAGGAGCAGAACCGAGAGAAGGACGGTCGGAGGGAGAGCAGCAGGGAGGCCAAGGGACTAGGGGACAAGTGGATGAATGCTACCGAGAGTCCAGAGTGATGAGGAGGGGAGTCCTCAGACAGGCAGCAAGAGGGCTGCTGGGGAGTTTAACAGCAGCACAGGCAGTTATGGGAGCCCAGGAGGGAAAAGGCACCCAGGGAAAGCCTCAGGAGAAAGTGACATTGGAGCTGGGTTTTGAAAAAGGAGAAGGACCTCACAAGTGGTGGTGAGCATTCCCAGCAGAGGATCTGGCAGGTGGAAAAGTCCAGAGTGCAGAGGTAGCAGAAAACAGGTTAAATTCTAAATCAGGCAGGAAGTTCATTTGGCTGCTAATATAGAAGCTTAGGCAAAGGGGGTGTTCATTCTTTCACTTAAAGAAGTCTAGTACAACCATTGGGGAAAGCAGTATGGAGGTTCCTCAAAAAACTCAAAATAGAAATACCATTTGACCCAGGAATTCCACTCCTAGGAATTTACCCTAAGAATGCAGCAGCCCAGTTTAAAAAAGACAGATGCACCCCTATGTTTATCGCAACACTATTTACAGTAGCCAAGAAATGGAAGCAACCTAAGTGTGCATCAGTAGATGAATAAATAAAGATGTGGTACATATACACAATGGAATATTATTCAGCCATAAGAAGAAAACAAATCCTACCATTTGCAACAATGTGGATGGAGCTAGAGGGTATTATGCTCAGTGAAATAAGCCAGGCAGGGAAAGACAAGTACCAAATGATTTCACTCATATGTGGAGTATAAGAACAAAGAAAAAACTGAAGGAACACAACAACAGCAGACTCACAGAACCCAAGAATGGACTAACAGATACCAAAGGGAAAGGGACTGGGGAAGATGGGTGGGAAGGGAGGGATAAGGGGGAAAAAGGAGCATTACAATTAGCACACATAATGTAGCGGGGGTGGGGGTGGGGTGAGGGATACGGGGAGGGCTGTACAACACAGAGAAGACAAGTAGTGATTCTATAGCATCTCACTACGCTGATGGACAGTGACTGCAATGGTATATGGTGGGGACTTGATAATAGGGGAGTCTAGTAACCATAATGTTGCTCATGTAATTGTATATTAATAATAGCAAAAAATAAATAAAATAAAACAAACAAACAAACAAACAAAAAGAAGTCCAGCAGTAGGCAGTCCATAGTTGGTATGATGACTTTCACAGTCATCAGGAACCCAGTCTCCTACCTATTCGCTTCATGGATTCTACCTTGAAGGTCACCTCCCTCATGGTCCAAATGGCTGCTGCAACCCCAGCCATCATGTCTACACAAAAAGCAGTAGAAAGAGAAGTAGGGTTAAAAAGAGCACCCACCAGTTGTTTCTCTTTCATGAATTTGCCCAGAAGCCAGTGACATCTGAATATCTCTTGGCTATGCCTGGGTGCAGCGAGACTGGACAAGTGTGGTCATCTGGCTGGGCATATGAGTTCTCAGAATCAAAGTATGAGAAGGGGAGAATGGTTACTGAGTGGGCCACTAGCATCTCTATCACTGTTTCTTTTTGCCCTCAAGTTTTTTGTTTTGAAAAACTTTAAACCCAGGGAAAATTTGTAAGCATAGTACAATGAACAAAACCTTCAGAAATGTTGCAGTCTCAGTAAAACGAATACCCCAAAATGCTTCATCTAGATTTACCACCTGCAAACATTTGCTGCATTTTGTTTTATCTCTCTCCATGTGTGCTGTCCCCAGAAGGTGGCATGGTTACTAGGTCACCACTTTCTAGCAAAATGGGTTCTTTATACTGTGTCACACTGGGGAATGGGATGGCTGAGCCCAGGCCCCTGGTGTCTGTCTGGCGAGGCCCTAAACCTGTGAGTTCTTGGGACCCTCTCCTTACTTCTGTCCACTCTACCCCAGGAAAAAGGGCCTCTCCATTCCTCCCTCTCACCTTTCTAAGAACATACTGAGGAGATTGAAGCTTCAGGGGAGGGAAGGGTGGGAGGAAATCACAGTTGGAGCAGAAGGTGTTTTCTTGAGTATCCTGGGATCTCAGCCCTGCCTGGGTTCTGCAAAATTCCAGATGTACATTTATAACTCGGTATGTGGTGACTGACAGTATGATTAAACATTTATTAACATTCCTGCTGTCCAGAGGCCTCAGGGTAGGGAGGAAGACAGGCAGGCAGGATGGGGGTGTGGGGGGCTGAGAATGGAGAGAAGAATGGGTGATATTTATTGACTACCTCCTCTGTGCCAGGTACTACATCCATTATATCATTAAGCCCTAAAATCAATCCTTAAAAGCAAGCATTTTCATTCCCACTTTACAGATGAGGGAAGCAACACCCAGAGAGAAGAAGCCATGTAACCTGTCATTGGCGTCTCTTCTTTTCAGTCAGTTTTTCTCTAGTGCCTCCTGTGTGCCAGCGAGTCAGCAGAAAACAAGACCAGTGAAGCCCTTGCTCTTTTAGAACTTAACATTCTAGCAGAAAGTGACAGGCAATTAACAAATGACCAATCAAGACAGGGAAGGCCTCACCTGAGTTAGGAATTGAGGGAACAACATGTAAATCCTAAGGCAGGAGTGGGCCTGGCAAGTTTAAAGACCTGCAGGGAGGCCAGCATGGCTGGAGAAGAGGGGGCAGGGAGGGGAGCAGGGGGGTGGTGGGCCTTGCAGACACTTGTACTATGGTCCAACTTTCATTTTTAGTGTCACTGTGTAGGGAGCAGATTGTTCTTTTTTTTTTGGTATCATAAATCTACAATTACATGAGCAACATTGTGGTTACTAGACTCCCCCCATCATCAGGTCCCCCCCACCAACTCCATTACAGTCACTGTCCATCAGTGTAGTGAGACGCTATAGAGTCACTACTTGTCTTCTCTGTGTTGTACAGCCTTCCCGGTGCCCCCCAACCCCAACATTATGTGTGCTAATTGTAATGCTCCTTTTTCCCCCTTATCCCTCCCTTCCCACCCATCCTCCCCAGTCCCTTTCCCTTTGGTAACTGTTAGTCATTCTTGGGTTCTGTGAGTCTGCTGCTGTTTTGTTCCTTCAGTTTTTGCTTTGTTCTTATACTTCACAGATGAGTGAAATCAGTTGATACTTGTCTTTCTCTGCCTGGCTTATTTCACTGAGCACAATACCCTCTAGCTCCATCCACGTTGTTGCAAATGGTATGATTTGTTTTCTTCTTATGGCTGAATGATATTCCATTGTGTATATGTACCACACCTTCTTTATCCATTCATCTACTGATGGACACTTAGGTTGCTTCCATTTCTTGGCTATTGTAAATAGTGCTGCGATAAACATAGGGGTGCATCTGTCTTTTTGAAACTGGGCTGCTGCATTCTTAGGGTAAATTCCTAGGAGTGGGATTCCTGGGTCAAATGGTATTTCTGTTTTGAGTTTTCTAAGGAACCTCCATACTGCTTTCCACAATGGTTGAACTAATTTGCATTCCCACCAGCAGTGTAGGAGGGTTCCCTTTTCTCCACATCCTCGCCAACATTTGTTGTTGTTTGTCTTTTCTATGTTGGCCATCCTCACTGGTGTGAGGTGATATCTCATCCTGATTTTAATTTGCATTTCTCTGATGATTAGCGATGTGGAGCATCTTTTCATGTGCCTGCTGGCCACCTGAATTTCTTCTTTGGAGAAGTGTCTGTTCAGATCCTCTGCCCATTTTTTAATTGGCTTATTTGCTTTTTGTTTGTTGAGGTGGGGAGCAGATTGTTCTTGGGTAAGGATGGAAGCTGGGGGCCAGTCCAGGTGCCATCACCATAATACAGGGAAGATGACAGTCATGTGGGTCAGGGCAGTGGCACTGGACATGGAGAGAAGTGGTTGTACCCTGGGTGTGCTTTGAACATGGAGAGAAGTGGTTGTACCCTGGGTGTGCTTTGAGATAAAACAGAAAAAGAATGTCCTGGTAGGTGAGAAAGAGAGGACCCCAGGACTATTCCAGAATCCTTGGCTGAGCACTTGGAAGGATGGAGAAGATCATGGGAAGGGCAGGTCTGGGGCCAGGGGAAGGTCAGGAATTCAGCTTTGGATGCAATAAGTCTAAGATAGATGCACATTAGATACCTGGGTGGAGCTGTGAGCATGTGCTCCTCTAGATTTCAGGTGTATGTGACATTTAGTGCCCATGACTAGATGAAGTGAGGTGTTGACAGAGCAGAGAAGTCCAAGGGCTTAGTCCTCGGGTCTTCTGAAGCAGAGGAGGAACCACTAATTTTGCTCACATCTGTGATCCCCAGTGCCTAAAGCAGCGTCTGGCACAAAGTAACTGCTAGGTCAGTATTTGTTGAATGAATAGCTGAGTGAATGAATGAATGAGTGGGGCTAAGTGCTGAGAGGGACATAAAACAGGGTGATAAAACAGTTAAAGAGTACATGGGGAGAGTCATCCACTTTAGAGCAGTCAAGGAGGACCTCTTTGAGAAGGTGACATTTGAGCCAAGCCCTGAAGGAACAGGAGAAATCAGTCATATAAAGATCTGGGGAGGAAATTGCAAGTGCAAAGACCCTGAGGCAGGAATAATTCTGGCCTGTTGGCGGGTCCGTGCGCTTGAGACTGTGAGGCTGGATCACTCAGCAACTTGCCGGCCCACAACTTGGATTCTGGATCATACCCTGGGTGACATGGAAGGTTTTAAACAGAGGACTTAAGTGATCAGATTAATATTTTAAATGATCCCTCTGAGGCGCATGGAGAATGCTCCATAGGGAGGCAGGTGCATAAAGAAGGAGAGTGCTAGTTGAGACCCAGGCCAGAGATGGTGGGGCTTGCCTGGGGTAGCAGCAGCAGGGAGTGAGGGAATGAAAAGATTCAAGATATTTTAGGAACAGAAAGGCAGGATTGGAATTCAAGAGCCTCTGCTTGTTCAACCCTACTGTGACAATGACCCCACAGGTAGATGTGGGAAGGCCCTGGGTAGGCACCAGGACCCAATAGGGCCAGGCGTTTGCTCCCAGGGTCTCTCTTCAATCACCCAACCCCAGACTCCAGAGGCTGCCCCACAGTGGAAGTTGTGGCAGATGGTGGAAGGGGTGTGTGGCTGGCAGGGTCACTCAATGCTGGGCTCTGGGCCAGGACCCTAAAGCAGCCAAGACCATGCCCAGCACTTGCGGAGGGTCCTTTCTTCCCTTTTTCTCCATCAAATCTCCATGATCTCTCCCCAAGCCTGGCCCTCCTCCAGTGCTTTCTCTGTCCAAAATTCTTTGACACTCCTTCCACTGGGAACTGGGATTATGTCCAGTCCTTGAACGTGGGCCTTGGACTCTAGTAGAATACAGTGGATGTAACGCTGTGCCGGGTTTCAGGCGCAGGTCTTAGGACACCGGCAGCTTCTGCTTCTCATCTCTTGGGATGTTCGTTCTAGGAACCCAGCCACCATGCTGTGAGAAAGCCAAGCAGCCACATGGAGAGGCCACGTAGAGCTGTCCCCAAGGACACCTCCAGCTGAGGTTCCAGCTGACAGCCAGCAGTGCATGCCCCACTGTGTATGCCCCAGCCTGTAAGCCCCTCCAACCCATAGGGCTCTGGAGCAGATACGAACTGTCCCTACTGACTGCTACTCAGACTGCCAGTCTGTGAGCAAAGTAGATGATTATTGTTTTAAGCCACTAAGTTTGGGGTGGTTTGTTATGCACCAACAGGTAGCTGGGACACCAGATCTCACCTCTCTGGAGCCTATCCATCATCAAACACCACTGAGTCTTCCTTCTAAGTACTTCTGAAATCCATCATGTCCTTTCTGTCTTCCCCACCACCCCATCTGTCCCCTGGACAACTATGTCAGCATCCTAATAGATCTCCTCCACTCACTCTTGCCACCACAGGGCCTGTTTTCTACACAGCAGGCCAGGGAACTTGCTGGAAAACCCATCTGATCACCTCCCCAGCCCATCTGCATCCTCTTGAAGCCCTCGGTGGCTTCTGCTCTCCTAAGATCAAGACTTATCACCCTTTTCCCCTTTGGGCTTCAGCCACACTGATCTGTCTCCTCTTCCTCCAGGACCCCAGGTTCCCTTTGCCCCAGAGCCTTTGTACATGCTGTTTCCACGCCCTGAGATGCCCTCTTCTACCCATCTGGTTAACTTTTGCTCATGCTTTAGGCCACAGCTCCACCACCACCTCATCCAGAGCTGCCTCTAAGCCCGCAGTTCTCAAAATGGGGTCCCTGCCCGGCATCATCAGGGGACTTGTTAGAAATGCCAGTTCTCAGGCCCAAGTCCAGAGCTGAAGAATCAGAAATTCTGGGGTAAAACACAGCTGTCTGTGTTTAACAAGCCCTGCAGGTGATTCTGATTCATACACATAAGCACTGCCACTCAAAAGACCCCAGTTCAGGTCACGGACTTTACTGTCTCCCATCTGCAAATTCCTTTTCTTCAGAGGTCTGCGTTTATGATTCCACAGGTCTTTGTGAGAGTATCTGATGTCCGCCCCCCTTGAAGGACCAGGGCACCCCTTACAGATCTGGGCCCCTAAAAGACCATGGGGGGGTGATAAATCTTAAGAAACTTAGGGGAGTTTCAGCCTCTGCAGGAAAGGGTGCTGCTCAGAAGGCAGGGAAAGGGTATCCAGAGCTTCCCCTCCCCTCTTCTCCCACTCGTCTTCCCAGTCCCTCCTCTAGCCTAGGGGACCACTCAGCTGACTTCTGTTGGCCCTGAGCCAGGCCTTGTTTTATGAGCTTTACGTGTTTTATATCATTTAGCACAACAAGCTTCTGAGTGTGGATCATTAACATTCTGATTTCACAGATGGGGACACTGAGACTCAGTGGGGTTCAGGTACTTGGCTCAGGTCCGGGTAGGGAGGACTTGAACCCAGGTGGGTGACGGTCACACTACCCCTCGCCATCAGTGCCCAGGTGGAGGACACACGGGCGGGCCAGAAGGTAAGTGGCATGAGAGCAGCGGGCGGTGGGGCTGCGCGGGGCCCCATCGGCCCTCCCTGCTGCAGCCGCAGCCGCACCGGATTATCGCCCCGTGAGGCGGAAGCCCCAGTGGGGCCTGATCGTCCCACATTTTCAAGGGTAACCAAAAATGTGGATTTTTAATAGAAATCTCCCTGTTTCTAAATGACTACATTAAAAAAAACTCAGATGCTTCCAAAGAGCAGGTAAACGCCTGACATTGGTGGCCAAATCAAGGCGGGGAGCGGCAGCAGAGACAGGGAGACACCACCGGGCAGGTACAAGGCCTCTGATGTGGCCACAGCCCCTGGCTATGTCAGAGTCGCTGTTTCTGCTGCCTCTGGGACTGTCCGGTAGATATCCATCCCTTGGCGGGATGCTGTTTCGCTAAAGCAGACCCTTACTTTCCTGTCAGCCTCAACGTGATCAGTGCCAGGCGGGCAGGGGCCGGGTCTGCTTTGCCATAGCTGTGTCGTCAGCCTGCATGCAGAAGATGCTCACCAAATGCTTGCTAATGGAAGGACTATATAAGCCCTTCCTCCTGCGTGCTCTCCTCTACCCTCACGGTGGCTCCTCCCTCTCCTTCCCTCCCGGGCAGGTGGGGCAGGACCCTGGAGGGCTAAAAGCCGGCAGCTGGGAGCCCCCTTGGGTGCCTGCCTTCCCGCGAGGAGCATGGCCACTGCCAGCCCTGTGAGTCCATCTGCCTGCCCCTTGGCAGCCAAGGTCAGGGCTGGGGCGGCCAAGCCAGGGCTCACCACCCACCCTGACTCCTTTCTTTGGTCAGGCCAGAGAGGATGAGGGTGGAATCCGAAAGCGGGAGAAGGAGAAAGAGGAGACAGCTGCTGTGTGGGCGTCAGGGGGAGAGGAGGCTCTGAGCTCTCCCAGGGCCCTGCGGCCCCTGAGGAAGAAGGCCCAAGACGAGGACCCTGCAGGGGCCAAGCTGGAGCTGCACCCGCTGCTGAACAGGTGAGGCCAGCCCAGGGCTGCGGCCTTGGCCACGGGCTGCAGTTCCTCATCTGGGGAAGGTCAGAGCCGGCCTAACGCTTGGCCCCTGACGGTCCTCCAGCCTTTACCCAGCTGAGAGTCTGGGTCAGATGCCTCCACTCTTCCCTGGCCCTCTGGGGAGCCTGTACCCCAAATCTCATCTCCCAGTTTGTCCTTGAAAGGGCAGGCCTGTCCTTCCAGCCTAGTTGCTGCTGAGGGTGGGGCTGGGGGCTCTCTGCTTCCTTCTGGCCACCCTTTTCTTCAGGTGGGCTCTGTGGTTCTTCAAGAATGATCGCAGCCGGGCCTGGCAGGACAATTTGCATCTGGTCACCAAGTTTGACACTGTGGAGGACTTCTGGGCGTAAGTGCCTAAGCCCCTCACAGGGAGGCCAGGGCCAGGGGCCCCTTGAGCTCTCACACCTCCCGGTAGGAAGTGGGGGCATTCCTACACAGCTTTCCTAGCACCCCCCTTCCAGCATCTGCTGAGGGCTGGGGCTCGGCGGTCAATGGGGCTGGGGTAGGCGCCCCCTAGAGGCGTCTTGGGGCTTAGGGAGAGAGCCTGGGACGTGGGAGAAACAAGGAGTTGACCTTGGCTCTGCCACTCCGTGACTTTGTGACCCTAGGCAAGTTCCTTTTACTCCCTGAGCTGGTCTCAGCCACAAATTGAGGATTAGGCCTCCTGAGAGTGTCCAGGGGTGAGAGGGGCATCTGTAAAGTTCTGTGCAAATGCTAGGGGCGGAGGGGAGGGGCCTGGGGCTTCAGGTGGAGGGGTGCCGGAAACAAACCTGGCATCAGGGCTCTGAAAGCCTCCACAGGGGCTTGGGTGGTCAGGGAAGGCTCCAGGGAGACGGTGGGGTTTGAGGGTTTGGGTAAGTGGGAATGGAATTGGGTTGAGGGAAGAAGAGCAAGTGTGAGCAAAGGCTTGAAGGCCTCAAGGAAAGCAGCGGGGCTGGTAAGAAGTTGAGGGGACTGAGGCCAGTTGGAAGCAGGCCCTAAAAAGCCTGGACTTTCAGCCTGGGGTTGGGGCTCTCTCCAGGATGTACAGTCACATCCAGCTGGCCAGTAAGCTTTCCTCCGGCTGTGACTACGCCCTGTTTAAGGTAGGCTCTGCTGGTGGCCCCTCTGATTCTGACCCCTTTGAATCAACCGGGCGGGGGACTGATTCTTCCTAGTTTTGCTGTGTTCCTCCCCATAGGGGCCGGGGGTGGGGGGCTTTGGACAGTCTCCCTCAGAGTGGACATAGGATTTCCCATTTGAGGCTATTTTGAGCAGAAGCTTGAACACAGCTGCACTTCAAAGGACCTTTAAGAACCTGGAAGGGAAGGGGGGAGAAGGTTCAGGAACCAGGAGCCCAGGTTTGTGGTCGGGCTCTTTGGGAGCAGGAAGCAGAATTACCTGAGGACACCCTAGGCAATGTCTAGGGCCAGTCCCAGAGGTGCTGGCCCTGCAGGTGTGTGAGGTGGGGCCCTGACATCAGTGTTTAAAGATTTCCCCAGGTGACAGGTGCCCAGCTGAGCCTGGGTTGTCTGCCCTTGGCCACACTGGTTGCCCCAGAGGCTTCCTTAATTACCCATTTGAAATTTTCTCCAGGAACTCAGTTCAATATAGGACGTATGCAGACACGTGCAGGCTATAAAACGTGACAAGTATTGAGGCTTAGGGACCTGTGGGCGCTCAGAGGAGGGTGTTGGGGGCTGAGTGGCTGGCTAGTGATGGAGCCTGCTTATACAGAGGGAATGCAGGCAAGAGGGAGCCTGACCTGTGGAGGACTATTTAGGGGCTAGAGCAGGACCTGGGAAGGTGGCTAGGTCCCTATTTCCCTTTGAACAAAAGGAGGGCAGTTGATTTGCCATCCTGTCTCCCAGGACGGCATCGAGCCCATGTGGGAAGATAGCAGAAATAAGAGAGGTGGCCGCTGGCTGGTCAGCCTCGCCAAGCAGCAGCGCCATAGTGAGCTGGACCGCCTGTGGCTGGAGACAGTAAGTGGTGGGGCTGGGGGGAGACTTCCCCCACAAGCGCAGTGGTCTCAAGGATGGTGGGGACAGTCCCTGGGCCCAGGCTGGAGGTCTCACCATCCCTCCCCTTCTGGCCTCAGCTGCTGTGTGTGATCGGGGAGAGCTTTGGGGAGCAGAGCCGGGAGGTGTGTGGGGCCGTCATCAATATCCGAGCCAAGGGGGACAAGATTGCCATATGGACAAGGGCAGCAGAGAACCAGGCGGGCGTGCTGCACATCGGGTGAGGCATACCTCTGGTACAGGGTGGGGTACCCCTTCTAGGGGAGAAGGTGAGTTGAGGGTGGCTGGCCTGCCAGGGTGACCTTTGGAACTCCTCATGTCATCTCTCCCTTCGTCTTACCCACCTATATAAAAGATTTGGAATCTGGATTTCAAACTGTTTCTAGCAGAACTCTTCTGCATTAAAGAGCCATATTGAGGCTTTCCACACCGGTAAGACAGACAAAACAGGAGTGACTGCAGCCAGAGAAGGACCCAGGGGCCCAGGTTATCTCTAGGACCTGCTGCTGACTGTCTCATTTCTTCTCCACTCACTCCCCAGGCGTGTCTACAAAGAGCGCCTGGGCCTCCCCACAAAGACGGCCATTGGGTACCAGGCCCACGCGGACACAGCCACCAAGAGCAACTCTCTCACCAAGAACAAGTTTGTGATGTGAGGGGGCCTTGACGCCACTCCCCCTGACTCAAACGCTCCTGAGTCTCTCACTGGTGGGTGTGTAGGGAGGTTCTGGGCTGCATTGCTGATGTTGGGTAAGATTGGGGGACAGATAACCCAGTTTTCACCTGTCCTGGAGGAATGTGAACACTTTTTAACACAAGTTGGGGTCTAAGCCTAGGGCCAGCTCTGTGGTGGTAGTGGGGTCAGCCTGAGGACCCAGGGCAGACAAAAGGTGGAGGAAACCCCTGGGTTTCCTTGTTTCATCCCTGGGTTTTGATAGGGAGGTGGGGCAAGTCACTGGGGAAAGGAGGGCTCAACCAAAGGTGGGAAGAGAACAGACGGGAGAGAATCCTCAAATCTAGTATTCTGTGTCTCCTGCGAAGGGCACCTGGTGGTTGAGGGCTAGACGCTTCCATTTTGGGGTAGGGGCTCAAAGCCACTGACACTGAAAACTGGAGCTTAGGGATAGGAGTTGGCACAGAGGGCTCTCTTTGTGACCATTCTGCTTTAAAACCTTTGAGTAGCCTCTCATCAGATGTGTAGCCTTGGAGCCTACCCTGTAACCTGTACTTTCCCTCCACCAGCTGTGGGCGGGTCCCTGGAATGGGGCCATTCAGCTGCTGGAGGCTTAGGGGCAAGAACCCCATCATCCCCCAGAGGTGTGGGCAGCTGACGAGTGAGACAGCCCTGTGTGGCCAGGCTGAAGTGGATGGAGGTGGGTGGATGAGGGCCGGGAGAGCAGGGTGCTGGTCAGACTTCACCTTGTCTGCCGAGGACGGTTAACTGGAACATGATGAGGCCCTAAGGCTCTTCTTGTCCCTGTTCTACCTAAATAAATACTCACTTTTGAACAATACTGGAATTATTTTTGAGGGCTCTAAAATTGAGTAAGATTCAGGCTCTGCCAAAACCTTGATTTGTTGGTGTACTGCCTTGAGAAAACTCATGTGAGACCCCCAGGTGCCAAGGAGCCTGGTCAGGGCCCAGCTGGTGTGATGGTAAGGGGCAAAGGAGGTACTTTAAAAGCCAAAGGGATTTGAGCCAGGGAGTGGGGTATATATGATCCCAGCAAAACTGAAGGGGCAGAGGAGAGCGTCAAGCCCCTCACAAGACCCCAGGTGTCATCTAGCCTGAGTTTGAGCCACTATATCTGGAGCTGAATTTCCGTTGAGCGAACAGCGCCTCTGCTTGGACTCCGCTGTAATAAAATGTCCTGCCCGTGTGTTAAAAATACCATCTCCATCAGCTCACCAGCGCAGCAGATGCTCCTTTTCAGGCTCCGACAGCAAAGCCGGGGGTTGGGGTGGCGCTCATATTAAGCCTTGCGGGGTGGGGGGAACTGGCGATCCTTAGCGCCTGCGACTCAGTACGCGTCGCAGGCAGGTCTGAAGGACCCGGGGGAACTCTGCGGCCGCTAGCGCGTGGGCCAGAGCCTGGGGGCGGGGCCCGGGGGCGGAGCTTGGGGCGACCGCGGAGCCTGTCTGGGGCGGGGCTCAGAGGGGACCGAAGGAGGTGAGGGCGGAGCCAGGCTCAGAGAAGACAGAGTCCGGCTGGGGGCGGGGCCCAGGGCGGGGGCGGAGTCGGGCCTAGAGGCGGCGGGGCTCCGAGGGAACCAAGTGGGCGGCCAGCTGGAGGTTCCGGGCACCGGGGGCGGTCCCCGGGGGGCGGGCGGGGCCCGGGCGGCTCTCTGTGTGGTGGCGGCCATGAAGCCGCAGCGGCCGGGCTAGGCCCCGGGCGGCTCTAGCCCAGGCCGGCCCGTGGAGGGCTGGGTCCAGGCCCCGGCTCCCGATCCCGAGCGGGCGGGCGGCCGGCCGCTCACCATGCCAGGCAAGCACCAGCCCTTCCAGGAGCCCGAGGTCGGCTGCTGTGGGAAATACTTCCTGTTCGGCTTCAACATTGTCTTCTGGGTGAGCGCGGGGCTGGGTTCCGGGCCCTGTGCTGGGGGTGGCGGGACAGGAGGCTCAGTGCCGTAGTGGGGGGAGACCTCTCCCTCCCGCAAGGGGCTGGGACTGTCCCCCCATTCCCGGCTCCACGCCCACCTCCAAGACCACCTGGGGGGGTTTGGGGGGGCTCAGGTTGCTGGGGTAGGGTGGGGTGGGGAGCCTCCTGGTGTCTCCCCAGAGCCAGGTGGAGAAAGGGGAGGTGTTTTCTTGACGGCCCCAGGGGCAAGATCGGTGCGGGTCACCCCCTCTCCCGCCCAGCTTCCTTGCTGTGCTGGGGTGTGGGTTGCGCGCGCGCCCCACCCCTGATTTAGCCGGTGGAGAGCAGGGTTGTGGTGCGAGGAAGGGCCGAATCCGCGCTCCCGCCCCTTTGCCCCTGTGACACCTGGGCCTGTGGCCTCCTCTTAAGCTCCTGCAAAGGTGGGTGGGTCAAACCTGCACCCTCCCAGTCCCACCCTGAGAGGTTTTCCGGTCTGGGAGGGCCAGTAAGCCTAGTTTTCAGTTGGGGGCATCTCCTCTGTTGAGTGCCTGGGCTTGGCCCTGGGGCACAGAATTCAACATTCCACAGCTGACAGAACCACTCTAGGGCGGGGCTGCCTCCGGCTGGTGAAGGGAGCTGCTAGTGCATCTCCCAGGGTGGCATCTATGCTCCTGGGCCCTGCCAAGTCATCTTTCCTTTCTCCCGCCCATCTCTCCGAGGCTGCTTGCTGCTTCTGCAGTCTCTGCGCCTGCGGCCCTCCTGCCGCCCTGGGTCCACAGGCCAGGCTCATTGAGTTCTGCTCAGCAGGGCTTAGAGGTGCTGCCCTCTACCACGTGCTGCACAGGCAGCCACCCGTGGGCGGGAGTCCTTTGGCCTTAGTGGTGCTCAGCTCAGGAGGGCGTGGCACTGTGCAGAAGGCACTGGTGGGGAAGCCTGTGGGCATGGGTGTAGCAGGTCTCCTGGGAGACTGGGGTCAACTCACTTCTCCTTTCCTGGCCTCAGCTGCTCTGACTGAGAGCAGGTGATAATGAAGCCTGCCCCTCAGAGTTGTTAGGCAGATTAAATGAATTCTAACTTCCTGTATTCTTACAGCTACTTTGTTAATATCTGCATTTTACAGTTGAGGGAACAGGCATAGAGAGGTTAAGTCATTTAACCAAATCACACAGCTAGTAAGCACAGAGCCAAGGGAACAGCCCCGTGGGCAGCGGGCAGAGGAGGCAGAGCACTGAGCAGAGGGGGGCCCCAAATGGCACGAGAGACCCAGGCTTCTGGGGGGGGCCTCCCAGGCAGGTGAGTGGGGGTGGAGAGCCGGAGCATGGAAGGCCCCGGGGCTGGGGCAGAGTTTGAGTTTTATATCAAGGGAACTGTGGAGCAGTGAGGGCTTCAGTGCTGGGTAAGGGACCTGACTGTCTCTAGGGGAGGGTGGGTGAGGAACAGGGCTCGGAGGTGGAGAGACCAGCAGGGGTGGGGAGTGGAAAGGTGAGGAAGGTTCCAGGGTAAGTTATGAGGCTTAATTGACAGGACTGGGCCTCTTGGGGCCTGGGGGGGAGAGTTTCGGGTTTGGGTCAGTGTGGCCTGAGGGAGGTGCCTATGAAATAGGCCCAGAGGTATGGGAAGCAGACCCTGGTGTTACCCTACTCAGAACCTCCCAATGGTTCTCACTAGAATTACAGCCCAGACTCCTCCCCGTGGACTCCAACACCCTGTGGGGCCGGCCCTGCTGTCCTTCATTTCATCACTTGCACCACCAAACATGATAGTACCCCCAGGGCCTTTGGCAGTCCCTTTGCCTGGAATTCTCTTCTCGCCCTACCTCACCAGCCTTCTAACTTCAGCTAAAATGTCACCACTTTCCCTAACTAAAGCGTGCCCCCACCACCCCCAGTCACTCCCCACTGCATCGCCCTCTGTGATTCTCTTTAAAGGATCTGCTGGTATCTGAAATCACCTTGTTCGCTCACTGTGGATTTACCCTCCTGGAGTGTAAACTCCATGAGGGCTGAGGACTCATCTGTCCTGTTTGCTGGTGTAGTCCTAGTGCATGGAACAGAGCCTGGGACCTGGAGTGTTTGCAGCAGCCAGGTGGATGTAAGGGTCTGGAGCCAGGGAGAGGTTTGGATGGAGATCTGGGAGATGCCAGTATCATGATGGGGTGGAAAATGAGTGTGAGGAGGACAAAGGGCAGAAGGATGAGGTTGGAACCTGGTGGTGGGCAAGGGTGTGGGAATGGCTGTGTGCATGAGGTGGGTGAAGCAGAGTGTCCCGGGAGGGAGGCTGAGAAGGGGCAGAGGGAGGAGTGGCATTGAGTTAACTTAACCATGGAGGGGCTCAAGAAAGAGAAAGTAGTGGTTAGTTGCTTGTCTAAACGTCACAGGCAGGTCAAGTGGGATAAAGCAGGGGTTTCACATGTGGAATCCCCTGGTTGGGGGAGGGAAGGAAAGACATTTCTAGAGTACAGCAGTGGGAGGAGCCTGAGGTCAGGAAGGGGAAGGTGTTAAAAGTGGGTGGTCACTGGTAGAGCTTATGGTTGGCAGAGGCTATGTGCCGAGAGGAGGGAGTCTGTGAAAGCAGGTGGGTGATGTAGGTCTGCAGAGGTGAGGTCATGGCCCTGGGCTTGGGCAGGAGGGGTGGTTTCCCTTTAAGACTGTCAAGATCCAGGGCTCTTTCCAATAAGGAATTGAAGCAGGATGGTCGGTGGTGTTTGGAAGGCTTGGGCAGAGCTGTGGTTAGATGTTCCCTAGGGCAAAGCCGTTGACACGGGATGGGGCCCCTCAGCTGGCCCCTGCTCTGCATCTGGACTCCTTGCCATTCAGGGGTCTTTGGTCAGGAGTGGCGTGGGGTGGAAGTCAGAGTAGCAGGGTAGCAGGAGGGCTGGACTTGGGAGGGGCTGAGAAGAGGCTGCTGGGCCTTGGTGGGGGTGTGTCTGCCACCTTCCCCTCCAGTTCTGAGTTCCAGGGAGGGGTAGGGAGGGGTCAGTCTTCCATCCTGTGTCCTGTGGAATCTTCAGCACTGAGATACAGGCTTGAGAGGATGGAAAGCACCCTGGATCCCATTTACAGCCTGTCCCCGTCTTCCTTTCTCTCCCTGGCTTCCAGAAGATCCTGAGGCCTAGTGGGGAGGAGCTGGTCTGGGGATGAGGAAGGATGCTGGTGCCCCGGCCCTCAGCTTTTTGCTCTGCTCCTGCAGGTGCTGGGAGCCCTGTTTCTGGCTATTGGCCTCTGGGCCTGGGCTGAGAAGGTAAGGCAATGGACTAGGGAGTAGGGCCTCCGTGGCTCGAGGCGGTGGGAGAGTCAGCCTCCCCGCCTCCTCTGCTCCCGCGGCACAGGGCACCCTCTCCAACATCTCGGCGCTGACAGATCTAGGAGGCCTTGACCCTGTGTGGCTGTTCGTAGTGGTAGGAGGCGTCATGTCGGTGCTGGGCTTTGCCGGCTGCATTGGGGCCCTCCGGGAGAACACCTTCCTGCTCAAGTTTGTGAGTACCCTCGCCCCGCATTGCCCACATCCACTTGGGGGCCCCGGCTTCCTTCTACCTGCTTCTTGGTTTACTTTCTGCTCGGTTAACAGTTTATTATGATATTATTGTAACAGTAATCATCAGATTCGAATTATTTATGTTTATAGGACTGAAAGGGTATTTCTGAGCTAAGAAAAGCCCAGAGGGTGTGCCGGCCACAGGCACATTTGGAAGTAGGGACTATAACAGTGTCACTTGGCCTGGGCTCTGTCTCTCAGCTCTGTCACTTGGGGTTGGCTCCGTTCCCCATGGGGTGGAAGGAAGCCCAGGAACAGGTGGGTACTGGCTTCCCACTGCCTTTCCAGGAACTCCCCCTGGAGACCGAGGCTCTCTCTTCACAGCCATTCAGCCAGTCCTTTAATTACATCTCTTGGTTCTGACTGGCTGTCTCTGGACCAATCCCTGTGGCCCCGGGGTGGGGGTAGTGCTCTGATTGGCGGGCTCCTGTCCCAAGCTCAGGGCTCTATCTGGGAATGGGGAAAGGTGGTGATGGCTCCATGTGAGCTGCAGAAACTGAAGATGTACATGGAGGGTGGTTTCTCAAAGAAAATGGGTTGATAACAGGAAGTGGAATGGATGGGTAGCTAACAACAGCACACCATCTCCTACCATCATAAAATAATACCAACATGATAGAAGGTGGGGACTCTGGGCTGTCCAGGGTCATGGTGCCGGTTGAGCTCCACTTCGCGGCACCTCCGGGCCTTATGTCTCCGACCCCTACCGTCTGTATGCCCCCAACCCCAGTTCTCCGTGTTCCTCGGCCTCATCTTCTTCCTGGAGCTGTCAACAGGGATCCTGGCCTTCGTTTTCAAGGACTGGATTCGAGACCAGCTCAACCTCTTCATCAACAACAACGTCAAGGCCTATCGGGATGACATTGACCTCCAGAACCTCATTGACTTTGCTCAGGAATACGTGAGTCCAACACCAGCAGGGGCCGCCTTGAGGAAACGTCTGCCAGGCGTATGCATGACGGAGCAAGTTCCTTGTGTGCTGGGACCATTTCTTGCCTACAGGCTAGACAAGCCCCAGGGAAGAGAGCCAGGTCCGAGGGGAACCAGCGCCTATGGTCCTGTGGGTCACCATGTGTCTAGCCCTTCAGGGACCCAGGGTTGGGGAACAGAGGCCAGAGGCTCCAGACTGGCAACTCCTCTAACTCCCCACTCCCGTTCCCCTGCCCTCACCCCAGTGAAGCTCTGCCCTCAAGCTCATATACCTAACACCTGTGAAGACACAGTCTGTGAAGAGTTCAGAACTCCTAGACACCTCCTGTCTGGACCATCATCCACTCACACCCACTTACTTACAGTTACACCCACCCACTCACACTCAGAGTTGTGGGCCTTCTGTGTTATCCATCCTAGGAGTCTGCTCTGGGGTCCAGAGATGGTCCAGAGCTGGTTTCTGCTTTGAGGAGTTCCAACCCGGGGCAGAGGCCAACTTAAAGCCAGGAGGTTAGGATGTGATTTATTTGTTCATTAACAGAATTGTTACAGGCCGATCAGGGCCAGGCCCTGGGCCAGGTGCTGGGGATTACTCGGTCCTCGTGAGGATGGCAATCTAGAAGAGACAGATGATAAAAAGCAAAGCAAACAAATGTGTGTGTGTGTGTGTGTATAAAATTGTAAATTGTGGTAAAGGCTGAAATGGGGAAGGGTGGAGAAGGAAAAGGAGCAAGAATATGGAGAGAGGGGTGAGGGTTCCCTGGCAAGAACAGCGGTTGCTGAGCAGAGTGAGAGGCCAGGCTGGGCGCTGTGGCCACACGGCCGGGCCTCGGTCTGCTGGCTCAGCCCGCAAGGCCTCTGTGCTGGTCCCTCAGGGTCAGCTTGTAGGCAGCCTGTTCTGCATCAGGGAGTTAAGGTGCGTGCTCAGATGATAAACAGCAAAGCAAACCTGTGTGTGTGCGTGTGTGTGTGTGTTCAGGGAGTTAAGGTGTGTGCTCCTGTCTCCCTGATGGATCATGTGCTCTTTGCTCCAGCACAGCCCCACACTTGGCCTTGTCCCCCCAGGGAGGCAAGCCCACAGGGCTCTGGGTGGATGTGACCCCCATACAGGTCCTCATAGCAGCATTTACACAGTACAATGGGGTGGTTAGGAGGATGGCAGGATTGCCCTCCTGTCCCTGCAGAGAGGAAGAGAAGGTCTTCATAAAAATCCCTGGGGCCAGGGTGGGGGACTTAGCGCAGGTGTGGGGTTCCATGGTGCCTCTTCCCACAGGGCTTGGCTCGACACCCACCCCTTGGGGTGCCCCTTCCCAGTAGCCCCCTGCTCCCTCCAATGTAGGCAGGAGTCTGGAGCCGCACTGCGGGCTCTGGGCCCAGGCCCAGCCTGTCTGCGGTGTGGGTGAGGAGGTGCCCACTTGCTGGCTGCCTTGAGGCCCCCTCCCAGCCCAGCCCTTTCTCTGCAACCTGGACCTGTCCCCTAACAGGATAGGGTGGGCCTGGCTCACCTGGGCTCTCTTCTCGCCCCTCAGTGGTCTTGCTGCGGAGCCCGAGGGCCCAATGACTGGAACCTCAATATCTATTTCAACTGCACTGACTTGAACCCAAGCCGGGAGCGCTGTGGGGTGCCCTTTTCCTGCTGCGTCCGGGACCCCGCGGTGAGTGGGCCTGGTGAGGAGGGGTGGGGCGCTGCAGCGCACAGGTCCAGTGTTGGAAAAACCCACCACAGGGCTCACCTTGCTCGGCTATGGATGTCAGGGGAGGTCGTTTTCCATGGGAGTACCCCTTTCATGCTGGGGAGATTGTGTCTGTGGGCAGCATGGAGGCCGGTGGAGTGGGGCCTGCACCTCTTTGGCAAAACCTGTCTCTGTGGTGAGCCAGGTACTATACCTTTGGGCCGTTGTGCTGGGATGGCAGGGAGTGGGGGGATGTTGACCCCTCTATAGCTTTCTTCAGAGCAGAGACCTGTCACTGTGGCGCCCCTCCTGTCACGGCTCACCTGGGGCATTGAGGGCCAGGGTTCTTCCCAGTCTCATAAAACAGGAGCCAGTACGACCCCTAAACGGGGGACGGCTCAAGCTGGCGCTAGCCGCTGTGTGCCCTGGCTCAGGGAGGGAGGCATGGGCCTCAGTGAGCCTTGCCGAGGAGTGGTGGCCCTTTCACTCCCCGGAGAAGCGAGAACCACTGTGGTGCTGGGTGCCATGGGCCCCCGGGGGGTGTCTCCTCACTGAGTGTCTTACTAGCTTATTTCTCCTCAGGAAGATGTCCTCAACACCCAGTGTGGCTATGATGTCCGGCTCAAACTGGTGAGAGGGGCAGGGGCAGAGTCGGCCCTGGGATGGGAAAGGCAGCCTCCCATAAGCTCCTCTGAAAGGCCTCAGGGATTCTGAATCTTGGGAACCATGCAGGGCACCGGGGCTTGAGCTGCCTACCATGGCGCAACGGGCCTGCGGGCACAGACGTGTGTTTGTTCCAGCTCTTTGTTGAGCCTGACGTTGCCCTAGGTGCTGGGGATTCCTGCTCATGAAGCAGGCAGACAGCCCTTGCTCTCAAGGAGCTCCCATTCCAGTGTGGGGGAAAGAGCTTAAGCTCATGGATGAATAACTGTGAACAGTAATGCGACAGTTTCAACTAAGAGCTTGGGAGAGAATAAAGTGAGGGAGGTGGTGAAGCGGGCTGGGCGATCAGGGAAGAGGAGTCCGTTCTGAGACCCTGATGGTGAGGAGCCTGCCGTGCGAGACCTGCTGGGGGCTCCAGGCAGAAGGCGTGCGGCCCTGGGGCAGGGATGCGGCCCTCCAGGGCGGGCGGGTGGAGCCCTGCGCTTGTGTGTCTCTAGGAGCTGGAGCAGCAGGGCTCTATCCACACCAAAGGCTGCGTGGGCCAGTTTGAGAAGTGGCTGCAGGACCACCTGATCGTCGTGGCCGGGGTCTTCATGGGCATCGCACTCCTCCAGGTACCGCCGCTGCCCTGCAAGCCCCTCCTCCACCCCTGCCCTGCCTTCCCTCACCTGCCCTTCATCTTACAGATCTTTGGTATCTGCCTGGCCCAGAATCTCGTCAGTGACATCAAGGCAGTGAAGGCCAACTGGTGAGGCTGCCATGCCGGCCACTGCCACCTGGCTGGCCTACCCAGGGACCCCCGCCCCCACACTGTGCCCGTGATGGGCAAGGCTGCAGGGGGTGTTTCTGCTTGGACCTGAGCTCCACGCTGGGCCCACGTGGGGGGTGCTGGGTCCCAGTGGAGAAAGCCCCACGTGTCTGCCTGGGCTGCTTATCCCGGAGCTGTGCGCACGGTGGGCCGGGGTGCGGGTGTGCGCAGGGAGCCACCATCTCGGCTGTTGTTGGAGGGCAGGCTCTCTGGGGGACTAGGAATGGCCCAGCTAAGTCATCGGCCAGGTGGAGCGTGGGAGGGGACCGCCTGTGTCCCCACTAGGCTGGGACACTTCTCTGTGCACAGCTCTGGGACAGGCTTGGGGCCTGCCCTCTCCAGGCCGTGGCCTCCTGCAGCTTCAGAGCTTTCTTCTCGGCTAATCATGACCTTGACCCTTCCAGAAGCTCGCTGCAGCCCTGATGTCCAAGAACCCTCTCTCCCTTGCTTGCCTCCCAGGATGAGACATGACGATGGCTACAAGCTACTCAAATAAACAAACCCTTGAGAACCGCTGGCCTCCGCCCACCGTCTTGGATGGCCGTCAGCAGCAGGGCCCCAGCAGAGCTCTCCGCCTGGGGCCCTGGCCCGGACCCGCCCTGCCAACGTGTTTCCTTGGCCTGGGTAGTGCTTATTGTCTGAGCCAACCTTTAAAACGTGGTATATTTCATGTAAAAGTCCAGATCCCTGGCTTCTCATGAAGAATGACCGTCTGGCCACAGAGGCTCTCCAGTGGCACCGTCTCTTGGGACAAGGGCTTCCTGTTCTCTGAGGGCCCTGCCTGGCCCGGTCTGCTGGGAGTCGGCCTCCCTCACCCTTGTAGGGGTTTCCCCTACAAATTCTGTGCAGCTGCCGTGGGCCAGGCCTGGATGGAAACGCAGGGATGTGAAGAATGGGGAGGCTGGGCCTGTCCTGAGGAGGCCATGTCCTGGTTCCGGCCCTCCTGGGGACTGAGATGAGTGTCAGTGCGCCCAGGGGGTGGTTAAGCGTTTGGATGGAGGTCAGGAGCCTGGTTTGGGGGCTGTGGATGGGGGTCTCCTTGGCTCACTTGAAATCAAGTTCAAAGTTCTCCCAGTGGCCCGTAGAGCTGTTTCTTGGCCACCAGAGGGCAGGTCGGCACAGCATTTCCAAGGCCTGGCCTCTGCCCCGGGGCAGCCTTTCCTAGGTACAGCCCTATCCCTGGTGTGCCCACCCTGCTCACTAGTGCTTTGGGGTTCAGGGAACTTGAAAACTTCTAAAGCTGCAAATGGGCTCAGATTTAGGAAGACTGGTTGCTGCTCTCAGATCTGCCTTTTAGCTGCGTGAAAACGTGTGTGCGGAGTGACTACCCCACTTCTTTCTGAGCGCCCTTTGTGGATGACGGGAAGCATCTAGGCTCGTTCACAGATCTCAGACACAGATGCCCTCAGGGCCATGTAGCTTGTATGAATGAATGAGGTGGGCCTTTGAGTCGTGAGGCCTTTGCAGTGCGACTTCCCTATCGTTACTGGAGACCCACAGATGTTGCTTTGTGGCGAGAAATATTTGCACAATTGAGTTGATAATGGCAGCTGGCCTTGAGAGACAATAAGGTATGGTAGAGACTGTGGCAAAGCGCAGATCCCCGTCTAAAGTTGGTGGCATTCGGGTGTAGCCAATTGCTGTAAAGTGAAATGCAGGTCTGATGTCAAAAATCTAAAGAAGCCAGAAATCCAGATTTTTATGTGAAATATCTTGATTTTTAAGTTATTGGCAAGTAATGAAAAAAAATGTTAAATGCTGCAAGCCAAACAAAAGGTGTGGGGCACCTTTGGCCCCTGTGCCACCATAGATTCCTCTGGGACAGTCACCCACGGGCCCTGGTTGCTATGCCACTCAGGAATGCTGGGGCTGCTGCCAGGTGCACAGGGTGTGGGGCATGAACCCAGCACTGTGGGTCCTAGATGCAGGCCAGACAGTGTTCTGCGGTCTCTGCAGAGTCCAGCTGCGGGTGGTTTATACACACTATAATAAATGCAGCTCACGATATTGTGCACGAGTCTTGTATTTTCTCAGTTTAAATGTTTTCATTGTCGTTTTCTCTCTCAAACCTTGCAGCACCTTGTGAGGTGGAGATTCTTCTGGTGAGGAAAGATGGCTCGGGGGGGAAGGAGTCGCCCAGCACACCCAGCTGGGAGGAGGCACCCCTTCTGGGGGAGTTCTACACCACAACCGCCCTGCCTTGTGAAACATCAGGGCGAAGTGCCAACCAGTAAGGGGCAGTGACAGTCCCCCAGCATGTTGTAGAGCAGCTGGGGTGTAGAGGAGCGAGAAGGGCAAGGTCCTGGTCCTTGTGCCGCATCCTCATGGGGGAGACACAGAAACACAGGCAGATAGGTGTGTGTGTTGGTGATAGACGCTGTGAAGAAAGTGGTGGACTGGCGGGCAGCCGGGGTGCCTGGGAGAAGGGACCCCTTAATGGAGTGCTGGGAGGGGGTCTCTGGGGAGCTCCAGGGAGCAGTGTCCAGTGTTCTGGCACCAGCTGCCCCAGAAGCCCTGAAGCTGGGGTGGGCTCTGCATGAGGGAGCTTGGGGTGCTGAGGAGGTGAGAGGGTGCGGGGCAGAGGGCACGGACGGGAAGTGGAGCGGTCGTGATCCTTGCTGGGAGTTCTCCCACACTCAGACTTCTCCAGAGCTCAGTTCTGCTACAGGACACCCATCCACCCTCTTATCTTCCCATCCAACCACCTGTCCATCCATCCATCCCCTGTCCATCCATCCATCCCCTATTCACTACTTGCGGAGGCCCTGGCTGGAGCTGGGGTTGCTGAGGCAGCTCGGACTTGCCCTGCCCTCCTGGAGCCCACTTGGCAGAGGCAGATGGGACAGTTGCTAGGGGTGCAATGTGTACGTGTGGCTGGCCCACAGTCACTGCTAGGGGGCGTTTCACACTAGTTACAGACAAATTTCTTGCCTCCAAAGTAGAACTTAGAGCAGTTCTTTTCCTTGCAAGAGGCACCCTTGCCCAGATGGGGACCTCTCCAGGTGTGTAGAAAACACAAGGATGCTTATAAGGATGTCCCCTGCCCATCCCTCTGAGTGTGTCCCTGGGCCATGGGGACCAAGGTCACCCTTGCCCCTGCTGTCAGGGAGGGGTGCACTGGTGGAGACAGGAGTGGGCGTTGTCTGGCATCCTAGGCGTTCCCCAGGAGCCCTGGGCCTGCCTAGTCTAACCATCGGCCCTGTGGGAGGGCATACTGTGACACCAGGCTGCCCCAGAGAGGGGACTGGAAGGGGCGGGGAGAGCCTTGGGTGTCTGGGGAGATCAGAGGGGTGGGGAGGCACAGGTTTTGGAGGGAGCCCCTCGCAGGGACCACCAGAGGGCACCAAAGCGCAGCCCCTCAGCTGTGGGTGTGGGCACCATGGTGTGATGGCCCCCGCGGCTGAGCAGGGCCACGCCGGCCTAATAGGGCCTTGCCAGCCCCTGCCCTCTCCTCTCCAAGGACTGGGAGCAAGCCACACTGCCTGCCCCACAGGTGCCTCTGCCGGTACTCAGGGAGGTCTGAGCCCACTGCCCTGTCCTGGCAGGTGGTAAAGTCTGCCAGGCAGAGCTGGTCAAGGAGGGTCACCTTCTCTAGGAGGTTAAAGTGACATGCAACACAAACACCTCCCTTCACTCATTCAGCCAGATTTGCTGAGTGCCTTTTACGTGCCAGACACTGCCAGGCACTTGGGACACATAAAGGGACAAACGGAGACCCCACCTTGTGGCGCTCACAGTCCAGACCGGGGCTAAGCAGGCTTTGTCTGCAATGGGCCGAACAGTAAATATTTTAGCCTTTTGGGCCATACAACCACTCCACAGTTTTTATGGCAGTTAGCAGTCTTGATAACACAAACAGGCCTGGCAGTGTTCCAATAAAATTTTCTGGACACTGAAATTTGAATTTCACATAATTTTCTTGTGTCACAAAATATTATCCCTCTTTCAATTTCAAGACTTATAACTGTTATAAAATGTACAACCACCCTTAGCTCTGGGGTTATATAAAAACAGGCTGGCTTCTCCTCCTGGGCTGGAGTGGCCGACCACCCTGACCCAATCAGGAAGGGGGAAGCTGCACAGTGGTCTCCCCCGGGAGACAGTGTGAATGCCCTAGAAACGCCAGAATGAACGAGGGGCTTGGTGGGTGTGGGAGGCAGGGGCCGGCCTCCCTAGTAAGTGGAGTGGCCAGCGGGGCCTCCATGTGAAAGCGAGAATGGAGCAAAGACCTATGAAATTATTTTGATAGCACAGGTAAAATAAGAACCCAATCCACTTAAAAAATGGATGAAGCTATCCATTTTACCAATTTATTGCCCCATTCAATGACCTCCTCCTCTCTCCTCCAGTGCCATCATAGCTGTGAGCTATAGATCCTCTGGGACTTTTTACATTTTTTAAGTGTTCCACTCATTTTGTGTACCCATAGAAAATTTTCCTTACTGTTCTGTGTGTTTTAGGTGGCATGCTACTGCCCCCGTCTTGCCACGGCTTGCTTGCCCACCCCACACGATGGTGCTGAAGGCCTGGCCATGTCCGTGTACGTGCAGCTGCTTCATTTCATGCGACTGTGCAGATAAGCCATGTTTGCTTCTCCATCCCTTACCCGATGGATGGTAGACAGTCAAGCTGCCCCTGCTTTGGGGCTCTTTTCACCCCAAGGCTCTGGTTAGAGGCCTGGCCAAGCCCTCCCTCTAGGGCTTCTGGCTGGAGCAGCCACTGTTGCAAGGGACAGGAAGATGAGGGCCGCAGGCAAGGGTGTCCCTTCCCAGGCCGAGGGGGCCTCCTTTCTGCTCTGCGACCCAGGCATTGACTTGAGGGGCAGCATTACCACAGATCTGGAGGCCTGGGACTCAGTGCATCAGAGGTGTGAAGGCCACGCAGTTAGCCCCGCGGTACGACCAAGTCTGTTGCCACGATAATGCCTCCCCGGGTCCCTGTGCAGCTACGCACAGATGGGGATGCCAGCGCCCTGAATACAGACTGGCCTCTTGCTGTTGCCTGAGGGTCCAGCCTTAGGCACCTGGAGGCCTGGACACCTGCGTCCTGCTTCTAGGAATGGGCCTCTCTGGGAATTAGCTCTCCAGGTCGGCCTCCTGCTCAGGCCAGATCCTCCCCAGGCCGCTCCAGAATGCTCCACCCACAAGCTCTGGGAGTCTCCTGGGAATCATGCCTGGGGACAGGGGTACTAGCAGAGGGGCACAGAGAATTCCAGCTGGCTTTCCTGCCAGCCATTCGCTAAGTACCTCTGTGTGCCAGGCTGTGCTGGGTGATTGGAATTTGGTGGTGGCTTCAACACAGCTCCTGTCCTAAGGGGACTCCTGGTCTGGTGGGAGACACACACAGGTGAATCACGTCTTTACCAGTGATTTATTTGTTTGAATAGGCAGTGCAGGCCTATTATCAAAAACTGCAAACTGCATGGAAGTGTATGTGCAAATCTCCCTCTCACCTGTCTTCTGGTCTCCTTCCCCTCCCTGGAAGCAGCCACCATGGTGGGTCCAGGAGATGGTCTGTGCATTCAAAAGCAGATCTTAAGAAACAAAGCGAGCCAGAACCCAGTCCACGTACTGCACGACCAGAGACTTCAGCACACACTCTTCTGTCTGCATTTTTCGCTGACCAGCATTTCTGTGAGATAATTACATACCAGTATGGATATATCCACCCAATTCTTTTCAACACCACCAAACCGACAATAATAGCAAGAACCTCTGCTTACTATGTGCTGGAGTCTCCTCTAAGCACTTTCTTTATATTAACTGATCTGCTCCCCCACACAGCTCAGAGACGGGCACTCTGCTCATCTCGCCACACAGGGAGGAGGCCCGGAATGGCCCGTTGTGCCGTGTGGCCAGACTGACCTTCACAGCAGCTCCTGATGGACATGTAGGGTGTTTCCAGGCAGTGAACATCCTTGTACTTTTATCTTTGATAAAAGTACTTGTATCTTGGAGGATAAATGCTTGGAAGAGAATGGCTGGGTTAAAGGGCATGTGCATTCTTAATTTATAAATTATATAGCTATTGCCAAACCGCCCCGATGAGGTCACACCCATTCACGTAAGGCACCCCCTGCCCTCCTGCTCCCAGCAGCCACAGCCCCCATCACCTTTATCCACCTTCTCTATCTTTGCCAATGTGATAGAAGAAAATGACCCCTCGGGTTTTTCCTTTGTGCTGCTTTTATGAGAGAGGTTGAGCATCTTTTCATACAGATGAGCACGACATGGTCCAGTCAGAGTGACGCAGCCCGAGGTCCGGGTCCAAGAGGCTGCGGTGATTTTTCTGTCTGGCATGAAGGTGGAGGTGGTCTGGGAGCGTTGCGAGTGAAGACAGCTAAGCTGGCCCTTGGGATGTCGGCAGAGGCAGGGAGGTGCCTGGACTAGCCAGGCCTAAGGACACCCCTCTTCTCAACAGTTATCCCTGCTCCTGAGACCCTAATGCCCAGCCAGACTGTCTCCTCTGCTCCCCCACACAGCTTTAGTTCATCTCAATTCCTGAGGTCCCTGCCCCACAGGGGGCTTCTTCCAGGGTCCCCAAAGGAGCCTGCTCCCCAAGCCTTTAGCGAGGCAGCCCCATCATCCCTCTCTGTCCCTCTGCCTCCCCTGCCCCTTCCACCCACCCCACCCCCGGCCGGGGGAGCGTCCATCCTCATTAGCACGGTTCAGTGGCCAGCGCTGGTAATTGATCTCCCTCCGGCCCAGTGTGGACAGGGGCTAATGGGGATGAATGGGGCAGGAGGTGCCGCTGAGGGACGCTCACCGGGAGGTCTGCACAGGGTGGAGAGGCAGGCAGGAGATAGAGATGTGCTGTCAGGTCACGATTCAGATGGGGAGCCTGCAGCCCCACTGCCTGCCAGCCCCCTGGCTCCTGACACAGGCCCGGCAGCGGGAGGAGCACACAGGTGGGCAGAGGGTCTCTGAGATTCAGCTGCCCACTGGGAAGGGGGCAGAGGTGGGCCTAGGAGCTGGGGCTGGATTTCCAGGACGGCATCTCAGAAAGGCTGCGAGCACCGGAGCCCGGTGGTAAGGCACGTGGTGTCCCCGATCAGTGTGGGGAGGGAGGGGCCCGGCAGCCATGGGGCTGACCAGAAACGAGGATTCCATCACACAGCCAGCTGACGGATATTAAGTGGTTACTGTGTGCCAGGTACTGGGCAGCTGCCAGGTGTCCGAGACAGCCAAGATCTTCTTCATGGGTTAGGGGAGATGGTAACTGGGAAACTTTAAGTATTTAAGATGATAATAAATGGTGATGATTGCTCCGAAGAAAATACACAAGGTTATGCGACAAGGGTCACTAAACAGAAGTGGGACCTTAGGAAGGAGCCAGGGGAAGCCTCTCTGAGGAGATGACACGTGAGCTGAGACTTGAATGGTGAGAAAGAAAAGCATCCCAGGCAAAGGGAACAGGTGGCGCAAAGGTCCTGAGGTGGGAATGGGCTTGGGATGTTTGAGGAAGAAGAGGGGCCAGTGTGGCTGGAGCACGTCTGTGCGGGGGAGGTGAGCTGAGAAATCGGGGCAGTAAAGCAAGGAGAGTCATGGTCAAGGCCAGGAGTCCAGTTGCCAGTCTGTGGGGTCATGGTAGATGGGATCCCTTTCCAGAGATGATGTCGGCCAGGCCAAGGCAGAGAGTAAGGTCCCGTCTGAGGCAGCTAGCCTGGAGGGCCCCGGGGAGGCCAGGCTCGGGAAGGCCCCTGTCACTCACTGTGCCTGCAGGCTGCGAGGGTAGAGGGGGACTCTCTGGCGTGTCCAGGGTAGCCTCAGCCTGACTCAGAGGACACAAGAGGCCTTCCTGGTCATTCTGGGAGGAGGCATCCAGCCCCGCTGCCTCATATTGGCACAGCAACAGGATATCTAACTTCTGGCTGACTTGAGATACAACTCAGGTAATCCTTGCAGCAACTAACAAATCTATTAATGAATATTAATGTCACAGGATAAAGCTGGTTGGAATCAGCCTGGCAGGCAAGCAGGAACACTCCAGAATTCTTACAGATTTTTAGACATAAAACCCACGTGGATGTTTAATGGGCAATTTAAGCAGTTTCCAAGGGTAATCTTGACTATTTTCCTGATAGCTGCCATACTTGCTGACTTCACTGTTGAATGCCCAAGTTGCCATTGTGGGGCCGAGGCATGTCCCGGATCCACACTACACAGGCATTTGCAAACCTGGGGAGGGGTCTCATATGAAAGGGCCATTCCAGCCTCGTCCGCATTCTCTTAAGGCACGTTCACACCACCATGTCCTGCCTTAGGCTGTACCCCCAGCCCACAGAGCCATCCCCCTCATTGGTGCTGCTCAGTTTCTTCACTCCTTGAAGGACCTACTCAAATGTTTCTTCACCTCCCAGCTGCCCCTAGTCCTCCTCAGCTCCTCCTCTAGGCTCCTGCCTACCGTCCACTAGAGCTCAGTGTCGCATAGCCTTTGGATTACAAATTCCAGTGAAATGTGATCTAGCAAAAGCACTTGATAATTTTCAATATCAACTTATGATTTAAAAAAATCACGACTTCTTAGCACCTAGAAATAAAAAGTGAACTTCTTTAACCTGATAAAGGGTGTCTTTATCACGCATCTCAATGCTGCCGGCCATAGAGCACAGCGCGTCCCCGAAGAAGGTTCTTGAAGGGGTCGTGGCAGAGCTGACGCTCTAATGTAAGAACCTGGGACAATTCACTGGCGCTCGAGAGGTTCCATGCTCACGGTCCTGCTGAAAAGATAGGAGCACGTTGTTTCTCTGAGACTGGAACTGAATGACAGTGCTCTTGGGATGCCAGGAAGACTTGGTTTTAGAAATAATTGGTGTTGGTCCCCAAACAGGGGCAAGATGTTTATTTAGGTCGGTGCGATCTCTGTGGCAAGAGGTGTAGATGGCACCTGGATGCTGCATAGGGAGCTGGGAGCTGGGCAGCGAAGCCAGGCAGTGTCTTCTAGCCAGTGCGAGCTGCAGGGAGCAGGGCCCTGGGCCCTGGGAAATCTTCCTGCTCTTTCTCCTGGGACACTTAGAGTCAGAATATCCTGCTTTTCTACACGGGGTTCTAGAAAATTGGGTTTAATTTCCACTTTCCATCCATTCCCTGACAGGTTCGGGTTCCTGATGTCTCTATGTGACATGCCCAGGGAAAGGAGCTCTGGCTCAAGGCGGACTGGGTGTTGGGCACCTACTGTTTCTGCCTGGTCCCCATCTTCTGCAAATGGCATGTACATTTTCTTTTGGAGATGATCCTCTCCCGCCCTTGGTCCTTGTTTTTCAAGGACAGTGGGAATAGGACCCAGGCTTGGCCAGTCAGCAAGTCCCATCCCCTCCACCACACAGAGTCGGGCAAAGGATGCCTGCTCCCAAGTCTTCGCTGAGACAGAGAAGAGAAGCTCCCTCTCTTTGGAGTTCTGGGGCTGCAGGAGACCATTTCCCTGCCCATGGTCCCAGAGTGAAGCTGACACAGAGAAGCAGGGCCAGGAGAGGGTGGCCGACCTTGGCCTGGTGACCCCATTTGAGCCCCAGGTCTGGCCATGTCTGATGCGGAGCTCTCTTTCTGATGTGAGCAGAAAACACTCTGCCCACTCTTCTTTGTCTAAGCTGGTCTGAGTTGGGTTTCTGTCACCTGCAACCAGAAGAGTTCTGATTGACACAGTGAGAATGAGACTGTCTGAGTGTGGGAGAGGCCAAAGGTCTGGGCCATACATGCCATCTCGTGAGGTGGGGGCAGCTTCCAGATGGAGCCCAAGGCAGCGCTCCCTGCCTCTTCCTGCACCCTGTGCTGACCCTCCCAAGGGGGCTGGCCCCAAGACCCCAAGAGGAATGGCAGAATGACCAGACATCACCCAAAGTTGTTTTTGTAAAGTCAACTTCATTGAAGTATAATTTGCAAACAGTGAAATGTATGCAGTTGAAGTATATATTTCAATGAATTTTACAAATTTACTGCCCCGTGTAACTCCTACCACAAGCAAGATAGAATGTTCCCACCGTCCTGTGGTCCTTCTCACCCCTGCCTGACAACACCAATGTGCTTTCTGTCACCTGGAGCTAGATTTCCTTCCCTAGAGTCGCATATACAGTCAGTCCTCAGACCGGCAGATCCCGTATCTGTGAACTTGCCTACTCACTAGAATTTACCTGTAACTCCCAAGTCAATGCTCGTGGTGCTTCCACGATCATTTGGACACATGCAGATCAGGGGACAAACCTGATTCGCCTCATGCACATTCCCAGCTGAGGTTGGACAAGGCGACACCTGCCTTCTTCTTCCAGGTCTCATACTATAAACAAGGACCCATTTTGCAGTCTATTTAGTGCCATGTTCCCCATTTTTGTGCTTTTTGTTGGTGGTTTTGCTATTTTAAATGACCCCCAAGCGCAGTGCTGACGCGTCCAGCAAGAAAGCTGCAATGCGCCTCCTGGAGAAAATGCGAGTGTCACATCAGTTTTGTTCAGACAAGTTATAGTGAGTCCAGTGTTGATGAATCAATGATGTATATTAAATAAGATGTCTTTCTTTCAACAGAAATACACATAACACAAGGCTAAATATGGGTTGGTTGATAAAAAAGTGACCAGAGGCTTGTGGGACCCAACCCTATATTCATTCCCCTGGGGTCAATGGTTCATACTGACAAATGCAGTGCCTATGGTGGCTTTACAGAATACCACCCTGAATAAGGGGAGTAGACTGTGTGTGGGTCATACGGAGGCAGCCTGCCGAGCATGATGCTTTCGAGATTCATGCACATTGTTGGGAGTGTCAGTAGTTTGTTCCTCTTACTGCTCAGTAGTTTTTCTGGCACGTGGCTACACCAGTTTCCTTACTCACTTACCAGTTGATGGAGCATTTGGATGTTGTCCAGGTTTTGGAGATTGTGAATAAAGCTGCTGTGAACTTTCATGTCCAAGTCTTTGTGTGGACATATGTTTTCATTTCCTTTCCAAGTACTTTCATATGAGCAAATCGATTTCATATTTGTTTAATCTTTACAATAGTCCTGTGAAGCAGCCTCATCTTATACAAGAGGAGACAGGGGCTCAGAGCCGCGGTGGCCTGCCAGGGGTCACACAGCTCAGGGCTCCTGACCCCCATCACACTGCCTCTTCCCTGGGGGAGGTCTGCGGGTCCCTGGCCGGGGTCAGCTCCATGCTCTCACTGTCTCTCCGTGGGCCTTGGGTTCCCCATGCAGTTTCCAGCCCCTCCAAGGAGCCCTTGGCTCTCCAAGCCTCTGATCTAAATCCAGGCCCTCAGGAGGCCAACCCAGGCTGGAACCAGGAGTGAGAGTCTGGGCGGCCTGGCTTGTCAGCTTGTGGGGCTTCAGCCGCTCTGAGTCCTCTCCCCCTGCTAGAGGCGACTGTACCAATTTATTTCTTGCAGGGACCCTCCTTCTCCACCACGTGTGCCTAGTGAGGGCTTTCCAGCAAGGCCTTACTCTGGCCAGAGGACGATCACATGCCCATTTCTGTCCTGGGGCTTTGAGGCCCCGACAGGACTGAGAAGGGGCTGAAGCAGCCTCCGAGCAGCCCTTGCTCCTGGCCCTTCCCAGGCGTGGATGTCCTGCCAGCTGTTAATTCAGTGAGCTGCTGGCCAATCTTCCAGTGCTTCCAGGAGCTTTCTGTTGCTTGCAGTCTCTTAACCCTGCATACTATACTTGCTATTGGACCTGAGACCTCAGCTCCAGCTTGTCTCTTGGGATACTCTTCCTCTGGACTTCCTTTGGCTTGGGAAAGCCCTGCAGGGCTTTGGAAGCAACCAGCGCAGAAGGAGAAGTCCCAGGCTTGGGGAGAGAAGACTCAGATTTGGGTTTTGATTTGTCTCTGGCCCTCTGGGTCTCTTCTTCCTCATCTCTAAAACGGGAACCCTTGCCCTGGTTGTGCATTGTCTGTGGGCAGGCACTGTCCCTGGTGCTGGAGAGACCGAGGGAAGAGAGGGCTCTGATGGTCCCCACCCTGATGGAGAGGGGCAGACAGTGAGATGTCACAGTTGGGCAAGATGACAGAGCAAGTCCCAAAGTCTGGGAAGCCGACTTGGGGCCTAGTCTAGACCTTGGTCAGTCCTTGGGCCAGAAACTGACCTTGGCCACCTTAAGCAACTGGAATTTATTGGAAGGAGAGGGAGGAAATTAGGGCAGCGCTGGGTATCTAAGCAGTGAGAACTTAACATCTCTTTAGGGTTAGATGTGGTGATGAAAAAGGATGAAAAACTCTGTTAAAGAGCCCAAGTCACAGAGAGGGGTCTGCCCTGCCTCACCGGCCTGTGTTAGTGCCCACCCGGGTACAAGGGCTCATGACTGACAACCTGCCAAGGCTGCCTGTGTAGGGAAGGAGTGAGTCCTCAGGTGCTGCTTCCTGCAAAGTGGGGAAAATGCAAGAAAGAAAAAGGCCACAGGTGTTGCCTAGTTGTCAGGCAAGGACTCATGGGAGGCTCCACAGATGTATGGGAAACCCAACTGTAAGCATGTAAGGCTATGGTGTTATAGGGCTCAAAAGGGGAGGTGGCCTCACCTGCACCCTGCACCTATGGAGTGGGCACCCTGGGGAAGGGCTTTCTATCTGCTCTTTTACTGACATAGCATATGAGCCCAGGAGGGGCTCCATGCCTGTTTGGGAAATGCAGGTGCAGTGAATGAGGCTTGGTGCATGTGCTTGAGCTGCGGGGCTGCTGCCAAGCCAGTCCCATGTGGCCCCGCCTTCCCGAACTCAGAGTCAAGCAGTGGAAACAGACATGCCCTGCACTAGGGACAGAACAAGACACAGGCTGCAGCCCTGTCACTGCAGAGTGTAGCCAGTGCCAAGGGAATGCCCAGGATGGGTGGCCAGCATAGACAGGAGGCCAGGGGCGTTCAGAGAGGCCTGGCTGAGAAGGATGAGAGGGAAAGCATTCCTGGGGACCCTGGATTTTTATGCTGGGGCCCTGGCTCTGTCTTGTGGCCTTAGAGGGAGGTGAGGGCTGTGCAGACAGGCTCTTAAAAGTCCAGTGGGTGACCTGGGGTTGGGGGTGGTGGGGCAGGAAAAGGAGGATGAGGATGGGAGTAGAGGGAAACCTGGGTATGGGGAGAGGAGAAGACGGGGGGCTGCAGGCCCCTGTCAGTCGCAGAGGACTACCCAAGGTCACCTTGGCCTGTGGCTTCCTGCTGGAGCTGCTGCCAGCGATGACAACAGCGAACCAGCAGCCTCTCTGAGTTTTATTATCATTCAAATGAGGACGTGGAGAGGTATTTCATTTGATTGGTAGAATAATAAGAGCCATTTATCTACCTTCTCTCAACCTTTCATATCTGTTTCACTATTTTATGGGATCGCATACATCATAGTAAAGGCAAAAATGTATTTTTTCCCCTGACTTGGGGCTGTAGGGAGGCAGTAAGGATGGAAAGGAGGCTCTCAGAATGGCTGGCAGGAGCTGAACGAAATGAAATCGAAAAAGACTATTATTGGTGACAGACAGTTACATCTGAAAGGGAATAAGAAACTCCCCAGTGCAGTGTGGATGAGGAGTTTTAAGTGGAAGATCTAATAGCCTCCAGTGCTGGGTCCTCCAGGAGGGGTGGGACTCAAGGAAGGCCTGAGAGGTGGGGGGCACGGGGGACGGGCAGGAAGCCAGGAGCAAGGCTGTCCCGGGGCGTGTGGCCCAGCTGTTGGAATTCTTCGTCCTTCTTCAGTTATGATAAATTACACATGTCATACAAGGATCTGTTCTCCTTTTGAAAAAATTATAACATTCCAGATAAAGTTCCCTGCAATCCCACCCATAGTCCCTCTTCCCCAGAGGTACTACTAAGATATTTTTTCCTCTTAATTTTATAAATATATAAAGATACCTTAGAAGAGGTCATGTACCCCTTTGTGGATTTTCTTTTCCTTTTGTAAATGGTATCGTACTATATCATCCAGCTTCTTGTTTTTTGCACTGTGTTTTCAAGCTCTGTGTCTCAATCCTTCCTGGAACTGCCAGTGGCTCTCCTCCCACGACTGGCCTGTTTTAGCCCCCCAGTGTCCCCTCGATGAACGCTTGGGTGGCTTCCAGCATTTCACAACTACAAACCATGCTGCCAGGACCCTTGTCCGCCAAAGGGGCACTTGGGCCGATTTCCTGAGGACAGCTGAGCGCTGGCAGGGGAGGGGCATGCATTTTCAGGTAGAGGAGACGTGCCCAATCCCTACCTAGCATGTCTCCGCTGCGGGGCTCCCACCAGCTGCCTCCAGCAGCTCCCACCGCTGTCATGCACCCATCCAGAAACACCCTCATTAAAACATCCAGAATGATATTTGACCAAATATCTGGACCCTGTGGCTCAGTCAATTTGACACATGAAATTAACTTCAGAGAGGCTCTCAGTGGCCAGCTCAGCCCCCTCTCGACTTGGGGTTGTGAGTCAGTGTATTTCTTCCTGCGACTGATGGTCACAGCGGGGCTTTGGCCCTTGGAGTGGAAAGGTACTGACTGATGCCACTAGGACTTTCGAGGGGCTCAGTGTTCAGGAACCTGCCGGGACAGGTGGCACCCCTGATGCGATCAGGCAAATGCACCCATCGTCGGGAGCCTGCAGGCCTTCCTCTGAGTCTGGTGCTGGAGGGACGTCTGCTTCTGTTAAGTAAACTGGACTCTGTGTGCATTTCACTCTCTCCCTCTGGTTCCTGCTACCCACCCCTCAGAGGCTAGTGGCAAACGCTGCCCCATTTTATTCCCTGGCTTCTGTGTGAATAATTTTTTTTCTTGGGCCCCCTGAGCACTGCTTTATTACTGTTGGGACTTTGCAAAGGTGTAAACACAGAGAACCCAAGAGGCACCGGCCCGGCCCGGCCCACCAGGCTCCTCCAGCCCCAGTATCAGCCCCTGGGCCTTGTTCACCAACTGCTGACTGCTGCTCTCAACTTCCAGGTCCACTTGGCTTCTGGGTGACAGGCAGAGTCGATTTTCTGGCCATCAGGGGGTCTTGATGCCTTGATGGGTCTGCCCCAGAGAGAGGGACCGGCTTGTGTAGCTGCCCCCAGTTCCCAAGCGTGGCTCTCAGCAGTTTCTCCAGTGGTGATGTCTTCACCCCAGCCAGGGTGGGGCAGGTGACCCACGAAGTCTTCCCCAGTGTGGGCTGGGGATGCCTTTATGCCCCTCTGCCCTCTCACACTCCCCACCACCCACACCACTCGGGCCTAAGGGATGCAGGTCAGGCAGAGAAACAAAGAGAAACAAAAGAAGTTGGGTCTGAGTTTTGAGCCTCCAGGGCCCAGGGCCCGTCACAGACAGAACACCGGGCACTGTGCTCGCCCAGCGCATTTCTTGCCCTCACCACAGACGAGGTCACAAACTCCATCTGGCTGGGAAAGAGAAGAGTGTAAGAAATGGAACGAGCGAGCTGGGCCCTGCTGGTGCTCTCGTCTGTGAGAGTGCGCGTAGGTGTGGGGTGGAGGGATGGGGGGACGCAAATCCCTGGGGGGCTTGAGCCACCCAAGGAGCCTCCCAAGGGAGTTGAGGATCTGAACTTTGTTTCCTGTTTCCTGGCTGGGCGAGGTCCCCAGGTCCCCTGTGTCCTAACCAGCTGTGGTGACAGTAGGCAGGAGGTGCGAGAGCGCTGGTAGCGAGGGCCCGAGACAATCTAGTGAGTTTCCCAGCCCCAGAGCACTGGAGGAAGAGCCAGGTTCCCCCAGAGGGCCTGGAGGGGCCTTCCACGTGTGCGGAGGGGAGACCGCTGCCCGAACTGTCTCGTTCCTCATAAGCAGGGACCGGATGGGGACAGACACCTCCTCAGCTGCCCGCACTGAAGGGAGATGACAGCTAAGACCCAGATGTGCCCGTGTATGTTTTGGGGGTGCCGGCCCATGACCCATCTGCCACCTCCCCCACCTGCCCACCACGTGGTGACATCACCCACATTCACTGGAATCCAGGGACAAGGAGACAGGGTTTTGGAAACCTGAATCCACTGAGTTTAAACCCTAACTGCTGAACTGACCAAGACTCATTTTCTGCTGCTGAAAGTGGGGGTTCAAAGTAAAGACAAATTCAGATAATAGGAACATAAGTGGTGGTTTTGGCCCGCTGAGTGACACCGACAGGAGCAGCAGCGAGGAGGGAGGAAGGAGGCGGGCAGGGGAGCTGGGCGACCCGACGGTGCCAGGGGAGGCCTGGAGGAGGCATGGGGTGAAGAACCAGCGGGCTCCAGAGCTCCTGCAAGTCCCTAAGCTCTCTGGTCCTCAGCCAAGACAGGGTGGGCTCTGCTATTTCTGCCTGACCACATCTTTCCCCCTTTGCGCTTCTCACTGGGAAATCCCTGGCTTCAGGAATGGGTGACTCAGGCCTGGCCGACCAGACTGGACAGACCTACCCCAGAGATGCTGCAGGTTTGGGTCCAGACTGCTAAAATAAAGTGACTCTCACAATAAAGCAAGTCATGTGAATTTTTGGTTCCCCAGGGCATATAAAAGTGATGTTTACACTGTATCGTAGTCTATTAGTGTGCGACAGCATTAGTCTAAACAAGGTACCCACCTGAATTAAAAAATACTCTATTGCTATAAAATGCTATCACCTGAGCCTTCAGCGAGGTGTAATCACTGATCACAGAGCACTATAACAAATAATAATAAAAAGTTTGAAATATTGTGAGAATTTCCAACACGTGACACAGAGACAAGAAATGAGCAAGTGGTGTTGGACAAGTGGCACCAATAGACTCACACATGCAGGGTTGCCACAAACCTTCAATCTGGAAAAACACAGGATCTGTGAAGCACAACGAGGCAAACATGATGAGGTATGCCTGTGTCCTGGCACCTCTGTTGGAACGATTGGCAAAGAGAAGCTGACTGTCCCTGGGTGGCGGGCAGGGAGTACATAGCTCGGAGCTGCTGGGAGCCTCCATGAAGAGGTGGGTTTGTCTGAAAGTGACTCCAACTTACAGCAAAGCAGGGCTGAGAGATGAAAGAAACGGAGTGTGTCTCAGCTCAGACTGCCTAGCAAACTACCACCAGCTGGGCTTGAACAGCAGACCTTTATATCCCACAGCTCTGGAGTCTGGGAGGTCCGAGATCAAGGGGCTGGCAAGGCAGGTTTCATTCCGAGGCCTCTTTTCGTGGCTTGTAGATAGTCGCCTTCTCACTGTGTGCTCACATGCCAGGGCAAGAAGACAGAGCGAGCCAGCATTCTCACGTCTCTTCTCATACGGACACTCGTCCTACGGGATCATAGCCTTTACGACCTCATTTGAGACCTTGATTGCCTCCATAAAGGCCCTAACTTCAAATTCAGTCACTTTGGCTTGGGGCTTCACTGTATGAATTTTGGGAGGACACGTTTGTTCAGTCCATAACAGGGTCCTAGAAACATGCTTTGCGCACCCAGGTCCAGCTATGCCTGAAACCAGCCTCCTCGTGGACTTGCCAGTTACATAAGCCTTTCCGTTCCAAGCCATGTGGTTTGGGTTTCTGCAACTTGCATGCAAGAGTCCTGTGACAAGTGTCACCGGAACTATGCAGGTATGTGCTTAGCACACAGCTTATGGGGAAGAAGTGTTCATTCAGTCCCTCGAGAGAAAGCACGAATGGGGGAAGTGGTGGGGAGAAGACAAAGAAAGGCAAATCAGGGGAGGGAGGGAAGGACTCAGAAATGGTAAAGGGACAACAGGAAATGTTATTTGGAGGGAAAGTGAGAAGAGAGAAAAGCCAGGACTTATGGTCAGAAACATTTGGTTCCCAGCAAATTAAGTTCCTGTGCTACTTGCTGGGTGGTATTGAGAAGCAGATGCTGGTGGAGGGCAGGCTCATGGAGGTGCGCTGGGGGCTGGGCCAGTGAGGCCATGAACCTGGCACGGACATGGAGTCAGACGGTGTCCAAGAGGCCAGGGGACCCACTGCAGCCTGCCCCGTGCTTCCCCAAGGATGGCCCGCCAAAAGCCACCCTTTAAAGGCAGCGATCCGAACAGTCCAGCACTGTGCTGATTCTTGACAGCACCTACCACCAGCTGACAGTCACTGGCTTCCGTGCTGACGGTCTCCTCCTACTCCAGGATCAGCGCCCCTGTGCTGGGACCCTGGCTGTGCTCACTGCCGCATCCCAGTGTGGGGACAGAGGCCAGCATAGAGCAGGCACTCAGGAGAGTCCCTGATTGCCCACCGAAAGCCTCTTGAGAATTTTGTGCCAAACACAGGCAGAATTTCCAGGGTTACAAACTTGGGCGTGCACAGACAGTTCTGAGGTTTTCTGAAATGGAACTTAATTTCTATCCTAAACCCCATTTTAGTAAACTGAGTATAAATGTAGTCAAGTTGGGGTGCTCTTGGGCAATCCAGGATCTCCTCAGTCACTTCCAACTTTTAAGAACCCCCAAGGTCAGGGAGGGGCGCACGAAGGCTAGAGGCCTTGGATGGCGGCCGAGACCACCATGTATCTATGCCGGCTGCATCCACACTCCCAGAGCTCTCCTGCCCTCCACACGGGCACCTGCTGAAGTCCTTGGTCCTTCCTGGTCCGGGGTCTGCCACCTGCCCCAGGCCCCTTGCTGGTCGCTGTGGACGGCAGTCACACTTCAGGGCCACTCTGGTGACCATCTCATTCCAAGACAGACATTCTGCCTCTGTGGGGCACAGGGAACCCTCTGTCCGTCCTGACCCCTCCCTAAAGCATTTTCTTACGTCTCGCTGGCTGGGAGTGGGGTGGGTGGGCCAGCTGCTCCCCAGGCCTTGACTCAAAAAGTGGGGCACACAGGGCCAGCCCAGGTCTCCCCACTCCTCCCAGCCAGGAAAGGGCAGAAGTGCCCTCCCCCATCTCACTCCAGGGCTCGCCCCAGCTGGCGGTCTTGCTCTAGTGTGCGTTGACCAGAAACCAACTCTGACCTATTGCTTGTGCCATACACGTTAGCCCTAGGCCCTCCCGGATGCCCTGGGGTCCTCAGGGTACTGGAATAGGGAGAGGAAGGGAGGGCGCAGAGTGCAAGGAAGAAAGCTGCGGGGGGTGGGGGAGAGGGGCACGCGTCCACTCGTGCGCATCAGGATGAACGAGGGGGGCGACCTGGAGGGCTCCTGGGCGCCCAGGGAGGCCGGTGCTGCGGAGGTGAGGGGCCGGGTGGTGGGCTTCATCTTGCTTCAAGCAGAAGCAGGGCTGAGCCAGATTCCTGGTTTGCAGAGAGAGAGGCTGCAGTGCAGCTCCACTCCAGGCCCAAGCCCGCCCTGAGCCACCCCTGCAGCCCGCCCGCCGCTCCTTCTCACTCCGCTGACTCCTCATCAGATTTTCCATCTCAGCTTCCAGCCTTCAGCCCCCACCTCCCCACCCTGCATCGCTTAATTTCCCTCTCTCTGCTGCAATTTATTATTTAAGTCTGCAGAGCGACCAGGGTGAAGCAGGCTTCCTGGGAGGCGCTGCAGCAAAGAAAAGAGACCCTCCTTGACCAGGCCTCCTGAAGCACCAGAGGAGGCTGGCTCAGGCGCACAACTAGGCAGGGCGCCCAGGGAGGCGTCTGGGCCTGGCCGGGGACCCAGCGGCAGGAGCGCGGCTCCAGCTCAGGCTACCTGGTCAGCTCATCCACACAGGGGACGCCTTGAAGGGCAGGGGCGTTCCAGGCACCCCCACCCCAAATGGGGCTTGGTTCCCTCCCTCTGCAGGAGACGGGCTCTTGAAGATTTCAGCCCCAGAGAGCCCCTGCCCCCGGCAGGTAGGGTTGTGTGGCAACCAGGGAGGGTGGATTTAAAGAAAACCACAATCGCATTTAAAAACCAAATTTCATATAAATATCTGGATTTCTAGTTTCTCCTGAAAAACTAGTTGTCCACACTGACCAGCCTTCCACAAGACAAGCTTGGCAGCCTGATTCTGGAAGAGGCCTGCGTTGAGCATCTGGCATCAGCCAAAGCCCCGTCTCTTTACTCCCCCAGGGGCCTGCCTGAGCCTGGGGGATGTCTGGGCTTGGGACCCCTGCTCCGAGCCTGGCATGGCGGGGCCAGAAGGTCAGAGCCCCTCCTTCCCCTCAACTGTTCTGGGGGTTTCGGAGGCAAGGATTCTCTCTTCCTCTCTCTGTACCTCTGTATATCACTCATTGTAATGCCAAGCCCAGTGCCTGGCATACAGAGGTTCTGAATAAATACATTTTCAGTGAGCAGCAGCACGAATGAGTGAATGAATAGTGACACCTGCCTGGGGTTATGAGGCAGATAGGATTTTGCCGTTTGAAAAGGTGAGTGAATTGCAGGCCAAGATAGCAGAGAGACAGAGGCTGGGGGCCTGGAGTTCAGGGCACTTGGGCTGGGGTGGGATGAGGGCAGGGAGGTCACCCAGGGTGGCCTGAAGGCCAAGCTGAGGAGCTGGGATTTATTATCTAATCACCTGAGCTTAAAAAAAAATCCCATAGTCTGGGGCTCCACTTCAGACCCACTGAGTTAGACTTCTTATGGGTGGGAAGAGCCATCTGTATTTTTTAAAATGTCCCCCCACGTGGGAGAACAGGGATATGGAGCCTCAACAGGTCGGGGTCCCCGACTGCGTGGCCAGGAGGTGATCATCTATCCACAGGTCTGCTGTGTCCAACCTCCTTTCTGCCCCATCCCGCTCTGGGTTGGGTGTCTCTCTAAAGCCACCTGTCGCCCTTCCATGAGTGGTAAGGCCCTGTGTGTCCACAAACCACATTTTAAGTAAGTTTAGAAGAAAGGAAAAGTATGAAATGACTGTGTTTGTTTTGCCCAAGCAAAATCCATTTATAAAATGCAGCACTTGTTTAAGAAAAAAACAACAGCTATTGACAAAATATAAGAAAATAAATTAAAGCAGCAGCTCCTTAAAAGGACGCTGTCTGATAATTTGATTTTTTCCCCCTCTTCCCTCAAAGGCCAGAACGATACAATTGATCTTGCTGTTCCATAGGCTATGTTGTTACGGTTTTTCTTAAGTGGAGGGAAAAAAAGAAAAAAAACGGAAAGAAAATGACATGCCGTCTAGAGCAGCATCACTTGCTGCCCCATGATGGGTCCTGTGTGAAGGTTCCTCTGCGTCCCTTGCCCCAGCCTTCCTGTCCTGCTGGCTCTCCAGCCCTGCTTCCTGCCCAGTCCCAGCTGCCCCGCCCCAGGTGTGACCAGCATGCCTGGTCAGCTTAGGGCTTCTCCTGCTAAAGCCCTCCACCCACAAGCCCAGTGGGAACCCTGCCCTGTTCCCCAGCTCATGAGTGGGTTTACAAACAGATTTCTCATCCTGATGGTTTCATCCAAATAAACAGATATTTTCCATGAGAAAAGCAGAGAGCAGGCCCTGGGTGTGCTGAGAGGAGACCTACTGGGCAAGCACCTTGCTTCCAATGTGTGCAGGGCCTCAGACAGAGGGGGCACTCTCTCTATTACACAGACACATACACATATATCATATACTGTATATAATTGTATATTATTACATCATATACAATATGTAAAACAATATATAATAAAGGGCTTTATAGGTATTATTGTGTCTCATCCTTGCCACCCTCCCGTGGCAAGTAAACTGAGGATTGTGCATGTTTGGACTCTTACCCAGCGTCACACACCTGTCTAGTCGGGTTCAAATCCTGAGCTACCTGACCATAACTCTGTGAGCGCAAAACTTTGTTCATGTGTGTGACACAGAGCAGCTCACTAAATGATGGTTTTAGCCCCGTGTGTGTATGCATGCAACGTGTCCATTAAAAATTATTTGGAGGTTCCAGTTTCAGGTAAGATGAATTAAACCCACTCGACTTTGCTCCCCCCCCACCCCCCCCACACACTGAATGCAGCTTAAAACTTGGACAGAATGCATGGATTAGCTATCTGAACTCTCTGAAAAGAAGATCAGGTATCAAAGTAACACCAAATCAGTGGTAAGTTTACTATTTTCCCCACTCCAGTATCCTGTGGACCAAATTCACTGCAGCCCCAAATCTTGAAGGAGGTATTAGCATCCACTGAGAGAGTTCTAGGAGAAGCCCTCTGTTTCTGGCTTGAGGACCAGAAAAGGGGTCTCCGATAGCTCAGAGCTTGAAAGCAGAAGTCTCCTGTTTGTCTTCCTCCTTTTTGCCCCCTTTTCCATTCTCGTGCTCCCCAGCACCCAAGCAGTGTGGCGGCGGCAGCAAGGGGGCTGGCAGGACCCTGCCGTCTGAGTGAGGAGAAGCTCCCTTGCCATGGTCCACGAGGCTGGGCGAGCCCCTGCTGCTTTCCTATCTGCTCCTTGGGCTCCACACAAGCAGTCACCAGAAGTGCATGGCAGGAGGAAGTGAATAAAGCTCTAGCCTTCTGGCCTGAGGACTGGGAAAGAGGAAGCTCGGTGAACTGGAAAGTCTAGGGGAGACCACAGAGAGGGAGCAGCTGGGAAAAGCAGCCCCTTAAAGTTTATGAAATCCTAGGCTCATCCCCAAACGGTACAAGATCTGACCCTAAACAGCATGCACAGACCTGAGAACTGAACACCTGAGGACAGACCACCACCCAGCTCTCAGACTGGCCTTGGGTGGTGCACATGGGACTGATCTAAATGGCATTGCAAAAGCTTTGAAAATGGAATGGACACTGGAATCACAAACTTGCAGGAAGCTGGTAGGAACTTGTGGCCTGAACCCAACAGGGTCAATTACCTGCCAAAAGAAAGATATCTAAATTACTCTGTATAGGAAGAGCCTGGAAAATACTCACTTGGGAAAAGACAGTCCAACAGATGCCAATGTGAGATGACTTTACTGAGATATCAGAGAAAGACATTATAGCAGCTGTTATAAAAATGGCTCAGTATGTAAGGGAAAACACTCCTGAAATGAATGGAAAGACAGAAGGTCTCAGTACAGAAATAGAAGACATCAAGAAGAAACAAATGGAAATTTATAAGTGAAAAAATACAATAACTGAAATGAAAACTCACCAAGTGGGCTCAATAGCAGAATGGAGATGATAGAGGAAATAGTAAACTTGAAGACAGCTGAATGGAATTGTCTAGTTTGAATAACAGAGAGAAAAGATTGGGGGGAAAAATGAACAGAGCTTCAGGGACTTGTGGGACAATAATAGAAGGTCTAACATTCATGTCCTTAAAGTCTTAGAAGGGGAAGAGAAAGCATGGGGCTTAGAAAAAAAATATTTGAAGAAATGATGGAAAGTTTCTGAATTCGGTGAAACCTATCAATTTAAGAAGCTCAGTGAATTCCAAACATCATAAACATAAAGAAATTTATGCCCAGACACATCATCATCAAAATTCTAAAAACTAAAGATGAAGAAAAATCTTGAAAGCAACCAGAAAAAAGTGCCATTTGACTTACACGGGAGCAGTGGTTCAAATGACTGCAGATTTCTCACTGGAAACCATAAAGGCTAGAAGAAAGTGGAATATCATTTTTAAATGATTAAATAAAAGAACTATCAACTCAGAATTCTTTAGAGGAAATATCCTTCAGGAATGAGGGTAAAATAAAGACATTCTCAGATGAAGGAAAGCTGAGAGAATTTGTTACCAGGATACCTACACAAAAGATTTATAAAGGAAGTTCTTGAGACAGTTGGAAGATAATAGCAGAAAGAAACTTGAAACATTAGGAATAAAGGAAGAGCAACAGAAACAATAAATATTTAGGTAAATATAACAGACTACTTTTCTCCTGTTGAGTTGCATGTTGAGCTCTTTAAAAATATGTCTGATGGTTGAAAATTTTAAAAAATCATTGATGGGATTTTCAATGGATGTAGATGTAATATAGGAGACAAAATACAACATGAAAGGAGGAGGGTAAAGGGACCTAGACAGTGGCAAGGTTTCTATATTCCATGTGAAGTGGTAAAATATTACTTCTAAGTAGACTAGAAAAGTTATGCCTATTGTAATTCCTAGAGCAACCACTTAAAAAACTATTCAGAGAGCTAGTAAAAAAAGATAAAATACATTCATAGACAAAAAAAATCTTTACTTAAATCTTACACTTCTTGCAAAAATTAATTCTAAATAGATTATAGATAAAAACTGGAAGGAAACAGCAAATCTTTGTAACCTAGTAGCAGACAGAGTTATGACATTAAAAGCACAATCCATAAGAGAATAAATGGAGCTTCATCAAAATCAAAACTTCTGCTCTGAGAAAGGCACCATTAAGAGAATAAGACAAGCTACAAACTTGGAGAGAATGTATGCAAACCACACACCCAGCAAAATTTGTATCCAAAGTATATGAAGAACTCTCAAAACTCAACATTAAGAAAACAATGCATGCGAAAACTAGGCAAAAGATTTGAACAGGCACTTCACCCAAGAGGCTATAAGGAAGACCAGTAAGCATATGAGAAGATGTTCAACAGCATTAGCCACAAAGGCAAGAAGTTACAACTATACACCTAGTAGAATGGACAACACAAAAAACATACTGACAAAATGACAAAATCAAGTGCTGTTGAGGACGCAGAGCAACTGGAACTCTCACCCAATGCCAGTGGGAACAGAAAATGGTATTGTCATTCTGGAAAACAGCTTGCAGATTTCTTATAACGTTGAATATACACTTACCATGTGACCCAGCAATCCCACTCCTGGTATTTACCCTAAGAAATGAAAACTTATGCGCAGGTGAAAACTGGAACACAATCTATCAACTGTTGCCGAGAACAGGAAGCAATACAAATGTCCTCCAACAGGTGAAAGGATGCACTGTAGTACAATATGCAATGTGCAAACTGTCCATCCATTCGATGGAATACTACTTGCAATAAAAAGGAACAAACCATGGACACATGCAACAACTTGACTGAGCAACAGCTTGATTATGCTGAGTGAAGGAAGCCAGTCTCAAAAGATGACATACAGTATGATCCCATTTACGTGACATTCTCAGAAAAACAAACCTATGGCGATCGAGAATAGGTTAGAGGTCAGCAGAGTTAGGGGTGGGTGTGGGAAGCGTGTGCCTATAAAGCGACAGCACGCAGGAGTTTCATGGGGGAGGAGGCATGTTTCTGTTCCACATTGTGGTGGTTACCCCAGTCTACACGTGTGTTAGAATTCGTAGACTATACACACACACAAAGACAATTTTACTGTACTTTAAAAAGAAACCAAACCAAAATACTGTGAGGGAAAACATTCCTGAGGGGTTTGTCCCTGCTGGGTCTCTACTAAGTAGTGGGTGTACAAACTGAATCAGGTAAGGTTGACATTTTTGAGGTTCTTACAAAGAAAGCCAGGAAAAATGTGATAGAAGATTTCACCTTAATTTTCATCTTCTCAGAGAGGCCTTCCCTGCCCTGAGTTAGTTTTCCATTGCTGTTGTAAAAAAATGGCCACAAACCCAGAGGTTTAAAACAACACACTGCTGTTATCGTACCGTTCCTGGGGGTCAGAAGTGCAAACCGAGCCTCACTGGGGGCGCAGGAGGCTGACCTTCCTCTGGAGGCTCTAGGGGAGAGCCTGCTTCTCGCCTTTTCCTGCCTCTAGGGGCCGCCCTCGTCCCTTCCTCCATCCTCCTGGCCCCTTCCTCCGTCTTCCAAGCTGGCAACACTGGGCCGAGTTGCTCTCCTGCTGCTATCTGGGTCTCTTTTCTACTTCAAAGGACTCGTTCTGGGCCCACCAGTAAGATGGCTAGGTAGGTGGGTGGCAGTGAGTGAGGAGGGGAAGGGATGGAGGTGGGAACAGAGAGGTGGGTGGGGCGTCAGATGCCATATGTCTTGGCCAGCAGAGTGGGTTTATCCTAAATGCAAAAGGGAAGCCGCTGGAGGGCTTTTGGAGGAGTGACAATAACGCCAGTACTTTGCACACCATAAGCACTCAATAAATGTCTGTGGCTTGGGGCAGGCGGTGCATCCACTCTGTGGGATTCCGGACCCTTCTCGGGCTCCCCCAGCCCCTTCCGGTCCTGCCTGACTCAGGCCTCCAGCTTCAGATCTGGACCCCTCAGGCTGCCTTCCGAGTTTTCCTGGCCCGGCGTTGTCCTCCCTGGAGCCGTTTGCTCCCTCCAGAGCCCGCGAGCATAATTGCCGCTTTCCACAATGACATAAAAATCTAAGAGGCACAATCAGTACAGCGCACACACACATCATCGTCTTTCATTGCAAACGATAAAAGCGTAAACAGCAGGGGTGGTGGCAGCTCTGGAGACTGCAGTGGGGCTGGGCGGGCGGCCACTACCTCCCCGCCCCGCACTCCCCCTCTGCGGCCCCTTCTCCACCCTGGGGGGTGGCACCCCTCATGAAAACCCTCTTGGGGAAGTGGTTTGCTGTCTTTCCTACCAGATGCAGCAACTATAGTCTCTTTAACCTGACTTCAGAAATCCAATTTGTCTTCCCTTTCACTATTTTAAATGCTTTTTTTCTTGCTTCCCTGAATCTTCTATGTCTCCCAAAATACAGAGCTGGGAGAGCCTTCCTGGAAGCAGAAGGATTGTGAGTTTTTCTTGTCACAAACCCACAAATTGACCTCGACGCGAAGGCCAGCCCTCCACCGCCAGCTCCTTTCTCTCCATCCAGCCTGCCACCCACAGCTTGTCTTGGAACGGGCACAGAAACCATTACATCCCCAGCTCTCACAGACTCCTGGCAATGACTTCTTCAAACTAGTTACTTAATGAACGTCATCCAATTCCGATTCAGCCTTGCCATACTCTCATTTGCGGAAGCCAATCTGCTTTACGATTCTAACCTCTGGCTACAAACTGCTCCCAATTTCATGTCATGCATAAACTTGATGAATGATTAGCCCGCCTCTCTACAGTCATTCATTTGCTTATCCAAGAAGCATTTAGTGAGCGCCTACTAGATGCTGGCCCCGGATACAGAAGGCCCTGTCCTTGGGGGATGCCTGTACTGGTGGAGAAGCCCACATGGGAATGGTTCACTCAGCGTGATCTGATCAACCAGGGCAGCGGAGGACAGCTGGCCTCCTCAGGGGAGGGAGGTTTAACTTGGCCTTGAGATGCTGGAAGGGGATTTTTGCCAGCTGGAAAAGAAAAGGCATTCCAGTTAGAGACCAGAATGTGCACAAGCAAGTAGTTCCGGGTGGTGCTGGGGGAAGAAATTTACTAATCTCCCTAAATGTGAGGGGTCACGAGCTTCTGGCCGGGGTCCAAGCTGGGGCCAGGACGCCGGTCTCTTGGTTCTGCGCATTTCTGCTTCCTACTGAGGTTCCACATGGTAGCAAAACGACTGCCAGCCGCCCGAGGGTCACACCACCCAGGTTCAAGTCCAGGGAAGAGAAAGTCTGTTCTCTGAAAAGACTCCGCAAATCTCTCTCACTGATTCTCACTGGGTCATATGCTCTTCCCAGACCAATCAGGGAAGCCAAGGGAATACAGGCATTCTGACTGGCCAGGCTTGAATCCCATGGTGGCTGTGGTACCTGGGATCCAGTCAGCTCCGTTTGAGCTGAAAGGCAGGTGGGGGTTCCCAGAGAAAAACTGGGTGCTGTTAGCCCTGAAAAGGGTGAATGGGTACTGGGTTGCTGGCGCACAGGCAGCCCCTATATAGCCACGAGTGGGCTGTGGCTCTCTGTCTTCTTAGATGGAGGGATGGGGAGCACCGAGTCCTTTCTGGTGGTGGCCACAGCTGCTCACGGCCAAGCCACTGTGCGGATGAGGCCAGACATCGGTGGGCCTCCTGCTACTGTGCTCTTCACACTGTTTTCAGCTGGTTGAGAATTTACTTTCTGCTTTCCAAGATGCTGAATTTGAGCCAGCCAACAATTTAATTTCTAGGCAGTCCTCCTGTCCTCCACCTCCCCATTCTTCAAACTCTTTTCCTGCCCTTCTCAAAAGCGAGACCTCTAGCCAGTCCCAGAAAGCCCACCGGGCCAGCCGCTGGTAGCTTCTGGTTGGAGCTCAGGCGGAGGGTCCCGTGAGCCAGGGCCCGCTTGCCCTCCTGGGCTCTCACTGGTGTGTTTTCAGCTGTAACCACCCCTTCCTAGCACTACGATGAAGCAGTGGCTGCGATGGACAAGCCTGTGCTTTGGGGACAGACAGATCTAGGTTTTAGTTTATAGTGAGCAGAATCAGGTTTAGTTGTGAGTGACAGACACCGTCACAAAGAAAAAACAGTGCTGAAAACAAGATAGAAGTTTATTTCTCTCTGTATCAAGAGCCTAGAGGCTGGAAGAGAGGTTTCTCAACGTCAATACCAATCATTCTTTCTTAACTGTTCAGCTGTCTTCTTCAAGTGGCTTCCACTTCATGGTCCAAGATGGCTGCTTGTTCCAGCCTCCTGGAGGAGAAAAGGATAAAGAAGTGCATGTCCTCCCTAAAAGTATGCTCCCCAGAACTGCACACCACACTTGTGTTGACAGTGTTATGGTCAGAGTCTGGTCATGTGGCCAGAATGGCTGCAGGGGAGGTTGGGAAGAGAGCCTCGATTCCAGGCAGCCATGGGCACAGCTAGAGACCAGAGGGTGGCAAGAACAGATATTGGGGGATGACTAGCAGTCTATAGCTCAGACCCCTAGATGTGTTCATATCCATGATTTCACCCACTGCCCCGGCAGAGGGAACTTGTATTTCCGATGTTATAGGTGAGCAAGATGGGGCAGACAGGCACTGGGGGACTTGCACAGCACACCTTCTGATCTCTTTTTCTCCTGCCTTGTCTGGCCTGTCCTTGCGCCTGCCCTGGCCCTGGTACATAGATCTTAGCTCTTCCTGAATATTCTCAAGGAGCAGGGTCTTTTCTGTCTCTTCTGTGGGTTTGGGTCCCCAGAACCCTGAAGAGGCAGGCGGCATGGCTCAAACCAGCAGGCTTGCCTCTGCACGAGGCTTCCGAGTCTTCCTCTAACTGTGCCCATTTGTTATTGATGCTGGTTTAGGTTCTAGCAAATGTGGACTCTGTTGCTCTGTGCATCTGAAAAATGTGTAAGCTTTTCTGTTTGCACAGCCCATCTGTAAACTAGGACTAAGCCACGTCCTTTAGCTCTCTCAAGGGTTTCTTGACGGGTATCGAGTGAAAAATAACGTGGGTAATGTGTTCTGAGAAACTCAGGGAAAGCTGCTGCACGAGCCCTTGGTGCCACTAAATGATAAGTGCCTGGGGCCCTGGGAGGGGGATTCTGCCCAGCAAGGGAGCTGTTTACACCGAGCATCCAGTCTGGGGTGGGGGTGGGAGTGGGCCGCAGTCTGGAATGACCTGCTCATTCATTCAGGAAAAACCAGGGGCTGGGCTGGGAGGCCCCTGGTGATGCTCAAATGCAGAAAGCTGGAGCGTTTCCCTGCAGGTGGGTGGGCAGTGATGGCTGGCACTGGGCAAGCGTCCAGAGGCAACAAGGATTCAGGCACTGACCTTAGGTGCAGAGGGTCACCTCCAGCTAGGGGAAGGGACTGGGAAATGGTACACATGGGCCAGGGTCTGGTCCCAGGTAGAGAGAGGAAAAAGGGAAGTTTGCAAATGGAAGATGCACCTATGGAGAACATGGGACAGCTCCAGATACCAGCATCTTCCGCGTGGTGACGGAGGTGGCCCCAGCTGGCCTCTCCAAGCCACTCTCCCACCTTCGTCCCATCCAGTCTCCACACAGTAGGCAGAATGCTACTGCCTTGGGTTGGGCCAGTACTTGCCGGCCCTGCCTAACAGCTCTGCAGTGACTTCCCATTTGCCCCTGAACGCCCACACTCCTTCCCACACCCTTCAGGAGCCCGCCCGGGCTGGCCTTGGGGCCCCCCTCCGCCTCGGCTCGCCGCTTCCTCCTGGCTCACCTCCCTCGTGGAACGTCCCTTCTCTTTGCTCCTCAAACCTGCCGTGTGTGCTCCCACCTCGGCCTTTGCACTTGCTGTTTCCTCTGCCTGGAATCTTCCCCACCACTGCTGCTGTCCCGTTTTATTTTGATCGCTGTATTGAAGACTGCCTAAAATGATATAACTGGCTGACTTGTGGATTACCTGTCCATACGCGTGAACCTGACCTCTGTGGCGGGGAGCCTGTGCCTCTCACTTGCTGGCCCCTCGGCAGCACCCGCCACGGAGCAGGGCTCAGTGCTTGGGGGGAGGTGGTCTTGGTTTGGGTCCCCCCGGAGCAAACTCGGAGACAGGTTTCAACTGTAAGGAGCTTATTTGGGAGGTGATGGGGAATGGGGGGCACCCCGTAAAGGTGGTGTTCTCCAGCACGTTCCCACCATGAGCACCCGGATCCTGCATGGTCCTGGAGCTCCAGGAGCCAGTTGGGGCGGCTTGCCTCAGAGTCCTCGCGCCCAGCGGGAGAGGGACATGGGGTTTTATACAACTTGTTCTGTCAGCTGTCGGTTGAGAGCTATTCTTTAGAGGATTTGTTTTCCAGCACTACTGGCCTGTAATATGGAGGGAAGAGTGGCCTTCCAGACACCAGAGAAAGGCCTTAGGGGAGCACCGAAACGGGCAGAGGATGAAGCCTGGGCATCAGGCACAACCTAAGCTCCTTCGCCCCGTGGGAGTTCAAGATCAGGACCTAACCTGGCTGGGCGATGATGTCCGGCTTTACTTTTCCTGAGTGAGGGTGTTTTTGGCCTCAGGCAACCAACCAAACTCAAAGTGTGTGAGGGCCGGTCTCACTTGCCTTCTCAGTCGGTCTGGGGGAGGAGCGCTTCCGGGGTGGGGATCAGAGGCCCACTGACATCCCCTGGGCCTCAGCTCGGTCCCTGCCTCTGCTCTGCTCTTGTTGGTATGTCAGCTCCAACCGCAGCCTGGCACTCCTCAGGGTCACAGTGTGGCTGCTAAAGCTCCAGGATTCATGTCCAGATGCCCTGAGGCCAAGGAATAGAAGACAGCATCTCTGCCTGTGATAATTCTCTCTTAGGATCAAAGAAACCTTAGAGACCTCTCTTCACTTGTTACTGTTACTGGGCCACGCTCCCACTCCCCCTAAACAAATCTGGGACATCGGACCACCAAGAGTCTACTTGAACAATACCAGGTAAGAAGGGAATGGACACTGGACAGGTGGCCAGTGGTGTCTGCCAAATACACTTTCCATTCTTGGGCTGAGAGGCCAGGGCACAGCCCTGGGAGAGATGTAGGCTGGTCACCACATCTTGAAAGGAGTGTCTGAACTTCTGATCTGCAAGGCAACTCTGAGCCCTGGCAGATGGCTTCCTGGTCTCCTCCAGTTTCTGGCTCTCCCAGCAGCAAGCCTGGGGCAGCAGGAGTTTGGAAGAGTCAGTGTGGGGACCTCTGCTCCCCTTTGGCAGGTTTTCATTTTCTTTGGCAGCTGATTACTTAGGATGGATGATCGTGACTCAGACGGAAGCCTTCTCCTCCTCTCCCCTCCCTCCAGCTGGGACAGAACAGGTGCTAGGGGGAGAGGAGAGGCCTCTAGCGTCTGCTTTCAGGGCCATTCATCACTGGGGCTATTCATGCCCCACCTGGGGCCACAACCTGGGCAGTACAGGTGGTGTGTTAAGACGGTGTGGGAACCAGTGGGGAATGAACTCTTCTGGCATTGTCTCCAGAAGGGGGTCTGGCTTGGAAACACAGAGGGGAGATGCTGGGACTTGCAGTGGGTGGCTGAACACGTAGGGGACTTATTCACCAAAGGACTCAGAAAGAGGGAATCAAGTGCAGGAGGCATTTCAACTTTTCCTCTATTTGGAAGATTTGCAGATTAAGATTGGCTACTGGTGTTTCACTGGGGGGAGGGGTGGGGGAGGGGAAAGCAGCCATGGTTTGTAGCATTTGCTGATTGTTGTGGTGTGAATACGCTCACCATGCTGATTTCAAACTACCAATTGTTTAACAACCAGCTCATGAATCCTGAATATTTGATACTCGGTTCCAAGCTGACGGCAGAAGCCGGCCTTACAACGCCCTGTGTGTGAGGCTGCTCACATATAGCATCGAACTTATTTATTCGTTGATCCATAAGAGATCACAAGCGCCCTCTGTGTGTCCAGACATAGAAGACGCCAGGCAGCCCCAAGCACCTGCCTCTGTGAGCACGCAGATGCAGGACAAGCTCTCTTAGAGTGGGGTGGGGCTCCTGTGACGGCAGAGCGGTGCGCGTGGGCGTGGAGGGCGCTGTGACTGCGAGGCCTCTGTATACAGCCCCTCGGGTGTCTAGACTGTGAGTCTAGGAAGGGGCCGTGAGCCTGCCTTTGTCCTGACGGGGCAGGTCCTTGTGACCTTGGGCAGTTCAGTCCTTTTCGCCCACCGTGGACAAAGAGGAGGGTGAATGCTCAGGTCTTTTCCACTGTGCCATCCTGCAGTTCCTACCTACTCTGTGTCATATGCTCCTCTTAGTCCTTGCCTCCTCTCTCCACACCATCTAAGCCCTGGGCCCAGGCAGACCCTCCATGGGCATTGCCAAGGACCCAAGGCGTCCCTCCAGACCGGCTCTGTCTGTTTCTGGAGTTCAGTGTGACAGTGAAGTTGAGGTACAGGTGTGGCTCCCCAAAGTGCCAGCATGGGTTTGCCTGGGAATGATGGCTCGTGGGCCACCTTTTCCCCAGCAGCAAACCGTCCCGGATTCCAGGGGCAGGCAGGGTGGTGGAAGAGCCTTAAAGCCCAGGGTGGCGTCTTAGCTGGTCCTCTTGCTGCTTGGGTGTCAAAACCCACACTCCTGCCCTCTCCAAATCCAGATGTTTAATTAAGAAAATGTGGAGGTGCCAGTGAGCCATAAAGGCATTTTAAACACACGGGTCTAGGTTATTCTGTGCGTCAGGCTGACCTAACCCCTTCCCAAGTTCCCACCTGGGGGGCAGCCTCTCGTGCTGTCCTCAGCGGGCTTTCCCGTCTTGTCTCTGCCGGGCGGGCAGAGTGGGGTGACACCTCCGCTGGCTGAGCTTCAGCTGCAGTCTGGGCTTTCTGGTATTTTCTCTTGCCCCTGAATCTTTACATTATCCATGCCTCTTGGGGAGCTGGGGCTGCGGGGGAAGCTGTTAGTAAGATACAAGTGACTGGTAACGAATTGCTGAAGACGGTAATTAGCATTTTAATTTAGGCGTTTTCTTCATACTCACCTCTGGAGACCCGGGTTCGAATCTGGAATCGGGGTCACCAGTGGAGGTTCGCCTGTGTCCCCCTTCTGAGCCCCGCACAGTGTCTTTGTCAATCAGGTCGCCACTGCGCAGAGCCGAGTGTGGCCTGATGGGGGCGCTGTCTGTCAGGCTGTGGGGCGGGAGGGAAGAAGCCCGAGCGGTTTGGGGTGAGCAGAGACAGGGAGGGGCCGGGTGGGCCGGCTGTGTCTGCCCGCCAGGGCTCTCTCTCTCTCCCACTCAGGACCACTCATTTTCTCGGGTTTTCTTTAAGCCCCAGCAGCCTGTGATGGCTGGAGTGTTAGAAATAAATGACTTGACGGACTTGCCCTTTTTTCTTCTTCTCTTTGGCAAAACAAGATTTAAAAACAATGACAAAAAAAGTTTTCTCTCCGTGTCTAAGGGTTGGGGATAATGCTTTGGGGTCCAGAGAGAGACAAGCTTATCCCTGCTTATTGTGAGCATGTAGGGTGGGAATACCGGACAGCCTCTTCCCTAGGCACCCCCACCTCGGCCACCCTGGGAGGGGAAAGGAGGAAGATGCAGGGGCCCCTCCCGAGACCAGTCCCATCCATCAAGCCCTGCCTCCCGCTCCACCTCTGGCCCTCGGACTTGCTCCGGGGCAGCCACATGCATTGGAAAATGACCTACATTTCTCTCTCCATGCAAAAGCATTTTTGATGTATGACCCAGCAGCTCCAGACTCCCAGGGCTTTGGGGCCAGCCAGAGGCTCACGACCGCGTGGAGTAAGTGAACAGGTCTGAAAGTGGCTGGAGGCCCATAGTGGGTGCAGCGAGGTCCCAGAGGAACCTGCCAGCTCTGAGCGCTCTAAGCAGAACTGACCGAATCCCATGATGCTCTTAGGCCCAGATGTGTGCAATAAAGGGGTGACTAGGGAACCTCAGTTCTCCTGTTTCCTCTCTGATATCATCTCTGTCACTTAGGAATCTTTGGGTTGCAAGAGGTGGAGGACAAAACTCAAACTGGCTTAAAAAAACAGGCATATATTTGCTCCTGTAAGTGAAAAGTCAAGTGGTAGGTCAGGTTTCAGGTAATGCAGGGTTGAGCTGAATTCTATCTCCGCAGGACCCGATTTCTTTCGAGCTCTCTGCGTCGTTTTCTACAGCTGTCCTAAGGGTGAGCCCTTCAGGTTCCATGCTGCTTTGTTCTTTCCAGTGAGAAAGGAGGAACTCTCTGGATTCTTTCCTGGGATTCAGCATGACTCACTGACCTGTATCAGGTTGCCTGCCTACCTTTGAGTCAAGGACTACGGCCAGGTGATGGGGCTGTGGGATTGTCTCAAGCCAGTCGGGGTCCACCTCTAGCGCTGGTAGTGGGGTCAGTCCCACTCAGACTGCAAGTGAGGCTGCTCCGAATGGGGAAGGATGAGTCCTTCCTAAGGAAGACAGGACTGAAGGCAGTGACCCCCCAAACCCACTCCGTCCTGTCTGTAATTGCCCCCTCCTGTAATGGCATTAGACGACCACACCCTCTGCCACGTGGGTTTTTGTTGTTCTTCTGCTGTTCATTTACCATAGAAGCTTAGACTTTGGGGCGCTACAGAACTTTGCTAAGGCTCCCACTCAAATGGGCTGAGGACACTTCCCCACCCTCATGACTTGCCTCAGTAAATGGAATGCTAGGGGGTATCATGAGACCAGAAGCTTTAAATCTGTTTGGGTGGCTTAGCTTAGCCTCTTGCACTTCTTCCAGCCACCATGAGAAGAACATGCTCTAGGTAACCACTGGTCTCAGGACGTGAGAGTGGAGCAGAACTGAACCCAGCCTGTGGCCCGAAGCAGAGCCATCCAGCTGACCTAAGACTATGGACAAGAAAAACAAATGTTTGTGGTTTTAAGTCACTGAGATTTTAGGGCTATTTGTTACCTAGCATTATTGAAGTAATAGCTGACTAAGGCTGATACAAAGAGGTTGCTAGATTAGTTAGAGCTTTGACATTCTATATGTTCGGAGGAGGAGTGCAGTATCAGAGAGGAAATTAGAGGATTCCCCCAGAAAAGCCCCCTTTGCTCTTTGGAATCTAGAAGTTTGTCTGGCCTTACCTTTGTTGGGATGCCTTAGGCTTTTTCTTGCTAGGGGCCAGGAGAAAGAGCTTTCTTTTTTGGGAAAAATGCCAAGCATGGCCCAAAAGAACAACAAGACCCCATCTCAGCCTATCCCAGCCCAGAGCTCTGCTGCCTGTGCCCTGGTGGTGGATGAAGGCAGAGCCGAGAGACAGAGAGGGTGGGAGAGCCGAGGAGAGGCTCTGGGGCCTGCATCCTCACAGCAAGCCTGGGGCAACCTCTGGTCTAGGCTGGTCTTGGCCCAACATAGCTACTCGGCTCTTAGCCACTGCGTACAGTTGGCACGTTCTTAGAAAATGGCATTTAGATGAAAGTTTTATAATTTAATCTCCAGTTGAAATGCCTTTAAGAGAATTCAGTTGGTGGGTGAGGAAGAGAGGAAGTTTCATAATGGTATTGGCTCTCTGATTTATCTGATTTCCTAACGGTGGGCTTGCCTACACCATAGCAGCCATGTTCGTGGTGTGACAGGTTAGGAAGCACTGTCACACCAGCCTCAACACCCCCGTCAGTTTGGGTCAGGGAGGAGAGACTCCACAGTCCTGATGAGGAGAGCCATGTTTAGAGAAGACAAGGGCCTTTTCGCATAAGCAGTGGTGGGCGCCATCCTCCTCCCACAGCCCCTTGCAGCCCACCTGGGATGTGCTCCCAAGTCTCAGGCGTGGTGGGGTTTAGAGGGAAGGGTCACTGCTCTTCCTCAAACCTTGGGATTGTCCAGGGTGTGCAGGTGCCAGCAGTTGCTCTTAGAGTCCAGGGTGGCCAGACCAATCCTCTCTGGCTCCACAAGGCCAGGCCTCTGTTAATGTTGGAGAAGGAACTCGGACTCTAAACAGGTGTGCAGATGCAGACTATACCACTTGGGTGGGTGACTTTGCCCCTGCAATCTTTAGTTCTCTAGTCTGAAATAACAGAGGTACATGCTTAGCAGAATGTTTGGCCATTCAACAAATAGGAGTTACCGCATTTGCCAAGTTACTGAATTTGGCAAGTTACTGAATTGCCAAGATGGCAGCCTGGTTAAGAGCTTGAATTCTGAATTTGGACCCCCTAGTGAAACGAGCTGCCTCTTACTAGGTGGGAATTTTCAGAAATTTCATGTAACCTCTCTGAGCCTTCTTTTCTTTTCTTTTTTGTATTTTATTTTATTTTGCTATTATGAATGTACAATCACATGAGCAACATTATGGTTACTAGACTCTCCCTATTATCAAGTCCCCCCAATATAGCCCATTGCAGTCACTGTCCATCAGCGTAGTGAGACGCTATAGAGTCACTACTTGTCTTCTCTGTGTTGTACATCCCTCCCCGTATGACCACCGCCCCCCACCCCACCGGCTACATTATGTGTGCTAATCTGAGCCTTATTTTCTTCACCTGTGAAGTGGAGTTCATAGTAACAACACCCTCTGGAGTTGTGCGAGAGTTTAGTTCACTGACGCGTGGGTCTGAAGACACTGAGCACCGAGTCTGATGTTCGTTCCGTAACTGCTCCATTCATGTGAACTGTCCCACCTCATCTATGGCTTCTATGATTGCTACCCCATGGGGCACAGGTGCCTCAGATGACCTTGGCATGACCTTTGGCTTCCTTCAGCTCTTCACTGGCCTCCTGCGTGACTGATCTGGCCATCAACATAGGAGGGAGCTGGGGACAGGTGAAGGGACAGAGAAAGGAGTTGCAAGATGAAACTGAGGGCAGATGGGAGTGACCTGAAAGTCCTTCCCGGCCCACAGCTGAGGGCTCCACAGCTACTGGTCAATACTTCATCGACTCCTGCAATTGCTTCATATCTCCACATCTCTAACTTAAGGGGGGGGGGGTCTTTGCTGCACAGCCAGGCGTTCCCATGGCAACCTCTTGGTGACACAAAACATCCATTCTTCCCAGAATGGACTGCCTTCTTACTCCTAGCAAAGCTACAGCTGTGGTGCCCCTCAGAGCCTTCAGCACCCTGGACAGAAGACCACAGTCAAGCGGGGCAGCCCCTTTTCTAACTCACTTAGTCTGAGGGCTCTGCTCTGCAAGACGTAGAAGCCAGGAGCTTATTTATTTTAACACAGATTTATTGAAGGTCTATGATGTTCAGCAATGTACCAAGTGCTGGCTGGGGACCCAGCAATGGAGAAGACAACTTGCCCTCAGGGACTAGAAGTCTTGTTGGCTTTTACTCAAGGCAATCTCAGCCAGGGCTAGGAGCTATAAAAGCCATGTAGTGGAGGGAGAGAGGAAGGGCTGGGGAGGCCTCTCTGGAGACGCCATCTTTGCTTAGCCCTGAATGCAGAGAGGAGTGCGGCCACGCAAGATTTTGAGGGGAGTGCATCTGGGAAGAGGGGATAGTGAATGCAAAGGTCCTGAGGCAGGAATGAGCATGAGTGTTTGAAGAACAGACAGAGGCCAGAAAGACTGGATTGTGGCAGGAAAGGTAGGCAGGTGGCTCCACAAGGAGGGCTTTGTGTGCTGGGGTCAGGGGCTGGGATTTCATTGTGACTGTAATGGGCAGCCATTTGGGGTATTTTAAGTAGGGCAGAGAAATGGTCCCATACAAGTTTTAAAAATATATTTTGGATTGGTTTGGGACAAGTTAGATTCCTTATCTTTCAGGGTTTCCTTGCCTGGGAGGCCCTGCAACTACCGAGTAAACTGCATGATTGCTGAAATTATATCCCGGAGCTGGTCTTTCTTGTACCCTGGTGGGCCCAGGACTGCCTTTCCAGGGATGTGGGGTCTTCACCTCACACAATGTCACCACCATTACCACTTCTCCCCCCTCAGTGGCAGCAAAGCCCCCACCATCAGACCCCGTCAATCATACTCTACCCCACTTCCAAAGCCAGTGAGACTTACCCCCAATGAACGGGCAACCTCGGACCCATGAATCCTTCAGCCAGCCCAGGCCTGAGCGCTCAGTCTCTCATAACTCTGTGTTAAGGATTTGGAGTGACACCTGAGACAGCAGGATAAAGGATGAAGTGAGGGGCCTGATAAGTGGGATTGATGGCTGTCCTTGCCCAGAAGAGGACCCAGCCTGAGTTATTGCCTTTCCCGGGGCACCTGGGGCCCAGGCTCATCCAGGCCACATAGCAGACCGGCTTCCACCAACCCCTGACCTCTTCAGGAATCTCAGTTCCAAGGTCCCAGAGAAGTCCCTGCATTCTGATGGTCTGAGAATTTGGGAAAAAAATACTTCCCTGGGGGCTACAAGGTACAAACTGGGAGACAAACAGAGCCCTGGGCGCTGCCTAGGCCTTGGGAGCTGGGGATCCCCACCTAGAGTCCCATTACGGACAGAGAGGATTCTGCTTTGCACATGACAGAAAACAACCGAGCTGGCCAAGGCACAAAGGGACCTCACTGGTCACGTGGCTGAATAAGTCGGGGGCAGTTCCTTCTTTAGTCTTGATTCAGGACTCCAGTGATGTGACTATCCTTCCATATTTTGGAACTGCCTTGGAACCCCATTCTCAGCAGGCTCTCTCCTCGTGGCTGTTAGATGGCTTCCAGAAGCTTCTAAGGCCGCCTGCTTCCTTATTCACGTCCAGTGGGAAAGATCCCCGGAATTAGATCTCACTGGCCCTGATCATGTTAACATGGGTCACGTGCTCCTTTATTAATCAACCTGTCACTATGCAATGGGAAACGCCGACTGGCTAAGCTGACGTGGGCTCACTCTAAGGCCACAGGTAGGGTCAATCCTACGCGAATGCATGGCTGGGAAATTTGGGCTTCTCTGAGGAAAGGGAAGGGAGGAAATGGACACTGAAGAAACAGCAGATGCCACCCACCACTCAGTCTTACTTCTTACCATTCTTCATGACATACCCTATCTCTTCCTAATCACTCATCCAAAACCTTTCATGGAAACTCCAGCTCTGTCCCTCCTTATGAAGCCCTCTGTATCAGTCAAGGCTCTTTGGTTGCAAGTGACAGAAATCCAGTTAACATTGGTGTGAGCCGAAAGGGAATCGTCTCAGGTAATTGTGAAGTCCGGAGACGGTGCTGCTGGGATTGGGCCTGGGTGGTTCCAGGGACTCTAAGTGTCATCAGTATTCGGTCTCTCTCCATCTCGGCTCTGCTCTCCTCTGTGCCCTGTGACCCTGCAGCTGGGGGAGGCGAGTCCCACTTGCCCCACGGTCACTGACAGAAAGTCCAAATGCCATTTCCAGGAGAGAAGGCCTGGAAGCTGGGCGGGCAAGACGACACTGGCCCTGCCTGGCTCTGTGCTCTCCGGAGACACCTGCCCCATGTGCGTATGACTCGGGGATGGGAATCACGTCATCTTCCCTTCTGTGGTTAGTAGGTGCTGGATGAGCCCTGCAGCACGTGCACAGCACAGCTGGACACTCAGTATCCCAGTCGTAGCTACTGTGATGGGGCAGCTACCCACCCAGCACTCCACAGGTATTTTCAGAAATCACATTTAAACAAGAAAGGGGTGAGGAAATGGAAGCCTAGAGGTGTGAAGCCATTTTCCCAGGTCACACAGCTGGTGAGGGATGGAGATGGGACCCCCACCCATGTCTGCTGGGCTCTAAAGCCCCTGGCCCGCCTCCCTCACTACATGCCCGAACTCAAGCACGAGGTCCAGGGACCTGCAAATACCAGGTTTTGATCTGTTTTGACTTGGTCTCCTTTCTCACCGGTCCTTGGCGTAGGGAGAACCCTCACTGCGGTGGGCACTGGGGCTTGTTATGGGGAAGAGGGACAGCGTGTGGGCCACCTTCTCTGACCTGTGCCCCCCAGTGCTACGAGGAGGACCTAGTTTCCTTGCTGTCAGGGTCTGTGCACTTGCTTGCCTGGAACACTCTTCCTGCAAGTGTCTCATCCTCTCTGAGACGCCGTCCTTAAGCGGCTCTCACCACAAACTGCTGTGTGTCACAGTACTGCTCACAAGTGTCCCTATTTATTAGCTTGCTCATCATTACTCACGCCATTAGAATGGTAAGTTCCAGGGAAGTGGGGCTCCTGCCCATCATGTTCATAGATGTGATCCTCAGGGCCTAGAACAGGCCCCAGCACGAAGTAGGTGCTCAGGAAATACTTTGACAGTGGAAAGAGTGGACACACGGCTTCACGGAGTTCACACCACTCCATTCTGATTTCTTAGTTCATCAGGCCATTCACATGTGTGTCCATCTTCTTGGCTGGGACCTAAGCTGGGCAATCTGGCTTGTCTGCTGCCCCACCAGCCTGCGAGCTGAATTTCTGGAACACCACCCAGGACAGGAGGCTTTTTATCACGCAGTGTGGAGCTCCACGCTGCGGCACATCCCCAGGAAGGGCTTGTGCAGTGGCTTTCAAGAGAAATGCCCCACTGGGTCCAGGAGAGCTCGCTCGTCTGTCTCCCCTCAGTCACACATTGCTGGTGAGGGCTGCGAGGGAGCTGGTAATTGGTCTGCTCTCCATATGGTCTCTACGGCAGGTACGGGTGGGGTGAGGGCTTGGCATCTGTGTCTTTGGCATCCAGATGTCTAGATCTGTGACTCTGGGGCCTCTTGAATCTCCCTGCCAGCCCTGGGATACAGTGAGGGCGCCTGAATCTCTGCACACGTGCTCCTTGCCCTGCCCGTGTCCCCAGTCCCGCCATCATGGCTTGCTTTCCTGGGACCCTGCCAGCCTTTCCTTCAGGTATTACCACTTGCGTTGCCTCCACACTCATTTACCCATTTCTAGGAATGGCAGAGTCTCTCCTCCACCCTCTCTGCTATACTAGACCAGAGGACAGAGACGACCCATCAACTCATGTGCGCACAGAGTCAAACCTGGTAACTCCTGAGAAGTTAACACCCAATTCTTGCCCTTTCCCCAGGAAAGAGGGGAAGGTGAAATCCAGGGCATCTATACCACCCAGGTGAGGCCAGGAGGAAGGAGAGAGGACAGGGGCCCGTCTGGGCACAGAAGCCAAATATCTCAGGAAGGCCAGAGAAGGCCCTGTGGGCTGCTCCATGGCACCTCCTGGGCCCTGAGCTCTGGCTCACCGGCCTCATGGCTCTGCTGTCCCCCAGCAGGCCCCCTTCCTGGTACCCCCAGCTCGCCGCTTCCCACCTGTCAGGTCTCAGCTTGGGGACTGTGCAGTCTAGCAGTTTGGGGTGGAGCATGGCAATTTTCATTCCTAGCAAGCTTCCAGGGGTGCTGAAGCTAATGGTCCAGATGGCCTCTGACTTAGTAAGGGCTATTTTGACACCCCCCCCAAAGTTAAAGTTGTCTGCTGTCCCCACCCTGTCTTTCTCCACGACAACTCTCTGCATCGCTTTCTTTCGCCCCCAGCACTTCTCTGTGATTATCTTTTGGGTTTTGCTTGTTTGCTTGCCCAGCTCCACAACAGCTAAACTCCATGAAGGCAGGTGCTGTTTCCATCTCCTGGTCTCACAGCAGGTGAACGGTGCCTGGCACAGAGTAGGAGCTCAATCAGTGTTTGGTGGGTAGGTGACTAGTGAGCTTTCCCCACACTGTGATCTTAAGGGCTTCCCTTGTGATTAGGAGAAAGATCTCAGGAAATCTGCAGAAATTCAGCGCAAAGATGTGTGGAGCTGCTATGGTGATAAAAGTTCCCTCCCCTCGGGCACCTGCCCGCGGATGAACCAAAGGAGGCTGTTTTCAAGCAGCTGAATGTTGCTTTTTCACCAGTGTGATTGTGCTTCTGACGCCTCCTTAGACAACACGGACGATGGCGTGGCACAGTCATTATTATTGTTGTCGTGCCTGATATTCATCATACACGTCGTGTAGGGTGAGCCATTTCCCTCTGGTTTCTGATCAGCGTCCCGTCCCTGCTGGAGCTCACAGCGACCTGGGGCCTTCCAGCATCTGCCAAGAGACTGAAGCTCAAGGTGGTGTGCAGGCCCAGGGCCGGGTGGGGGAGAGCCGGGGGGCCTGGGAGCGGAGAGGAAAGTGAGCCCCCACAGGCTGTTTTACCCACTCTCATCAAATTGTCGAATGTGGAAGAATTGAACTTTTAGAGCATTTCTGGAAGTAAATGATTTTGTGGCTCTGCTGCTTCACGAATGCCCCTGCCCTTATGTCTTCTTAAAACCCAGCAGCAAACCCCACACACAGGCCTGTGACAGAGAAGGACCACCAACCGCCCCAGAAGCGAGGGCATCTGTGTGTGCCCTTCCATCAGGGGGTGGCCGGGTGGGGGCACCGGGGAGTGAGGGCACAGAATGGGAACCCACAGCCCCAGGACCTACCCGCCCACCAGTTGGGGGCCACCACCTGCACTCCACCCTGTGCCCCATCACCCATCCAGCTACGAAGGGGATGGCCTTGGGCCTGGGGGAGCCCCCACCGGAGACACACACTTCCTGCCTAATGGGAAGTGGTTGGGTCAGTAATGAGCATTCCTGCTAATTTGGAGGAATGATTTAGCACCAGGAGGAGCTTGGGAAAACATCTTCAGAATACAGAGAGCCGGCAGAACCCCACCATGCAGCAGCTCAGGGACCCCTTCTACTGCCTGGGCATTTGGATTCGCCTACACAGGGAGGAACTGAGAACATCGGGGGCTGCCTCCTTTGGAAGGAACGCAGGTACCAGCCGGGTTGGGAGCTAAAGAAGGGAGGGAGGTTGCAAAATACATGGTCTCCCTGTTCCCCAACAATGGGCTTAGGCATGGTAGACAGGCAAGAGCTGTGTGAGGGTCACTGCCCAGCCACCCAGCCGGCTGGACTCTCACCTCTGGGCCTCACTGCCTTCCTCTGCTGCAGGGATTAAATGGGCAAGTGCTGCACACGTTTATCCATTCAACAAGTATTTATGAAGCACCGACTATGTGCCAGGTGTCACTTGGGCTCTGAGGGGCTGCTGGACATGGCCCTGAGGTCCCTGCTCACATTACAGTGGAGGAAGGAAGAGGACAATAGACAGCAAGCAAGTACAGAAACAAGATAGCATTAGGCAACTGCAGTACAGAATTTAAGCAGAGATGTGCTGGAGAACACCTGGGGCGGCACAGGGAGATGACACTTAAGCTGTGACCTGAGAGATGATGAGAATCAGGGGAACATCATGCCAGCCAGGGGAAGAGCAGGGGGGGTGAGGGCCCCCAGGTGGGTAGCAGTGTTGAAGCTTCTGGGTTGGAAAGAAGGGAAATGGCTGAAGCAGAGGGAGCAAGGGTGTGAGAAGGGGTTGCACAGCCCAGCCCCTGGAAAGGAGTTTGCATTTCATTCTAGTGCCGCAGGAAGTCATTCATTGGAGAGCTTCAAACGGGAATTCCAGTTTCTGATGTACATTAATAAAGAACCACCAGGATGCTCTTTTAGAATGGAGAGAATGGGTAGGAAGTGGTAGAGCATGCAGGGGGCCGCAGGGAGAGAGCAGGGGCCGGGGGACAGGGGCTGGCTGTGGCAGAAGGGAGGTGGCTGCATGGGATAGGTCTGGGCTGGGGCCGGCAGCAGCTGGTGGGCAGAAGGCAGGAGGGGGCTGAGGCCCAGGATGTCCGGATCTGGAGCCTGAGCCAGACCCCGAGGCAGGGAAACGTTTGGGAGGAGAGCCTGGTGCTCTGCTGGACTCCTGATTTGGGGCATGGGCCTGGGAATCTGTATTTTTTAATTTTTAATTCTTTTACAATTTATTTTATTTTAGTATCATTAACCTACAATTACATGAGCAATATTGTGATGATTAAACTACCCCCTTCATCAGGTCCCCCCCACCAACCCTATTACAGTCACTGTCCATCAGTGTAGTGAGATGAGAATCACTACTTGTCTTCTCTGAGCTGTACAGTCCCCCCCGTGCCCCCCCACCCTATGTCTGCCAATCGTAATGCCCCTTTTACCCTCTTATCCCTCCCTTCCCACCCATCTCCCCAGTCCCTTTCCCTTTGGTAACTGTTAGTCCATTCTTGGGTTCTGTGAGTCTGCTGCTGTTTTGTTCCTTCATTTTTTTTTTTTCTTTGTTTTTATACTCCACATGAGTGAGATCATTTGGTACTTGTCTTTTTCGGCCTGGCTTATTTCACTGAGCATAATACCCTCCAGCTCCATCCATGTTGTTGCAAATGGTAGGATTTGTTTTCTTCTTATGGCTGCGTAATTGGGAATCTGTATTTTTAACAAGCCAATCCCCAGGTGATTCTGGTGAAGCTCTCAAATTCAAGCTCTGGAGGCTGAATTCTATGTGTATAAGAAACAGACTTTCACTGTGCCTGTCTGTTCACCTTAGAGGGAAAGGTGGTTACGGCTCTGGTACCCTGCACTGCACTTGGCCACAGATGTTCAAACTGTCTCCAGTATATGCCTGGGTCTCAACAGGTATCCTGGTACCTCTTACCGCCATCGCCCTAGGGGTTCCTTTTGCCCTCTCTCCTGGGTTGGGTCCCCTGACCCCCAGGCCTCTGGTCATTTTCTTTCTTGGTCTCCCTTGTTGGGCAGCACCTGCCCCAGGGGCTTCCTGGGAGCGTGTGGAAGAGAGTTCAGCTTTTGGGGTCTTGTAGGCCTGCCGGTGTCTCTTCCCTTTCATTCGATGAAGAGCTTGCCTAGGCAGAGAATCCAGTTTGGAAGTAATTTTCTTTCAGAATTTTGAGAGCATTACTTCATGTCTTCTAATTTTTCTAGAAATTTATAGACTCTTTTTTTTGGTCCCCAGGCCTCTGAAATTTTGCAACAGTGTGCTTTGGTGTGAGTCTGTTCTCATCCACTGTGGGGAGCAGTTTGGTTTTTTCAAGCCAAAAATGCATGTCCATTCCTGAGACATTTTCTTGAAGTATTTCATTTATGATTTCTTTCTCTCAGTTTTCTTTCTTTAAAAAATTTTTTCCTTCCTTTCATACTTAGTGAATCTCTTCAATTGATCTATCAATGTTCTTAACTTTTCTCTCCTATTTTCCATTTCTTTGTCTTTTTTCTCTGTTCTCTGGGAGATTTCCTCACATTTGCCTTCTAACTCACCTCTTCTTTTTAAACTGTCACTTCTTTCTGCTTTCAGTTTCCAAGAACTCTCTTTTAGTTCTTTATTCTTTGAATGTTCCTTTTATTAGAGCTGCAGGGATGTTATATCATCTCTTATTTCCCTAAGAATATTAATAATAATCGTTAAAGGGTTTCTTCACCTTGCAATGCCTTTGTTTCTGTACACTGTTTTTTCCATTTGTCTGCTTTGTTCTCTCTATTCCATGATAGAGGTGCCCCTCAGATGTCTCGTAGCCTGTGGTCCAACATATCACTGTTAGGTACCAAACCGCTGATTGGAAGCTGCAAGATCTTGATGGGCCACTGGTGGGGGATCCACCAATGTCAGTGTCATGGGGTCTTTCATTTGGGGCTGGTCAATTTCCCTGGGGAAACTCAATCTCCTGCCTGGAAAAGAGGTCTGGCCTGATGGCTTCTGAGCTACTTGAGTCGGGGAAGGGGGCTGGGTGGGGGCCGAAACATTCTGTATCCTGTTTTCAGTATAGTATCTAGGCTCTTAGATGTGCTTTGCTTCCTCCAGTCCAGAGAATAAACCCTGGACTTTTGCTGGGGAGACAAGGGATGGTTCCCCAACAGCTCGAGTAATGAGTTGGGGATCCAGGTTTTCAATAGCTTTTCCTCTACTCGCTCTTGTCTTAACTCCCACTCACCCACACTTCCAGGTGCTCCCAGAGCTGCAGGTTCCTTTGGCTTTGAGGGCTCAGAGCAGACGCCAGTGTCTTCTAGGGAATCATCAGCCTACATTCTATCTGGGACTCCTCAGTCAGGTATCACTCATCCCTCTGTTTCCAGTTTCTAAAATCGCATTGCTGTCATCTTCCCTGTTATCCTTCCTAGCGATTGAGTTAATGTCTTTTCAAAAATCATTTGCTATTGTTTTAGTGGAGGCTAGAAAGGAGTGTGATTAGATGTGGGTGTTCAGTAGCCATCTTGTCTCTTCACCTTACAAATAAGGTGGTGGTGAGAGTTCGGGGCTTCCTAGGAACAGTAGCTGCACACCTGAACCCTGTCCTGTGACTGTGAGATCCTCACTTTACGAGGCTCACCTCCCATTGTGAAAACTGAGAATACCAGATGCTTTCCTGTCATCCTTAACAGTCAGGCCGAGTCTGTGCCCAAGCCCGGCCAATAAGATACTCCTCATCCCAGATCTGGGTCGGGAGCGTGGACCTCAGTGGCCATGTCCATCAGACCCTCAGAGCCCAGGATACCTGGAACATAGTAGGTGCTTCATAAATGTTTACTGAATGGACAAATGTGTACAGTACTTGCCCACCCATTGTTCTGCTTAATCCCTAGCGGTTAGGCTGCGAGTCTGTGCCCAAGCCAGTAAGATGCCCCTCCTCCCAGGTCTGGGTGAGGAGCTAGTGAGCAAAGAAGCAGAGGCCAGGGAGAGCCTTCTGGATGGGTAGCAGCAGGAGCTGTGCTATGCCGCTTGCAAGCTGTAATGGCCACATTCAGGGTGCTGGCAGTGTTGCCCTCAATGGCCAGGTTCTTAGCAGGATGTGGGCCACAATCAGTGAGGAGCCCTGGCCGTTGGTGGCATGGGGTCAGGGTGGAGGTCTCTAAGGTGACACCGTGCCCTCCCCACTCTTTCAGGTCCTACTCAGTCCCTCCGAAGCTGCATCTGAGGTCTCCCCAAAGGGGGCTTTTGCCACCTGCAAACTTAGCACAATCTCTTTCTTGCTCTGCTTCTCTGGACTGACCCTCTTCTGCCCTTCCCAGTTCTTGACCCTTGACCTCCTTTCCTTTACCCAAAGGCAAGCCCTACCCTGTGACCGTCAGCTTTCTTCAACTGAAATTCGACTGTCTGGTTGCCTATTTCCTCTGCTCTGACCATGTTTGCTTCTCTGTTTCAGCCAGATCCAAGCTCCTGATGCTTGTAGAGCCGTGCCCCAGACCCTGAAAGTCACTGCAAACCATTACTTAAATATTGAAGGAAATATTTACTGTTTCACATGTTTATGCTTTTTTTCTTCCCATTAGAAATGTAAGTGTCATTGTAGAGCACAGAGCCAGGCAGCATGCAAATGTTCAATAAATATTTCCCCAGTTCCCTGCTCTGTCGAGAAAATAAAGTGCTTATGAACTCATGTATGATTTTCAGACATGAATCTTGGTAGCAAAAATTATTCTCCCTTATCTGAGCTTAGTTTTCTACTAGTTTTTATTGTAAAAACAATATAACATGAATGAAATTCTGGAAAAAATGGGGGGAAATCATCCATAATTCTACCTGGCACTATTTTCATTTTTTTGTGTATGAGTATTTCTCTAAGCTTTTTTGTGTTAGTGTCCTCATGTTTACATAGCTCTAGTCCTAGTAGGATTCCCCATAAAATCCAGCCCGAAGACCACTTCCCAGGGCAGCTTTCTCAGATCCTGAGTAACTCCTTGCCTCTCTATCCTTGCCTTTCTTAACCATGATTGTCATTATTTGTTTTCACGTAGCAGGGACCAGGAACTTCCTAGGGGCGGGAGTTCATCCCATGAGTCTCTGGGTCCTGGCACAGGGCAGGGCACATGGTGGGCACTTCCCATGGTCAGAGTTTTGTATTCTGTATTGTCACCATGCATTAGAACAGATGCCTTTTCCCCTGTTGCTCTGTAAGTTTCCATAACGATCATTTTTAACGGCTCCAGAATATTTCATCAAGTGGATGTTTCATAATTTAGTTAACCAGTCCCCTATTGGGGAACATTTGGGTTGTTTCCAATTTTTCCCCCATTACAAATAACGGCTGCAAACACTGTTGTGTAATACAGTTCTCCTTTTGAGTGAATTCATGGAATCCCTATGTCAAGCAGGTCCCAAAAGCTCTGAAGCCCATTTTCAACCTGGAAACAACCGACCCATTGGGTCCCACCTCACAGGAGGGACACAGCTGCCCCCACAGTCCTGTTTCCTTCAGCAAAAACACACCCTATGGCCACATGGATCTGTCTCCCCTGCTCTGCTGAGAGGTCAGGGATTGAGTCGCCCTCAGTCAGCAAATGTTTATTGAAGTGCTATTTATCTTGGACTCTCTGGAATCTGGTACAAAACCTGATGTGTCTGAGGTGCTCGCAGCCTTTGCCTGATGTGTCTGCCTGCCCCATATCTGTGCCCCTCTGGCATCATCTTACTGATTTTCCCGAGGGGTCACCACACCCCTCTGAATGCAGTTTTGGGGGTTCGTGGTACTGACGTTGCTTTTGGCCCTGGAGGTGGACCTGTGCTTTACGCTTGGCCAATCAGAGCACTGCCTCCCTGCTGGCAGGGATTGGCTCAGGGAAGGCCACATGACTCGGTCAGAGCCAATGACCTGCAACCTTGGTACATTGGCTTGAGAAGCCCTCTCCTCCCATGGAACTAGGGGCTGGGAGGAGGGTTTGTTGACGGCACAGTGTCGATGTAGTAATGACCAGGGGCAATATTGATGGTGGGCCTTTGGAGCTGCCCGCAGCTATTTTGCCACTGTACAGGGGGAACCCCATCTGAGAAAGGTGTCAGCTGGGGCAGTAGGACTAAGAGAAGCAGAGAGAACATTCCTTCATCTGTTCCTTCTATATTTGTAAAGCCCTAGGGAAACAGCTGTGAACAAGACAAAGTCCCTATTCGTCGGAGTTCATGGACATTCTGGCAGCCGGAAGTACTCTCTACAACAAATAAACATATATGTAAAGAGGTGAATAAGCAGATTAATTTCTGGAAGCGGCAAGTCCTTGAAGGATGAGAGGCAGTGGCCAACGGAAGGGGGCTGCTTTGGAATAGCCCTCAGGGAGGTCTCTCCAAGGAGCCGACGTGGGAGCAGGGACAAATGCTGTGACTGGAAGGCATTCCAGGTGGAAGCGGCCACCTGAAGGCCCCGCCCAGATGGCATGTGACATGGTGCACAGGTTTTTTATTTGGTTTTTAAATTAAAAGGAAATTGTGATAACATACACATAACAAAATTTACCACCATAACCATTTTGGTGTGCCCAGGTTTTGAGGACATTCTTGAATCCCTGGATCCAGCAGTAACTGAAGCCGTTGCTACCTCCTGACTCTTCAGTTACCAGAGCCAGTAGTCGGCCCATCTAGACCAAGTTCCAGCTGGACTCTGTCATGGGCTCCCCGAAGCCTGATGCAGTCAATGTTGTTGAGTGCGCAAATAGGTACGTGAATAAACAGGAACCAGAAGTCTCTAGGAACATGTTACCCCCCACAGTGGATCAGTAGCCTGGATCTCTGCAGCCTCGTCAGTGTCTGGTATCGTCATCAACCAACTTCAAGCCTAGAATATGAAATTCAAGGAGGAAACAACTGATCCAGGGAGAGAACTGGACTTGGCCTCTCCTCTCTTGCCGGGAGTTCTCTGCACTCATCCACGCACAGCTGGGTCGGGGCCTGCCTTGTTCTGTGCTCTAGGCTGTTTGTCGTGACATTTCCACCTGGAGGTGTCTTCCTGATTGCTCTGGGGACATTTTTTTTTTTTATTTAAAGAGAATTTCCATGGCAGTCAATGCCACCAAGGGCTGTCGGGAGCCCTTGGCAATATGATTCTGTCTGAAGAACAAAGAGGCAAATTTGCAGAAGATCAAATGCAGAGGCACCGGGAGAGGAGAGGGCTGGGAGTTACAGATGAATATGCCGCTGCTCCAGCCCAGGTCCGAGGGCCGTGAATAATGAAAGATCCACACACAGCCCAGGGTGCATGGCGGTTGGGGGTGTGAAAAGAGATGGGGTCCCCCCCCCCACCGCCTCGCTGAAGACATGGCCTTGCCATGAGGACGTAGGGCCGGGCCCAACCTTTCCAGGGTCAGCACGAATGGAAAGAGCCGCAGAGAGAAAGCAGATGGAGTTCCGGGGCTGGAGAGCCTGCCTCCGTGGGGGTTCTGTGTCACTGCTGGGGCTGCACACGTGTGACAGAAGCTCAGGCATGGGAGAAATACAATCCCAAGTTCCCAAAGTGGGCTCCAGGTATCCTGGGGATCTGGGGGGAATGCAGGGGACTTGAGCGCTCTCCTGGCAGATGCGCCTGCTCTGTCAGGCTCAGGAAGGGGTCTGCAGCCTAGCTGGGGTGCACCTGCTGTGTCCTTTCTCTTGAGCATCTGTCTACCTGTCTGCTGACCTACTGTGTGCCCCCATCACTCTTGGCTCGTTCTCCTTGGCTTGCCTTCCCTTAAAGGCCCAGAGCTCCTCTCAGTCTCCCAGACCCACCTTCCAGGCTCAGAGCCTCTCCTACTCACCCCTGTCCTGCTCTCAGGCGTCACCCTCCCAGAGCTCCTCCCAGCCTCCCCATCATATGGCAGGCCCTCTTCTTGTCCCTCTGCCCTAGCCTTCCCTCCCATCCTGGAGTCCCCAGACCTCCAGGTCGGCTGCCCCGTTCCCACGACCTGCCTGTCCACTGATCCTCACTGGAATCCCAGCTCCAGACCCTTCTCTTTGTGCAGCTCTGACATATCCAGCTCCCCACCTGCCCCTGTGCAGCACTGGTCTCTGGGGACATGGCGTGTCCTTCTGGCAATGGACTTTCATCATTTTTTATGGCACCCAGTACCAGAACTCTCTTCCAGACAAGAAAGAGCTAGCCTCCCTCTGTATAACCTGAAATGCTGGACATTTGTGCTCCAAGCCTCCCTGACTGCTGGGATCCCCCATCAGTCACACTCTCTCCAACTAGCCACAGTCACAGAGAAAGCAGGACCACCCAGAATTCCAGAATGTGTTGACAGGTGGTGCGGCACCTGCCACAGGGCCGTCTCCTTGGGCTTCCGGAGGTGGCAGGGACACAACACAGGGCCCAGCTGGGCGGGTGGGGTGTCAAAGCCAAGAGCAAGGGCAGTGGCTTCTTCCTGGAGGTTCTGCCTCTAAATAGGATGCTTGCGCCTCCCAGAGGGCCTGGGGTTCAGATGTCCTTTGATAGGTGCCGCTTCTGTTTACATCAGCTAGAATACATTTGTATTGCTTTGAATTATATTCAACTCTATTGTATTGGAAGTCCTGACTTGTCCATCAGTTTTTTTTTCTGATTTTTCCCTTATTCTAGCATCCCTTTAAAAAAATATTCATTGAGTTTAAAAAATAAATTGATGTAAAGCAAAATAATAAGTACATTAAAAGGTCTTTCAAATTATGACTCAAAAATCCAGAAGCCACAAAAGATTTGACAATATCTATCAAAATTGCAAATGCTTATATCCTTTGACCCAACAATCCCACTTTTGGGAATTTATCTGCCTCTTACCCTATTCAGTTACTATAGCCTGGAAATGAGAGAGTTTTCCTAATCAGAACATAGAACCTTTCCTCATTTCCTGGCCATCCCCTCTCCTTCTTTTCTGCAGTGCAGGGACCGGACAGAGCTGGTGGAGCTGCTGCCTCTTGGTGGACACCTGAGTTGCTTTTGATCTTCTGCTGTGGTAGTGCAGGGAATACCTTTACACATATGCCACCTCATGTTGCAAAGCAGAGCCCCCCTGTAAAACAGCCGGCAAGAAGAAAAGGTCCACACAGTCTATCAGATGTGTTATGCTTTGCACAAGAAAGAGGGGAAACAAGGCTGTGTCTTCCTGTTTGTTTATACTTCCATAGAGATGGTCTGGAAGGATAGACTAAAAGCTGGTAATAAACACACCTGCCTTCTGTGGTCGGCGCAGGGCATGGGGAACTGGGCAGCGGGGCAGCTGTGGGAGACAGGCTTGCCCTGTACCTTTTGCCTTGTTTTGCTTTGGGAGCCACGTGACTGCATTACCTGTTCTGTTTTGCTTTTTAAAAAACAAACAACGGAAGTGAGTGTAGCGGTGGTACAGGGATGTGACCAAAATGCTGAAGACGGTAGCTGATGGCTGAATTTGGAAACTGCTCCATAATGTGCCTTTGGGCTGTCTCTTAGGTTCAGACTCGTCCTTCACCCACAGGAGCCCACAGGGAGCTGGGAGAGAACGAGGGTCTCCTGTTTCTCTCTGCCTTGTCTTGGGGTATTGATTAGGGGACCTCTCACTGAAACTGGACACCTTAAATCCTGCTTCCCTGCCAAGAGAAAAGACCCCCAGGGGGGCCTACTGCGTTAGGGAACTGTCCCTTGACAGACCATGTTGGCCCGGATCCCATACCCTAGATGCCACCTGTTCCCACCAATGCAGCCATAACCTGCCCTACACGTGGGAGCCCAGCAGAGCGGCCTGCACCCTTGTCCCCAAATCCAGCAAGAGGCTGAGCTGGACACACACCTTAGAATCTTCCCTCTGCAGCCAGAATGAAGGCTTTGGGCTTTGAGGGGGGAGCTGAGGAGCGGGCGGCTGGAGGGGGGCTGTGTGTCGTCTTTTTTGTCTCCAACCGCCTTTGTTCTCGAATAAACACTAAACACGCTGGGCTGCCTCCCCCCACCTGAAAGCTGCTTCTGCCGGAGAGAGAAATCGTACACAATCTCTGCTTTAGCTGTACAAAAAGTCTGAAATTGCTTGGAGACCAGGCGGGAGGGAGGCTGGGCGAGGCTGGGGGGAATCCGCGCGGGTAATTGCGGGTCATCTATCTGCCTCTGTCAGCCTGTGCCTGCTCGGCAAGCGTTTGCAGAAAGGACTCTGTGAGTTTGATTTTTTTCCATCTTGCATTACTTACTCTTTCCTCAGCAACTGTAAAACCTTTTTCCTAAAACTGCCCTCAAGCATAGTGAACAGGAGACGTTCGGAGCTGGTAAGGAAGGCGCCCCACAGATGATGCTCTTGGCTTTTCTCAGGGTGCCCCGGGTGAGGGGAATACACACCAGGCTGCAACCTCCTCCGGGGCCATGGGGGCTCTGCACTGGACCTGAGCACCACAGAGGACACCAGGCCTGGAGCATAAAGGGGTCTCAGTCGTTCCTCCCTCCACCCGCCTCAGGGTGGTGGCCCCGGAGGAGAGCAGAGGTTTCAGCCTCTTCCACATGGGCCTAGGCCTTAGAAGCATCCAACCTGCTCAGCTCCGCAGGTGCCCACGGGCTTTCCTCAGGGTAACCCTGCAGAGCCTAAAGCCATCCGCTTCCTGATTTGAAGCAAGGGTTTGGGGACAGGAGGCTAGGGCAGTGGGCAATGCTAATGGGCAGTGTGACCCTGGGGTGACCAGCAAAGCTCCTGGGGAGAGCACAGAAACAGAGACCATTGGATAGCCCCTAATGTGGCTAATAGAACCAGAGCTGTGCTTCCCTTGGTGGGCAGGGTGGGGCCTGCAGGAGGGAGAGGGAGGGCAGCTGCTCCAGGGAGGGGTGACAACGGAGGCCCTGCGGGGCAATGGTGCTGCCACTTGCTCACTGAGAGACCAGGGCAGCCAGGAGCAGGACCCCAGGGGAGCCCTTTGCTTGGCAACCTTGCGGCCCCCAGGAGCCCTAGGTTCAGCGTCCATGACCTCTGCCAAGGTCTTAGCTTCCTCACCTGTACAGGGGGAGCAGCACCGCCATCGTAACAGGAAGAGTTTATTGCTCACACAAAGCCTGCCCAGCATGACCTGAGCACGTCACACAGAGGATGTCATCTCCTCCCAGTCGGCTTGCCACAGGGTCACGGTGCGCAGCGCCTAGCATGTGGGGCTGATTATAAACAACATCTGGTGTGAGTGTAAAGGTTCCTATTTGAGATGGAGAAAGAGACTTTCAGAGTCAAAAGCGTTCCTAGAAACCGTTGGGGCCACATTCTCTGTTTTTTTTTCTTTTGGTATCATTGATCTACAATTACATGAGCAGCATTATGGTTACTAGACCCCCCCATCATCAAGTCCCCACCACATAGCCCATTACAGTCACTGTCCTTCAGCGTAGAAGAATGTTATAGAATCACTACTTGTCTTCTCTGTGTTACACTGCCTTCCCCATATCCCCCCTGCTACATCACATGTGCTAATCATAATACCCCTTTTCCCCCTTATCCCATCCTTCCCACCCATCCTCACCAGTCCCTTTCCCTTTGGTAACTGTTAGTCTGTTCTTGGGTTCTGTGAGTCTGCTGCTGTTGTGTTCCTTTAGTTTTTCTCTTTGTTCTTATGCTCCACAGATGAGTGAAAACATTTGATACTTGTCTTTCTCCACCTGGCTTATTCACTGAGCATAATACCCTCTAGCTCCATCCATGTTGTTGTAAATGGTAGGATTTGTTTTCTTCTTATGGCTGAATAATATTCCATTGTGTATATGTATCACCTCTTATTTATCCATTCATCTACTGATGGACACTTAGGTTGCTTCCATTTCTTGGCTATTGTAAATAGTGTTGTGATAAACAAAGGGGTGCATCTGTCTTTTTGAAACTGGGCTGCTGCATTCTTAGGGTAAATTCCTAGGAGTGGAATTCTTGGGTCAAATGGTATTTCTATTTTGAGATTTTTGAGGAACTTCCATACTGCTTTCCACAATTTGCATTCCCACCAGCAGTGTGGGAGGGTTCCCCTTTCTCTGCATCCTCACCAACATTTGTTGTTGTTTGTCTTTTGGATGTTGGCCATCCTCACTGGTGTGAGGTGATATCTCATTGTGGTTTTAATCTGCATTTCTCTGATGATTAGCCATGTGGAGCATCTTTTCATGTGCCTGTTGGCCATCATCTGAATTTCTTCTTTGGAGAAATGTCTGTTCATGTCCTCTGCCCATTTTTTAATTGGTTTATTTGCTTTTTGTTTGTTGAGGTGTGTGAGCTCTTTATATTTTTTGGATGTCAACCCCTTATCGGGTATGTCATTTATGAATATATTCTCCCATACTGTAGGAAGTCTTTTTGTTCTACTGATGGTGTCCTTTGCTGTACAGAAGCTTTTCAGCTTGATATAGTCCCATTTGTTCATTTTTGCATTTGTTTCCCTTGCACGGGGAGATATGTTCATGAAGAAGTTGCTCATGTTTATGTTCGAGAGATTTTTGCCTATGTTTTTTTCTATGAGTTTTATGGTTTCATGACTTACATTTAGGTCTTTGATCCATTTCGAGTGTACTTCTGTGTATGGGGTTAGACAGTAATCCAGTTTCATTCTCTTACATGTACCTGTCCAGTTTTGCCAACACCAGCTGTTGAAGAGGCTGTCATTTCCCCATTGTATGTCCATGGCTCCTTTATCATATATTAATTGATCATATATGCTTGGATTTATATCAGGGCTCTCTAGTCTGTTCCATTGGTCTATGGGTCTGTTCTTGTGCCAGTACCAAATTGTCTTGATTACTGTGGCTTTGTAGTAGAGCTTGAAGTTGGGGAGCATAATCCCCACAGCTTTATTCTTCCTTCTCAGGATTGCTTTGGCTATTTGGGGTCTTCTGTGGTTCCATATGGAATTTAGAACAATTTTCTCTAGTTTGTTGAAGAATGCTGTTGGTGTTTTGATAGGAATTGCATTGAATCTGTAGATTGATTTGGGAAGGATGGCCATTTTGACAATATTAATTCTTCCTCTCCATGAGCATGGGATGTGTTTCCATTTATTGGAATCTTCTTTAATTTCTCTCATGAGTTTCTTGTAGTTTTCAGAGTATAGGTCAGGGGGTAGTTGTGTGCAAGCACTCAGCTCCCAAGAGGAGCTCAACACACACCAGCTCTTTTGGTTCTTATTCCCTTTCCATCAAGCCGGCCAGTGGCGCAGAGCCGCCTCCCTGCGTGTTCCCCCTGCCACTGCGGGCGGCCCCCAGGGTAGGGCCGGTATTGGCCTTCCTGAGACACTACGGGCTCAGTGTCCCTGGGTCTGGGCAGGTGCAGCCTGGCTATATGTGTTTCCTATGGCTGCTGTCACAGATTACCACAAGCTTGGTGACTTTTCATTGTGATAAAAAAACTCATAACTTAAAATTTACCATTTTAACCATTTTTAGAGTATAGTTCAGTTGTGAAAAGTATATCCACATTGTTGTAAAACAGATCTCCAGAAGTTTTTTGTCTTGTAACATTGGAACTCTGTATCCTAGAGACTCTTAAAACAACATAAATTCATTCTCTAACAGTTCTGGGAGGCCATGTTGAAAATCAGACTTACTGAGCTGAAGTCCACGTATGGGCAGGGCTGACCCTTCTGGGGCTCTGGTTCTCCAGCTCCCTGGGGCCGCCTGCCCTCCTGGCTTGCGACTCCTTCCTCACATCACTCCAACCTCTTGCTTCCATTGTCACATTCCCCATGTCTGTGTCTCTTTCCCTCTGCCTTTCTCTTGCAAAGATACTTGTGATTGCATATAGTCCAGGATGGCCTCCCCATCTCAAGATCTGTAACTTAATCACATCTGCAAAGTCCGTTTTGCTATGTAACACTTTCACAGGTCCCAGGGATTATGGCCGGGATATCTTTGGGGGCCTCTCTCCAGTCACCACCTGACCACTGCGGTTAGCTCCGGGCCTGGGTGCCTTCCCTCCACCACCAGGAGGAGCAGGGTTGACTGAAGCTGCCCGAGCTGGGCTCGCGGCCCGTGAAGCAGCAGGACTTGGGGCCAGTCAGCAGGCTCTGGCCCTGCGCTAGCCTCGCTCCCTATGGAGCCATGGGCAGGCTCCGTCCTCCCGCTCTCAGCTTCCTCGGAACCAGTCACCACGCCAACAAAGCACCAGGGATGTGGACAAAAATTGCTTTTCTCATGACAGCTCTGTTCTAGCCGGGGAGATGGAGGATGAAGAAGACACGTACTTGGGATGAAGGTGAACGGGAAGTGCTAAGGAGGAAAAGGATGGAGGATCAGGCAGGCCCCCCCTGGAGACTCAGTCTGCAGGCATCCACTGGGTGCCAGGCACCATTCTAGGACCCAGGACACAGCCAGGAGCAAGACAGACCTGGCCCTGTTCTGGAGGACCTCCTGTTTTAGGGGGACAAGCCAGGGAGTAAATGGACAGGATGAGTTCAGATAGTTATGAGGCTCTGAAGAAGCTACACCAGCGTCCTGCGTGTGTGAGATGGGGCCTCTTCCCATGAGGTGGTCAGGGACGGCCTCTGGGAGGAGGTGGCCTCTGGGGAAGAGTCAGTGCGTGGGCATCTGCAGGGAGAGGGCTCCGGGCTGAGGGGACAGCAGAGGCGACATGGAGGCAGTGCACGTTGACACCGGTGCAGTGTCTGGGTGCAGGTGCTCGGCAAAGAGCATCAGCAGCATTGAGGGGCCAGGGGGGGCTTCTCTGGGACGGAACATCGGGTCCAGCGCTTCACAGCCCACCCGCTGCGGCCAGTGCTTCTGAGCTGTTGGTCCCTGCAGTGGACGCACCTGGAACAGACCAGGGGAAGGGCCTGCCCACACCTGGCAGTGGTCTTAGACAGACTGAGGGCAGGTCCGAGGCCCCAGGCAGAATGACACAGGCCTGGTGCAGCCCCTGGCAGGAAGGAGGCCGCCTTGGGTCCCCCCCACTCTGGTGTGGAGCCCTGTTCCCTCACACGGGCTGGTTTCTTTAACAAGACCATCTGTCTGGCTTTCCCGCTCCGCTGAGTCTGATGGGCCATCCATCTCCCCTATCCCCGCCCCCGCCTGCCTTTCACAGCCCCACACCATCCCGCCCGGCTCTGAGGGGGGCCATGGCAGGTTTGGCCTCCAGCCTTCGTGTTTATTCTTCTCATCTGGCCACATCTGGCCTTAGTGCTGAGTCACTTGCCCCACCTGCTCATCCTCGCTGTGGGACGGCGCTCGGCTTTTTCTGGCTCTGCAGGTGCCACGTGGCAGCCCACGGGCCGGGCCATGTGGCGGGTGCCGGGGGCCGTGCTCGCGTGGGGCCGGGATGGCAAGCCGCTCAGTGCTAGCCTGCCCGGGTGCCACTACAGGGCCAGCCCTCTCTTGAGGCGTCCCCGTGTCCCTGGTGGGGGTCACAGCATCCATTTGCTGAGTCTCGGGGGGGGCCCTGCCTGAAGGCCACAGCCAGGCCCACAGAAACTGAAATGCTGTGTGCAAGCCCAGCTTTGTGCAATGCCACAGCCTTTCCACTTGCATCTGAGCACAGACGTGAGGGGAGGGTGGGCATCTCTTGCTGGTATTCAAATCCCAGCAGGTTAGCTCCCAGGACCCGGAGCTCTGAGTTTGTGTGAGTCTTTCCAAGTCTTACTTTCTTCATATTTTTTTAGAACAAACAAGATGAACTGTGGTAGTGTTCTGCCATCATGTATCCCGTAGGCCCAGCACCTATTTCCCTTTCTTCTAGCAACAGCACCCTGAATTTTCCTCAAGCCCTTCCCCCCATTGAGCAGTTTGGGCAGGGTTGAGTCAGGCTTGGCTCTGGAGAGGGCACAGGACCAAGAATTAGCCAATCAGTGCACTGCAACTCCCGCTCCCAGGTCAGGGGCCACTCAGGGCCAGAACCTTTGCTGCAACTTTTCCAAGGAAAGGGGTGTGCTTCTTCCCTGGGTCTGTGCGTGACAGGGCCTGGGCTGAGCTCCTGGCAGCTGCCACATGGCAAGAGCCAGACTGTGAAGAAAACCAGCACAGAGGAGAGCAGAGCCGAAAAACGGAGAACACGAGCCATACTAACAAGTGCCTGGATGCAGCCAGGCCTGAAGCCGGAACCACCTCTGGACTTGGCCAACATCAAGGTCAATACATTCACTTTTACGGTATCGTTTGAGTTGGGTTCTGTCACCTGCAACCAAAAAAGTCTTGGCTATATTCCTGGGAGGGACTCACACCTGCCTGGTGCATCGCGGGTACTCAGTAAACACTTACTGTAAAATAAGGCCTTTGTGAGTGAAAAATGCTCTTCTCAAGAGCCCACATGTCATATGATTCCAAGTACATAATATTGTAGAGATGGCGAACAGATTCGTGGTTGCCAGGGGTTAGGTGTGGGGGAGGGCATGGTGGCGGGTGTGACAGTGAAGGAGGAGCCCAAGGGGCATCTCTGAGGAGATAGAACAGTTCTGTACCTTCATTACTGCAGTGATTTCGAGAATCTCCACAGGTGAGAAAGTGACAGGACACTATGTATACATTGTTCCAAGGCCAGTTGCCTGCTCTTGGTGTCACACTAGGGTTTTATGAGCCATAACCATTGCAGGGACAAGGGACCTCTCTGTGCTATCTTTGCAACTCCTGTGAATCCATTAATTCCAAAATAAAAAGTTCTTTGTAGGTTGTCACAATCCAGAAAATTCTTGGACCCTAAATGCAGAGGGCATAAATGTGGGACTCAGAGGACCTGAGTTCCAATCCTAGGATTGCCATTCATGTGCTGAGTGGTCTGAGGTCAGTCACGTCTCTTCTCTCATACTCAGTGTCCTCGTCTGTAAAATGGGGCTCCGGGGCCTAGTTTGCAGGGTGGTTATGAAGAGAAAGTGAAGTGGACCCTCATCTGCCTGGCTCAGTGGCTGACACAGGCAATAAACAATAGCCCATAGACGCTTGCCAAGGAGGACACATCATGTAGGGGTCAAGGCTCTGGGCTCTGAAGCCTGCCTCCCTGGGCTTGAATCCTGGCTCTGTGGCTCCCTGGCTACGTGACCTTGGCCAGGTTACTTGACATCTCTGACCCTCACTTACCCATCTATAAAATGGAATAAAACAGTACTTACTTCATAGGCTAGTTTTGAGGATTAAAAGAGAGAATGCAACTGAGGCCCTTAAGGAGTGCCTGACATTAGGCAAGAACCCTAAACAAAGCTATGATTGCCCATTGGCAGGGAGTGGGGCTCCCTGGGTGAAGTGGGGGGCACCTGGCCATGCAGTGGCATCTGTAACAAACTCACCCTAGAAGAGCTGGGGCTCCCTGGGTGCCAGCCCCCTTGAAGGCTCCCCTTCAAGACCTGCAGCCAATGCTGGATCCCACCCTGTCAAACAGGAAATCTGGTCCCGGGCACCCAAGCACCCCTGCCCTGAGAACCTGGGCTCCCTGCCTCCTGCTCCTGTCCCAGAGGAGGGAGCACACAAAGCTGAACTGGACTCTGCACAGAATGGACTTTGAGGTATAGCCTCCCAGGAGAAGGGAAATCATGTAGGGTTCATGGTCCGTGAAAGACGTTATGGGGACAGTTGGGACTGGGTGGTGTGGCTTGAGAAGTTCCTCCATCTCCAGTCGCATTTCATGGTTCTATAGTGGCTTTGAGATACCTAAAATCCCATCAATACCACGCCTACCCCTTAGGTTAAACATGGCCCACTGTGTCTGTTCCTCTCCTAAATCTGGAGGAGAGCCCATGAAGCCACTATAGTGTGAATTCATTCATGACTGGGCTTGGGGTGAGGCCTGCTGGAAGTAGACAGAGGAGAGGCACAGGAACAAGGGAGAATAATACTGAACGCAAACTTTTCCTGTCCTAGACGGCTTTTAGTGATATCTATTTAAAGGCATCCCCTTGCTGTCCTTGTTGATGTAGATCCATCTGAACAGTTTCAGGACTGCAGCCTTTATTCAATGCACAGGGGCCCAGAGCTGAGAGGAGGCTGGCTTCTGGCAATGCCTAATGGCGAGGTAACTGTGTGGAGCCCCTGAGTAGGAGGGGCTGCGCCAAGCAGCAGTGGCCACATCTCACAACACAGTGCCTGCTGCTGGGATGACAAGCATGCTGGAGGTGAGATTCCCATGCAGGAGCCAGACAGGGACACTTATGAGGGGGAACGCTCAGATTCAAGAGCTGGTATTTGGTGGGATGGAAGAGGCTTTATTTAGTAGTGAGTGAGAATAAGTCAGGACCCAAGCCGGCTTCTGCAAACAGGGGAATATGTTGGCTTGTGTGGCCATCTATCTTCACGTATGGATGGATCCAGGACTCCCTGTGAGAACATTTAGTAGTTCTGAGACCACACAGCTCCTGTTTAACCTGAGAGGAAGAGCAGGTCTGGGGCCAGGCAAGCCCTGGTAAAGTTTTGAGATCCTTTCTGATTGGTCGGGCTTAGGTCACACCCCATTCCCCGAACCAATCACAGTGGCCAGGAGGGTGGGATATGGTGATTGTCTTGGCCCACTTCAAGGGGACAAGGGAGGTGGAGAGGATGTCAGTTATATCCAAGCCTCACAGAGGGCCGGGGCAGGCCTGACCTGGCTAGGAAGCCGGCAGAATGCTAGCTCATAGTAACGGTTCAGCCTGTGTCCACACGCTTCAGCCAACTCACCTCTGAACAGCCTCTGAAGAGCTTCTTCTTCCCACTTGACAGATGAGAACACTGAGGTAGAGGACCCGGCCTAAGGCCACATACCCAGAAAGGGATTCTAGCTTATTCTATTCCAAATTATTTCCACCTCCTCCTGGTCTGCCCTGTCCTCCCCACCCACTCCTGATATTCCGGAGCACTTGGGCTCCCAGACTTGGGACCTGTAGAAGACCTCAGAGTCCACTGCTTCCAGTCTCCTTCAGGGACATGCTTGAGGTCACACAGCCAGTGGGTGCTGAACAGAAGCTAGAATCCACAACTAATTATCATTTAGCTGCCCTGCTGCTTGAGAACCTGGTCTTAACTGTGTGGCCCTGGTCTTCATTTGCTTGCTGGCCTCAGTTTCTCACTTCCCCACAGCCCACCACGGTTCCTAAGGCCCCAGTGGCTTAAGCAATGTGACCGATGGACTAAGCTTTCCTGGGTGTCAATGCTACAGCTATTTGCATGTGTCTTACTCCTCCTCTAGACCATTTTCTCTCTTGCTAATTATTTTGTTCTAATTCTTTAGAGGTAATTTTCTCCTGCTACTTTATGTCTATAGTTAACACCCTCCAACGAATTTCATAACTCCTGAACATCCTCACATAAGTTGCCCTAAAAACCTTCCAGTCTAAACACTGTGTGAGATGGCGGCAGCTCGGCAGCGTGGCCATCTCATCACGCCTCCCGCCTCTGAGGCACGGTGGCTGTGTTCAAGGCCCCTAACAGTCTTTTGAGAGTAGCTTCATTTTACAGACAGGGAAAATGGAGGTTCTAGGGCCCATATGCCCACAGCTGGGATTTGAACTCCCTCTGCTGCCCTGGCCCCTGGTGCAGAGAGAGCCGGCGGTGGGTCCTAGCTCCCAGGGGCACTTCTGGCATTTTGGGGGGGCCCTGGAGTGAACTTGGTGGCCTTGTTGGTCCCACCCTGGTGATTCTCTGCCTCTCCCTGGGTCCTGCTCTGAGAAACTTCCCTGGCAGGTGGGAGGATATGAGATCCAGGGAAAAACGCAGCAGCAGTTCATGGATGGGAAGAAGTCAGGGGGCTCCAGCCTCTGGGGTGGGGCGGGGAGAAGATGCAACACCAGCTACATTTGCAGAGAAAGAAAAAATGATTTCAAATTGTATTTTCCTGTCTCTCTCAGCACATCCCCTGGCGCTATATTATCTAGTAAATAGAAAGCCTACTTGTTATTCTCAATTATGATATTAATTCTCCACCTGACCCTGGGCTACTTACCCCCCTACTCAGCAATGGTTTCTCTATCACCACCCGCTCAAGGACAAAAAGATGTTCTCTCAGGAAGGGAGTGCCCAGTGTCTGGGACAGAACGGGGCCCTCATTACCCAGCAGGCACTGGAGGTGGGGACACGGGGTGGCCGGCGAAGGGTGGACAGCATCTTGGCTTGAGGCATCTGCCCTAATTCTCTCTTTCTCCTCTTTCCTTAAAACAGATCCCTCCCTCCTAACTGCTTTTGTACTTGTTAGCTTCACAGACTTTTCTGCCAACCTCCTTGTCCTCTTAGGTTTCTGGAACCTGAGGTGAGGGAGGGACGGCAGCACATTCCAGCTGGACACCAACTCCCACCACCATGCGGCTGGTTCGATATGATTTTCATGTATTTCCAGTCATCTCCTTTCCTCTGGGGGGCAAGGTCTCCATGGGTAGTAGGCCTCGAGTTTGTTTGCCTCTGCGCTCCGCGCGTCCTCTCCCTTGTGCCTCCCCCTGTCCCCTCCATCCCGCCGTGGCTCCGGAAGCCATCTGGAATCACGAGGCCCAAGCTTCTCCCAATTCTGGGCAACCCATCAGAGATAGAGGAAAAATACGAGTAATGAACTGCAGAGACACTGGGCTGGGTGGGGTTCAGCAAATACAGATGAAAGCAAGTCCCTGATGAAAAATTCTAATGATTTTTGCTCTTGTTCAGAACTGAAGACTAATTCTGAAATATTGGTTGTCAGGAAAGAAAGCATTTGGTGGGGGGTGGGAGCTGAGCGTGCCTGACAGCCTTGTGGCCTGGGAGGGTCACATGTGCAGACCTCTGCCTTCTCCAGAGAAGTCACCTCGATGATCCTCCGTGACATACACAGGAAGTGTTATTCTTTGTTGTTAGTTTTTATGGAGAAGGAAACCGAGGCTTAGAAAGAGGATCATTTTTAGGCAGACCTGAGTCCAGATCTATGATGGTCTGAGGCTCCCATCCAGGCTCTTTGTGCTGAACCAGGCAGGAGGCCTCAGTGGGGAGAGAGATTTCTGTAGATTAGGGAAGACTTCAAATCACATCTGTGACAAATCCTCTCCTGAAACCCGTGGTGACAGTAAGATAATTAACAACCCAAAGGGCCAGGTGTTGATCCATCAGAGCAGTGGCTAGCCCTGAGATAGGGCAGGTCCAGAGGGACCCTTGAGTGGCCAGGGCAGCTGGGGGCTCCCAGGAGCCAGAGGCAGCAGCTACTTGCAGCCTGGGGTGGAAGCCTTCCGATACTCTAACACCTGGTTCACACGGCCCCGTGTCGCAGGTAGTCCTCAGCCCTGCTCCACTGGTGCCTGGACGCGGGCCCAGCACACATCTCCCAGGGAAGCCAAACCTGCCACGCTGTGTGGCTTCCAGTCCTCATTTATACAAGCCTGGAGGCCCAGAGGAGGGTGGGAAGCTGGGCTCAAGGGTCATTCTGCTGGCCAGACTCTCTGGCCTTGGTTTCCTGACCTGTAACTAGAGCACTGAGGGCTCTGGAACTTTGGGTGGAGAAGATGAGCCTTGTCACCACTTGTCCTAGAGCCTGGCCGTGTGGTGGCTACTCAGTGAATGTTCGCTGTACTTCTAATTTCCAAGCCTGCTCTTTCATCCACCCCAGCTCCCATCTTGTGAGAAAAATGACCATCAGACAGTGAGAGGAGTTATCAGAACAAATAGACCAGCAACTGTACCTCCAGATAGAGCAGCTATAAATGTGCTCCCTGCTCCAGACACCTTGTCTGGGAACAGCTTGGAAACCAGCCCGTGGAGCACCACATGGAGCACAGTGTCCTTCCTCGGGGTCATGACAGAAAGGCGGGACAACCTGGCTTGTGCACCACTGGGCTCCATGACTGGGTTCCAGAAAGCTCTATCCAGACCTCCCAGCCACCTCCAGCTGCAATGGGGCTGGGCTGTAGAAAGCCCCAGGGGCTGTGTGATGGAGGCCTTAACCCAGCAGAGACTGAGGGGGCTGGGTCAGCATGCCATCTCTGGAAAGGCTGCATAGAAGGGAATTTCTCCTCTGAATCAAGCTGCACCTTTGGAGAGCAGCCCCGTCACTTGACACCAGGCTCTCTATTTACCCCCTGCACCTGTCAGGGCTGATGGGGTCCCAGCCCTGCACAGGGAGGACAGGGAAGAACTTGACCACATGTCTGTCCTTCCCCCTGTCCACTCACCCCACCCACCTTGCTGGAAGCTACACAGAGGACTTTAAGGGCCCACTGACTGACAGCAGCAAGGCCACAGCTGCACCCACCAGGCTTCAGGGCCTCACCTTGCAGAGGACCAGGACCGGAACTGGGTTGGAGATGGGCGACGTGGGAGGAGGACAATGGCTCCAGATGGAACATCAATGCAGCGGCGGCTCCTCTGGTTCCTGGCCAGGACACCAACCCATCAAAGTGCGGGTCCCTGTGGCACTTGTGTGTCACCTGAGTGCTTGTTAGATGTGCAGACCTCAGGGCCCAGCCTCTGTCCTGCTGAGTGAGAATTGCACGCCGCAAAACTGACCTTTCAAATGATGACTCCAGAAATTCCAATCCAGAGATTCTGTCACCTCAAGACATTCGAGACCCACTACCCCAGACGGAGATGTCATGCTACTGGGGACAGAACCCCCTTCCACCTCCTTCTCTCCTACCCCAGGCTGCCTGGGTCTGAACCCTGCCTTTGCCACTTAGGAGAGGTGGGAGTTCAGCTGGTGCTTCGCATCCCTGCCTCAGCCGCCTCATCCGTGGAATGGGGGAGAAGCAGAGCCCCCCCATCTGTGCAGTCTCTCCTGAACCCTGCTTCCTAGGGGGTGCGAGGCATCTCACCTTACAGCTCCCAGGAAGACAAGGCAGGTAGTCGCTGTCGCAGATGGGAGCCTGTCCCCAGGCTGGGCCCATCCTCATCAGGCACCAGGTGGAAGGACTGTCAGGACTGGGAGAGGCCCTGCAGCCGCGGCACAGGAGGCTTCCCGCCTGCATGACCGTGATCTCCAGCAAGTCCCTTCTCAGTGCGGAACGCGATTCTCCCAGACGGGCAAGGCCCCCGTCTTCCCAGAGTGAGGATGCAGGCAGTCAGTTCACAGGCAATCAGTAGAACAAAGTGACAGAAAACTGATAACCATGGGAAGGCCTGAAAAGGGCCGGGTGGAGGGGAGCTGATAGTGAGGTTGGGAGGCGAGGGATCGCCTCTCTGGGGAGCTGGCATGCAAATGGAGGCGCGAATGCCAGGTCACCAGCCTGGTGCAAACAGTGTCAGAGCGTCCAAGGCAGAGAGGACAGCATGTGCAGAGGCCTTGGGGCGGGACTGGGCACAGAGAGCTAAGGGACCGGCAGAGGGCTGCTGCGGTGGGAGCACCTGGGGGAGGGGTCAGAGGTCAGCAGAGGGCAGACCTTGTTGGGCCTGTGACATTAAGATCATATGGTGACTTGGGGCCACAGATCCTCTAAGGAACCTAATATTGTTACCACGTCTCAGTGCTGGGATCCCATTTGAAGAGATGCTTACTTATATCACTGGCTTCTGTCTCTTTGCCACAGAGTGACAGTAGAGTATTCCTTCTCTGCTTTGTTTCTTCAAACCTGAAGTCCAGCCATAGCTTTTTAGAGCTCTTTTCAGAGGTCCTTGCATGTGGCGCTCCAGGGAAGGACAGAACAGGTCACTCTGGGGTTCAGTCCTGGTGGGGTTTTGTATCTTGCACTGGTGAATGCTGGCTTGCTCCAGCTCCTCAGCCGGACAGACTGGCCGCTTGCTTGAGGGGTGCACCAGCCTTCTCTGGAGGCCTGGCTCTGGGGACGAGAGTGGGCCGCAGGGAGAAGGAGCAGGAAGGAAGGAGGCAGAGGCAGTGTGGGGAGGGAGGGCGACTGTTGCCATGGAAGGAGCTGCAAGGTATTCTGGGATCTGAGTTCTCACTGCACAGGACTGGTTGGGGGGGCGGATGGCTAGGGAAGGTGATGGGGAAGCCAGTGTCTTTCTTTTGTCCTTGGCGCTTTCCTGCATCTCTGCAGCCAGTGAGTGCGCCCCCAACCCCCCCACGCCTAGAACCGGCTCCTCCACAGCCTGGCCCCCCTCTGCAGCCCGGCCCCCCAGGGGTCCCCTCCCTGTGCCGCCTGCCTGTCCACCTTGTGTAGTGTACGGAAGGCAACGAGTGGCCCCTTTCCAGGAGGCCTGTTTACCAGCACGACAACAGCAAATTAATGCTCTTAAAAGGCATTCAGCATTTATCCCAGCAAACAAGCTCACTGTGAAGAGGGCCTACAATGCCTTCTCCCCAGAATCTGCTGAAATGGGGTTTGCTGTGCATCTTAATCGACTTCCACCCACCACATTAAATGCATTTAATCTACTCTTGCAAATGGCTAATTTTGAAAATCCGCTTATCAGAATTAGGTTCTCTACATCCATATTTATTTACTTTTCATTTTCATAATCTTTTTTTTCCGTGTGTATGACTGAAATCCATTTTCATTGTCTGGCTCTATCCAACAGGTCCTGGGGGCCCGGGTTAGGGGGTAAGGGCCAGGTTAGGAGCAAAGCAGAAATGGGAACATAGCTGGGATGGGAGGAGTTGGCTTAGAATTCACTTCAAGGACTGGAAGGCTGGGCTTTCCTGGGCGGGGAGCCCTCTCTGGGAAATTACAAAAAGCTGAGGCTTGAGCAGAACCAGGCTCAGAAGATGAAAATATCTTGACAGGTCCTGGGCTTTTGGGGCATGCCTCTGTTTTACCAAGAGGAACAGCAACCATAGCCGAATCGTGCAAGAAAGGGGTTGGGACCAATGACTATTCGCCCGTGCCTGCTGGGCGCCAGGCTCTGTGCTTTGTGTCTTGCATGTGTCATCCCCGGTGCTCATGTCAACCCTGCCAGGTAAGTGCGGGACCTAGCTTACCAATAAGAAAATCTGTGCCGTGCTTCGAGCCCAGGTTCATGTCTGAACTGCACACCCTTCTTCTTTGCACAGGTACAAGTCTGTGAGAAACACAGGTTCAAGGGAGAGATGGGTTTTCAAAATCTGGGAAGGGGGTCACCAGACTGCAGCCTGTGCAACCAGGAGCATGGATCTTGCAGGTGGCCTTCCTAACCAGATTAGAGACTGTGAAAGTGTGATGAGTCCTTTAAGAACTGTGGAGAGTGGCTAGGACATTGGACCCTGGAGGGAATCACTCATTTAGTTATTCTGTCATTGCTGCTGCCCCCACCCCGCCCTCCCCTTATTTATGAGTTTGTTTGGGACAACATCTAGAGCAAAACCTGAACTTGATTGTTTTGCATTTCTTTGGATATCAGCTGGGCTGGGCACTTCTGGTGTGGCTAATGTGTTATGCAGAATACTGAGATGGAAGGATGAATCAAATGTATTTCTAGCTACAGGAAGGTCACATTTAGTGGATTTTAAAAGAAAGGCTCAGAACAACAAAGTACTAACACATACATAGGAGATCATTTTATTCTCTCAAGGAACAGCTGAGTTATTTTGTAGCCACCTGCTCTGGCAAAATAAGGAGAGATTTTTAGATCTAATGGAAATTTTAAAGTGGAAGGCATTACACCTTGATGACTGAGATTAGGACTGAACTGTCAGCAGACCTCAGCTCAAGCTGGAATTCTTCCACATTCACTGTGTGGCCTTGAGCAAGTCAGAGACTTGGTATCCTCACCTGTAAAGTGTGTGCTTGTGTCATGGGGTGATTAGAGTAATATCTAACCATAGGGTTGTGCAAATTTAAATATAGTGCAGTATCTGACAAAGGCATGCATGTAACAACTAAACAGTAAACATTATTATGTACAGTAACTTAATCAAACTCAGGAAATAAAATCTGAAGGTAGAGAAAGAAACATTGATCAACTGTTTTCCAACATTGAAAGTATGTCTGTAAAGCGCCGGCCAAGTGAATTAAACCGTCATGGGTCCCCCGGCCCCTGTGCCAGGTGTTGGGTGAGTGGCAAGCTGGACCCATGATTTACCCACGGTTAGTACCCCTCCCTCCTTACTCTGTCGCTCCTTCCCCTCTCGAATTCTTGCCTATGTCCGCAGGACATACCAAATGAATTCCTTCAGGCTTGCAAGTAGCCCGTATTTTATCTTCCCACCCTGATCACCTGAGGGTAAAAACTTCTTGCAGAAGACAAAACTTCCTCCCATCTCATGTTGGGGGTGTGTGGGTGCGTCTGCAGGAAGGGAAACAGTGGGAGTGTGTGTGTTGAGGCAGGGAGGGTACAAGTGAGTGTGTGGCAGGAGACACCTGTGGGTGTGGGCATGGGGATTTGTGAATGAAACGAGTGTGTGTGCACAGGGACCAGGTGTGTGGAAGGGCTGGAGACCTAGAGGGAAACCAAGCATCCTGTTGCCTGAGTGCTGAGTACTCTGGTAGAAGGGAGCCCCTGTGGACGGGCTAAAGAGAGACATCACAGGACCAGTGGCCGATAGGCAAGAGAGTGGAAGTGTGGACTACCAGGAGGGATGGTGTGTTCTGGGAGAATGTTCTGTGGGGAAGAGAAGCTGGTAATGTAGGGGACAGTGTAGAAGGAAGGGATCTGGGGGCTGTGTGGACACCAGGGAGAATACCCAGCTCCTGGTGATTCTGCATCTAGGCCTGCAGCATCTAGGCTTGCGGCCCCTGTGGTTCTGACCCATTAGGGTCAGTGGACAGTGGACAAAGGCTCAGAGGAGGGCAAGCAGCTGACCCAGAGCCAGGGTGATGGCTCTTTCCTGGCACTGCCGGGGGAGGTGGGACTCAGGAAGGGACAAAGCGGCACGAATACCAGGTATTTATAGTATAATCTGTTGATTTTGAAAGCTGAGTCAAGCTGCATTTAAAATATGAGATAACATACCAGAAGAAAGAATCAGGTCCCTCTTAAAAGAGAACAGAAAAGCTACAGAAGGAGGGTCTCCAGGTGGGGAGGAGCAGCAGGGACAAGAGGCTCTGGGTGGGAACCTCCCCAGATTTCACACTCCCAGGAGGAGCTGTCAGTTCTATCCCTGTTATCAAGGGATGTGTCTTCTTACTCTGAAACTCCAGCTCAAGCAGAATAAAAATTTTCCCTAAGTTCCTTTAGCACAGGCAAGTAAGGATAAAACATTTTTTTTTAATTTTATACACACACACACACACACACACACACACACTCTTGCCTCCCACTCGAGCCTGTAGGAGCACTGAAGTCATTTGCTTGATTCACTCTGCCCTCTGTCCCCACCTATTTTTATTGTCCAGGTCATTTTTGCTTATGAGTGATAGAAAACCCAACCCAAATTGACTTATGCAGAAAAGGAAATGTATGGTTCTCATAACTGTAAAGTCAGAGGGTGGTCTTCAGGCATGGCTGGATCTAGGACTCAAATGGGGTCTTCAGGACCCACTTTCTTTCTTTTTCTTTAGGGCCCACTATCTGTTAGGCTGACTTCAAACCTGAGTTCTGCATGGGGCCCTCAGGCCTCTGGGCTTCCCGCTGTGGTGGCAAGGTAGCCGCTGCACCTCACGTTCTCTTCCTCTTGGGTTGACTTCAGAAGAAAGATCAGATGGATCCTGATTGACACTGGCTAGTATTGGACCAGGTACCCCTTTACAGACCAACCACTGTGCCTGGGGTATGGAATGATTAGCTGGGGCTCTGGGGGTAGCTGGGGCCCTGGTCACTGTCTACCCCCAGAGCCCAAAGGGGAATATGACAGAGGGGTGAATAGATGCCACCCAGCCAGACCCAGATGTCCACCACAGCCATGGAGGAGGCTGTCCAGGACTCTGGACATGGATGGGGCTACCGTTCCGTGGCCCAGAGCATGCAGCCGCTTCCTCACACTCTCCTGTTCTCTCCCACACAGCTGATGAGGCCAGTGGGGCCTCTGACTGGGAACCCAGCTTACATGCTATGACTCACATGTGCTAAAGGGAAAAGGGGAACAGTGCAAAGAGAATGATAGAGAGGAAAGCAGACCTACTGGCTGTGGTAGCCATTAGTCAATTTCTGGCTGCTCAGAACCCACCCTCCTCATGGACAGCACCCCAAATTCACCCTTGTATTCAGGTACCCATCTCCCAGGACAGAACAAAGGTGCCAGGTTCCACCTCCCCGACCCCAAATGCAGCCAGAGTATGGACCTGTGGCCTGAGCTTTCCCGTCACATGTCCAGTCCTGGGACCCTGACTCTTGATGGGGTGTCTCAGGGACCGTGAGGACAGCAGGAGGCCTGTCCTGCCTTCCCGAGGCTCTGGCACTCTGGTGGTCACAGCGTCACCTTGGCACGCCTTCAAGTCACCTGTTGGGCTTCCTGCCTCTCCATCTCATCTCCTGCTCATCTCCAGGCCTGGTCCCCAGCCTCCTTCTGATTTGGGGAGGCCCTGACCACTATCCAATAATTTGCTTTGACTTGTGTTAGCCTCAGCCCCCTGCTGACACACTTTCAAAGTTCAGGTTTTTGTCAAGCCAGGGCTCCAGCCTGTCCGCTGCCAGACCTCATCTAAGAGAAGGCTGCCTCCAGCCCCAGAGGGGAGAGAATCTCAAAAGCCCATTATCTGGCTGCTTGCTTCCAGCTTCCAGCCAGACCCCCATGGAGGAGGCCCTCACGGCCAAAGTCAGAAGACCCCTTTCCAAGGGGCCTCCCCTCTCTGGCACTTCCCGGCCATCCTCATTTCTAGTCTGGGCGATAAGCTCGTCCCTGACTCACTGGTGGGACCCTGGCAAGTGGCTCCGTGAATGAGCTCATGTACATTGGAGTTTGGATCTGTGTGTTTATCTCCCACTCACCCACCTCTGCAGTAACCAAATTTCTTCTCCTTGCCCTGAGGGTATCTTTCCTCTCTCAGCCTCCACAGCCAAGCATGAGTCACTTGCTGCAGAAACAGACATCCAGGCTGCAAAGGCTCAAAAGCCACTGGCCCAGGTACAAGGGAGAAAGATGCTGTGGACGTGGGGTCTCCTGGTGAGGCGTGGGGAGAGGGATGTAGGAGGGGCCGAGACCCTGTGCTGAAGGAGTGGCATGTGCCTCCTTGTCTCCCCAGCATCCCCTGCTGTTCTGTTTTTCCAGGACTACCAGGTCACTATCTGAAGCTAGGTCAGCCTGAGGGGTCCCTGTAGTCGCCAATGTCACAGATGGTCAGCAGTCAGCTCTGGATGAGAGCGGTCCTTGTTTGAGCCCGAGGAGGAGTCATACCCCATCCCTCCAACTTGGGCTACACCCCAGAATAGAAGGTGGCACATTGAAGGGAGACAGTGGCATGAAGAGAAAGATGTTTCCTGCCCTGGGCCACGTGGGAACAAGTTTGCAGTCGCCCAAAGAGCCGAAGTGGCTGTGGTATACAGCACCCTGGTCACAAGCTGAGAGCCTGCTCTGTGCATCTAGGGGAACAGGTGGGCTCCTTATGGGGCCAACACTCAGTTCTGAACTTTGGTGTCGTACCAGAACTGCACATCCAGAAATGGAGGGATGGCACAGTCACTAATTAGCTAATTCACAATCTCATAGCTCAGAAGTTCCTGCCCTGGGGTGAGGCCGTGCCTGTCAGTCACCTGATGGGGCGGGATCTCCACTGCAGGACATCCGAGTGCCAGGGCCCTGCAAGGAGGAAAATGTTCTGAAAAGAGCAGCACAGAGCCCAGAGACCAACAGTCCAGCAAACCTTTTCTGGAATCTCCCAGGCCAAAACTCTTCTTCAAATATGCCCCGAAACATCTCAAAGTCTGTGCCAGAAGTTTCCTGGGATGATTTCAACTTGTCTATGGGACCTCATGGTCCCTGCAGACAGTGCGACTCATGCCCAGAAACCCCGTGCCTGGCAGAAAGCTGGTACTCTGTAGGCCTTTGCTTATAGTAGCTGGAGAAATTAGTATCTGCTCCAAAATAGACAAGAAGCAGTCAGTGAGTTACCGTCCGGCCCAGAGATGACGCACTTGCTCAGATGACTGAGTTGCAATGGTCATTTGAAAGACCAGAATGAAATCTATTCAGATGCCACAGTTAAAAAGACCTAATGATATATTAGTCTGGTGGTTTCTTTTATGAAAACAGCTCTTAAGTGTTGCCTATTTGTCACTCAGAGCTCACTTGAAGTGTGATCCATTTTGGACTTTATAATTTATTTTAGGGCCCCTGCTGTATCTCTGCTCTCTGAATCTTGCGATTGCCCTAGGCTAAAAGCAATAAGCAACCTCAGAAGAAGAAGGAGAAAGTCTTTGCATGGCAAGAGCACAGCCTCTGAAAGGAAAAAATTTTCTGGAGACCTCAGGTAGCAACCACAGCAAGTTGCCTTCTGTCTGGCAGGCTGTCTCAGGCCACTTTTCATCAAATACCTCAGTACAAAAACAGCCCACAGCCACAAGGCAGGAAGGACTCTGCTGCTGGGTGCGGGAGCGGCTGGCAATACCCGGGTAATAATGAGTCACGCTTGAATAATGCCTGGGCAGAGTTCCCCAGCCAGTGGGAGGAGGCTCTGGGTGTTCTGGCTGCACATGGCATGCGTGGCCACCAGACCAGGATCCTAGTCCGGGGCTGCTCGTGAAGAATCGAGGGGTTAAACCAAAAACACTAAATTATAACTGCTATTTGTTTGTGTTAATCTATATCAGAAAAAATATCCTAGGGCGGCAAACCTATGATTTCGCTCACATTATTTTCAGGACGAGGCTAAAAGGTATTTATATTAAAAACAAGTGAGTCAATTTAGTGGAAGCATGTAAGTAAATAATAGTATATGTGGTGCACAGATACAGCAAAGCTCATGTGAATCCCTGGCGTTTGGGAAGTGTGGCTGTGCTGTGGTCCTGCGTACAAAACCAGGCATGAACCCCGAGCTCGCTGCGTCCACCTCCTGCTGTAGCCGCCAGTGTTTCTGAAGCCCCAGAACAGCATCCCATGCATATTTACAGTGCAGTGTGGAGGTAGGATACGGGAAGGATTTTTTTGTTATATCAATAAGCCCCCCACACCCCCAAAATATTTTTGTTTCATCTATACAAAAGGTGGCGATCAAGCCAAGAATGATAGATCAAAAGGACACAGACCATGTGGTAAAGTCTGACCCTCCATCCACTCCACAGATGAAGAAACCAGATCCTAGAGGTGAAAGTGACTTGATTATATGGCCTTAGAAAGCTCTTTCTAAGTCAAAGACAAAAGCCTAAGTTCCCAGACATGTAACAAATGCCTACAAATTAATAAGAAGAAAGACCCAATAGAAAAATGGGAAAGGATTTCAAAGAAAACATAACATTTAAATATCAGAAAAGATGCTCAACCTCATGAATAGTAAGGGAGATGAAAATTAAAATTAATCGACACATCTGTTTCTAGCTATGATGGACTAGCTTGTATCGGACCAATCATCCTACTGGGAATAATTAGGAAAACTGGATGAAATTTTACAAAAACAACTGATGATACTGGCGCTCTACCAATGCTCCGAGGTCCCAGAGAGAGGGGAGGCTCAGAGAGAGCCTGATATCTGGCAGGGCTCTACCGCTGGAGGCATTTTCTAGTGCTGAAGCAGCCACTGGGAGGCTAAGAAAAGCACTGACTATTTCGTGGGGCTGGGGAGATAAAAATTGGAGTTCAGGGTCTCTTAAGAAGTGAGGACCCTATTTGCACACCCATTTTCATTGCAACTTTAGTCACAGTAGCCCAAAGGTAGAAGCAAACCAAGTGTCTATCAACAGGTGATTGGGTGAACAAAATGTGACCTATACATACAATGGAGTACTTTTCAGCCTTAAAAAGGAAGGAAATTCTTACATATAATACAACACGGATGAACCTCGAGGACATTCTGCTGAGTGAAATAAGCCAATCACAGGAGGACAAATACTGTATGATCCCACTTATATGAGGTTCCTAAGGGGGCGACTCAGAGAGACAGAAAGTAGGATGGTGCTCGCCGGGGGCTGGGCGGCATGGGTGGGAATGAGGAGTTGTTATTTAATAGAGATAGAATTTCAGTTTTGCAAGGGGCAGTACGATTAGCAGATGTAATGTTGGGGGGGCACGGGGAGGGCTGTACAACTCAGAGAAGACAAGTAGTGACTATAGCCTCTCACTACGCTGATGGACAGTGACTGTAATGGGGTTGGTGGGGGGGACCTGATGAAGGGGTAGTTTAATCACCATAATATTGCACATGTAATTGTAGATGAATGATACCAAAATAAATTTAAAAAACAAAAACAAAAACAAACAAAAAAAGAATTTCAGTTTTGTAAGATGGAAAGAATGCTGGAGACAGAAGATGGTGATGGTTTCACAATGGCGTGACTGTGCCACTGAACTGGACACTTAGAAATGGTTACGATGGTTAATTTTATGTTATATATATTTCACCACAATTTTAAAAGAAGTAAGGACTCTGGTAAACAGCTTAGGCTTTCTTTGAGATCCCAAAGGGCCATACACTAGGAGTAAGTGACCCAGAACTAAATCAGTCCTCTCTTGGGGATGATAGGTTCCTTTCAAATTCATCTTAATTCCTGATTGGATAAATGCAATCTGAGGTACCGGTCCTCCTGAGACAGGGTCCAGTGAGTGCAGTCAGAGTGGGGTGAGGGCCTCCGGAAAAAACAAGGCAGGATACTTACAGTCAGAGCAATGTAACTACATGCAAAGAAACCCCCTACCAAAACTCTGTGTTACACATTAAGTTCTAGAGTCATTCCTCAGTGAGATCAGTCAATATTCCCCAGATAAAGGAAAGTAGCCCATGTTTTTATTATGCTAATCGTTTGTAATCATGTGTAAGATTCACTTTAGCATGCTAAAAGGCCCAGGCTTATGTGCTGTCTTTCCTCCTTCTGACCTGATGAGGTGATTTGCAAACTGGGCAACTAATTTAGCATGCAGGCCCAGCCATAAACAACATAGTAAAAGGCAGGAAGGATTCCACCTTAAAGATAAGATTACATTTTAACACCCAGGAAGTTAAGAAGTAAGATTCTTAACTTACTCTTTAGCAAACAGACAATAACTCAGCCCACCTTGGGGGCCGGGCAGGCAGCCTTGTTGGATATGCTCCCAGACCAAGACGCTGTTATCCCAGGAAGAAATCGGAGCAGTAAATTTCTTGTGTTGTTAATTTTTAATATTCAGGGACCACTTAACAAGTCCACACCCATAGCCTTTTTTCCGGTTCCCCAAAATCCTCAACTGCCTATAAAACCCCTGGACAATGCACAACCCCGGGCTCTCTTGTCCCCTCCTGGCGTGAGCTGGGAGCTCTGTCCTCTCACTGTATCTCTAAATAAAAGCCTCTCCCTGGCTCTCCTACTTTGTTTGCTAAGTTCATTCTTCAGCTCCACAAACAAGAACCCTGTCATCACTCCTAACTTAGACAGAGTTAAAAAGTAAATTCTCCTTGGAGGAAGAAAACGTCCAGAGCTTCAAATTATCCTTTCCATGTTGATCTATTATGGCTAACTTTCAATGAAAAACAGAAATGCAGAAATACAAGCATGGGACAAAACTCAAAAGAAAAATAATATATTAGAGACATATCCACAGGGATCCAGATGTTTGAGTTATCAGCAGTGGACTTTAGAATAACTATAATTAATATAGTCAACGAATTAGATGAAAAGAAGGAGAATTTCAGCAGAGAACTGGAAACTATCAAAAAAAATCAAATGGAAATTCTAAAAGGGGATGGTAAATTTGATAAAATATGTGCAAAATCTGCACGTGTAAAACTCAAGACATTGCTGAGACAGAGGAGATATAAAGAAATAAAGAAATATATTGTGCTCATGGATCAGAAGGCTCAGTGTGGTTAAGATGTCAGTTCTCCCCAGACTGACCTATAAATTCAATGCAAGGTTTTTTTTGTAGAATTTGACAAGTTGATTCCAAAAATTTATATGGATATACAAAGGATCTAAAACACGTTTTGAGAAAGCAGAGTAAGTTAGGGGAACTTACACTGCCTTATTTCAAGACTTGTTATGAAGTTACAATAGTCAAGACAGTGTAGTATGGGTGTAAAGATAGACATATGATCAATGGAGCAAAAGAGTGAGTCCAGTAGTAGACCAGTTGATTTTTGACAAAGAGACCAAAGCAATTAATGAGAGAAGGATGTTAGTTTCAATAAATGAAGCTGGAACACTTGGCTAACCATATAAAAAAAAAAAGAATCTTGGCCTTGACCTCACAGCATGTATAAAAATTAACCTGAAATTGATTATAGATCTAAATGTAAAAACTAAAACTATAAAGCTTCTAGAAGAAAATATTAATAATCTTGGGTTTGGTAAAGATTTCTTAAATATGTCGCAAAAATCTACAAAAGAAAAAACCAATAAATTGTATTTCTTCAAGATTTACTCTTCAAAAGATGCTATCCTATTTGGCAGTGTCTAAAAGTACATATAACCCAGCAATTCTACTTCTATAAGGAAAGATATGTCTGTACAAAGGTTTGCATACAAAGTCACAGCAGCATTATCCATAATAGACAAAATCTGAAAACAATCCAAAGGTTCATCAAACAGTGAATCCATACAGTGGAATACTACTCAGCAATAAAAAGAAATGAGTTACTGATAAATACAACAAGATAGATGAACTTCAAAAACATTTTACTAAACAAGGGGTGCCAGATAGAAAATAATATATATTTTGTATTTTTATTTATATGAAATTTTAAGAAAATAAACTAGATACAGTAAACATATCAGTAATTGGAGCCCATGTTGGGAGTGAAGAGCAACTATAAATGGGCACAAGGGAACTTTTGCAGGTGATAGAAGTGTTCTAAAACTGGGTTGTGGTGATAGTTCAACAACTGCATTGTGCACTAAAAATCATTGACCTGTACACTTAGAATGGTGAATTTTGATATGTGAATTTACACTTTAATAAAGCTGTTAAAGTTGGAAGGAAAAGACAGGTTTAAGAATATCAAAAGCCACAGACTAGGAGAAAATATGCAAAACATATATCTAACAAAGGACTTGCATCTAAATTATATTCAAAAGTATTACCACTCAACAGTAAGACAACCCATATTTTTAAGTAGGCAAAATATTTATTCAGACACTTTGCCATAGACAACATATGATTTTCAAATAAGTGCATGAAAAGATGCTCAACATTAGGCTTTAGGGAAATGCAAATTAAAACCACAAGATTCTATCACACACCCACTAGAATGACTAAACTTAAAAACACCGATCATACTAAGTGTTGGTGAGGGTGTGGAACAACTGAAACTTTCATGCACTGTTAATGGTGTATAAATTGGTACACTTATTTTAGATAAATATTTGTCAGTTTCTTAAAAATTTAGATCACTATTATCATAAAAGCCAGCCATTCTACTACAAGGTATTTATTGAGAGAAATGAAAGCTTGTATCCACACAAAGACTGTACATGAATGTTCATAACTTTATTTGTAATAGCCAACAACTGTATAAATCCAATGGTCCATCATCAGGCAATAGATAAACACATTGTAGCATATCTATACAATAGCATACTTCTCAGCATAAAAATGGAATGAACTATTCATATAACATGGTTGATACATATTGATGCAATGACGTGGAAGAATCTCAAAATAATTTTGCTGAATTAAAAACAAGCAATATCCAAAATAAATGCATACAGTATGATTCCATTTATATAAAATTCTAGAAAAATGCAAATTAATCTATAGTGATGGAAAGCAGACCAGTCATTGCCTAGGGGAAAGGGCTAGCATGGGATGGATTAAGAGCATGAGGAAACTTTTGGGGTGATGGGCACACTCATTATATTCATATGGCAATGGTTTCACAGGTATATACATATGTCAAACCTGATCCAAGTGCATACTTTAAATATGTGCAGTTCTTTATACATCCACTGTGACCCAAAAAAGCTGTATAAAATGGAAAAATAATTTTAAAACACAATAACTAAAAACAAAGAACTATATGATTGGGTTTAGACACTTTTGAAGGGAAGATTATATAGAGCTGTAAGGTAGAATGAATATCCCAGGTTAAAGTGTGAAAAAATACAGAATAGAAAATACAGCAAAGAGCATAAGGGACATATGAATCATGGTGAAAGGGTTAATGTAACAAGTATCTCAAATCCAGGAAGAAGAAGAAAGAGGAGATAGAAAAGAATAGTAGGCAAAAGCAATATTTGAAAAGATACTGGCTAGGAATTTTCTGGAAAAAAATACACACAAAAGGTAACATACCATAGATTAAAGCAGAGTTAGGAAAATCACACTTTGGTATATCAATGTGAAACTACTGAAAATCAAAGACAAAAGAACATCTTAGAAACAGCCAGAGATAAATGCCAATTGCTTTCAAAGGACAGTGGGAAGACTGGTAACTGACTTCTCAGCAGAAGTAATGAAGTCGAGAAGGTACTGGACTGATAGCTTGGAAGGGCTGGAAGAAATTAATGACCAACCTTAAATTCCATTGAAAATATTCTTCAGATAATGAAAAGACTGTACAGGAAAACTGAAATAAATCCTACCAGCAGATGCACACTGAAGAAAACACTAGGAGTTTTTTAGGCAGAAGGAAAATGATCCCAGTTGGAAACACTGAGATGCAGGCAGGAAAGAAGAATAACAGAAAATGTAAGTATGAGGGTAAATTAAATTACTATTGACTATATAAAACAATAAAAATGTCTTTCAGGGTTTAAAATAGAGAATTAAAACAAAAATGACAATAACATAAAAGATGGCAGAGGAATAAATTGAATTAAGTATTGAGGTCCTTGTAACTCTGGAAAATGATAAAATTACTAATTTACACTAGACTTTAACAAGTCAAAGACAGGATTTTAGGCTGACTGCCTAAACTCATAAGCTAATAGAAGAAGGAAAGGAACATGGAATAAAATTAGTATTTAATTAATACAAAGGAAGACAAGGGACAGATGGCATAGGTAGAAAACAAATCATAAAATGGTAGATTTAGACCCAAATATATAAGTAATTGCATTAAATGTAAATGAACTAAGTATTCCCATTATTCCAATTAAAATCCAAAAAATATTGATAGATTTTTTAATGTATGTTATTTACAAAAGACAAACCTTAAATATGAAAACATAAAAAGGGAATGAACAAGAGGACATACCAAGAAAATACTGACAACAACACGAAGTTGAAGTAGCTACATTTGTATCAGTTAAATTAGGTTTTAAAGCAAAATACTTAACTAGATATAATGTCTTTCTTACATTATTATAAATAAAATAATTCTATATTTTATGCACCTGATTATATAGCTTCAAAATGTATAAAGCAAAGATGAATAGAACCAAATTGGGAAATAGACAAATCTACAATTATCAACTGGGGGATTTTAACATAACCCTTGTCACTGATGTTTAGAACAAGAAGTCAAAAACATCAGTGAGGATGTGGAGTATTTGAAGAATACTTTGACCAGTTTGACCTAACTGACATATATAATACAGTGTGTATTCTTTCACTGTGCACATGGAATATTTATTGAAATGAACCCAATGTTAGGCCTTAAAGCAAATCTCAACAAATTTCATGAGATTGAAATCCCTAAATATATTTTTATTGGAATTTAGCTAAAGACCAACATAAAAATTAGAAAGTTTCCAAATGTTTGGAAATTGTAAAGTATTTTTCTAAATAGCTTCAACTCAAAATTAAAGTAACCATAAAAATAAAAATGTTCTAAATAGAATGATAATGAAAACACAGTATATCAAAACATGGGTGGATACAGGTATAGCCATGCTTAGAGGAAATGTATAGCCTTAAATGAAGAAAACTTAAAAAGGAAGAAAGACTGAAAGTATTAACTTAAGATTATAAAAGCAAAATATTTGTCCTTTAAGAAAATTTTTTTAAAAAAAGAAATAGGAGCACAATTCATAAAAATAGAAAACAAACTTAGGATAGAGATGATCAATAAAGCCAATTTTTTTTAAAGGACTAATATAGTGAAAGTGATAAACCTTAGGAAGCTTGATTTTTAAAAGACAACAAGATAAGGCACAAATAACTAATATCAGAAGTGAAAAGAGGGATATCGTTTCTAGATCCTATGTTTTAAAACATAAGAGGCTATTATGAACAACTATATGCCAATACATTTGAAAATTTGGATGAAATACAAAAATTACTAAACACAATTAACGAAATCTGACACAAAAAGAGAGAAAATCTGAAGATTCCTATATACATTAGAGAAATTGTATCCATAACTGGAATCCTTCCAACAAAGAAAATTTCTGACCAATACGTCTTTATGAATAATTTTTCTAAAAGCATTCTAACATTCTCCCGTGTAAGAAAGAAATATCACCTATCTTACACGAAGTCTTCCAGAGAACAAAAGAAAAGGGAATAATCCCCAGTTATTTTATATAAAGTCAGCATAACCTCCATTCCAAAACTAGATTAGGAAAAGCTTAAGAAAGGAAAATCTCTGTTAATGAACACACCAGTCTCTTTCATGGACATACACTCCTAAATAATTATTAGCTAGTTAAATCCAGAAATATAGAACGATTGCATAACCACCAAGTTGGATCTATTCAAGGAAGGCAAAGTTGGCTTTTTATAATATACATATATATATAATTTCTCACACTCACAGAATAAAGGACAAAAATCATATGAACATCTCAATAAATGCAGGAAAGGAAACTGATAAAATTCAACATTTAAAACTTTTATAATTTTAAAAAGCTCTTACCAACTATCTAGCAGATTAAAGAGGGTGATGTGAGAGGTGAGACAAAGGCTTCCTCCTAAACTCACATATAATAGGAAAATATAATTAATACAACTAATCCTGAAAGAGCAACAGGAATGAGGACTGCGCCAGACTGCATACACCTGGGGAAAAGAACAGACCTCACGGAACAGGGTAACACCAAAGCTGTGGCCCGGCAGGACCCAAGCCCTTCCCCCACTGGCAGGAGGAAGAGAAATGGATCAGGGAGGGAGTGGAAGCCTGGGACTGCTGGATACCTAACTCCGGATATCTGCTGTGGGAGCACAAAACTACAATTCATGGTGCTTGCATGATACTCTAGTGATTATGGGGTTGGAAAGCTAACACAGGCAGAATTCCTGGAGAAACTGAGATTCCAGCCGCTTGTGAAAAGCAGGGATCCATATCCAGCTTCTCTGGGACAAAAGAAAGGTGGGCAGTCTGAGAGACTTCCTAACAAGGAAGCCCTCAGCAAGAGGGCTGCTAAAGGGGCAAGGATTGCACAGAGCTTACTGCTCAGGAGAGAGGACAGGTAGACAAAATTGTCTTGGTGCACTCTGCCCAGCAGGTTGGGAGCTTTGTCATATAGACTCTCATATTTAAAGAGGAAAAAGAAATCTTGCTCCTTAGACAATCTTCAGGTGCTCCAGCTCCCTGGCTGGCTACACAGCTCCAAGGACCCCCTCTGTGATATGCAGCCTACTGCGCCTTTCTTCTGGCCATCCACACCTGGCTCACAAACCGGCAAACCCTACCCTGGCGTTAGGCCAGCCAGAGGGAAGATCTGTCTACAGCAACTACAAACATAAAGCATAGAGGCTTATACCTGTGGGCTCAGCCCACAGGTTCAGGCAGTGGAGACAGGCATAGCAGCCGGTTAGCAGGAAACAGTTCTTTCCTCCCCCCAGGCACCAATACCACTTTCCTGTGACCCCTGACATTGCTTCAGGGGCTGAGCAGCTCCAGAGAGTAGAGCTTCTGGGTACTAGAGGGCGCCATACACAAATATGAAACGCCAAAGGAATCTGGTTCAGAGTAAAATTATTAATACCACTCCTGAAAAAGATTTAAATGACATCGACCTCATGACTCTCTCTGAAAGGGAGTTCAAAATAAAAATCATTAACCTGCTCATGGAGGTATGGAAAGATATTCAAGAACTCAGGAATGAATTCTGGTCTGAGATCCAATCGTTGAAGAGCACAATGGATGATATTAAAAGCAGATTGGATATGGTGGAGGAGACGATAAATGAAATAGAAACTAGAGAAGAGGAATCCAAAGAAGCTGAGGCACAGAGAGAAAAAAGGATCTCTAAGAATAAGAGAATATTGAGAGAACCGTGTGACCAATCCAAATGGAACAATATTCGCATTATAGGGGTACCAGAAGAAGAAGAGAGAGAAAAAGGGATAGAAAGTGTCTTTGAGGAGGTAATTGCTGAAAACTTCCCCAATCTGGGGAAGGAGATAGTCTCTCAGGCCATGGAGATGCACAAATCTCCCAAAACAAGGGACCCAAGGAAGAAAACACAAGACATAATTAAAATGGCAAAGATCAAGGATAAGTATAGACTATTAAAAGCATCCATAGAGAGAAATAAGATCACATACAAAGGAAAGTCCATCGGGCTATCATCAGACTTCTCAACAGAAACCTTACAGGCCAAAAGGGAGTGGCATGATGTATTTAATGCAATGAAGCAGAAGGGCCTTGAACCAAGATTACTTTATCCAGCAAGGCTATCATTTAAATTTGAAGGAGGGATTAAACAATTTCCAGATAAGCAACAACTGAGAGAATTTACCTCCCACAAACCATCTCTACAGTGCATTTTGGAGGGACTGCTATAGATGGATGTGTTCCTATAGTTCAATAGCTTTCACCAGAGGTAATAAAATGCCAGTAAAGAAAGTAGAACAGCTAATTACTAAGAAATTGCAAAATTAAATTAACTACCCCCAAAGTCAATCAAGGGATAGACAAAGAGTACAGAATATGATAACTAATATATAAAGAAGGGAGGAGGAGGAAGAAAAAAAACAAGAACCTTTAGATTGTGTTTGTAATAGCACATTAAGTGAGTTAAGTTAGACTTTTAGATAGTAAGGAAGTTAACCTTGAACCTTTGGTAACCACGAATCTAAAACCTGCAATGGCAAAAAGTACATACCTATCGATAATCACCCTAAATGTAAATGGACTAAATGCACCAATCAAAAGACATAGAGTCACTGAATGGATAAAAAAACAAGGCCCATCTATATGCTGCCTACAAGAGACTCACTTTAAACCCAAGGACATACACAGACTAAAAGTGAAGGGACGGAAAAAGACATTTCATGCAACTAATGGCGTGAAAAAGCAGGACTGGCAGTACTTGTATCAGACAAAATAGACTTCCAAACAAAGAAAGTCACAAGAGACAAAGAAGGACATTACATAATGATAAAAGGGGCAATCCAACAAGAAGATATAACCATTATAAATATCTATGTGCCCAACACAGGAGCACCTACATATGTGAAACAAATACTAACAGAATTAAAAGGGGAAATAGAATGCAATGCAGTCATTCTAGGAGACTTCAACACACCACTCACTCTGAAAGACAGATCAACCAGACAGAAAATAAGTAAGGAGACAGAGGCACTGAACAACACAATAGAACAGATGGACCTAACAGACATCTACAGAACTCTGCACCCAAAAGCAGCAGGATACACATTCTTCTCAAGTGCACATGGAACATTTTCAAGAATAGATCATATACTACGCCACAAAAAGAGCCTTGGTAAATTCAAAAAGATTCACATTGTACCAACCAGTTTGTAAGACCACAAAGGTATGAAGCTAGAAATAAATTACGCAAAGAAAATGAAAAATCCCACAAACACATGGAGACTTCACAACATGCCCCTAAATAACCAATGGATCAATGACCAAATAAAAACAGAGATCAAGCAATATATGGAAACAAATGGCAACAATAATTCAACACCACAAAATCTGTGGGACGCAGTGAAGGCTATGTTAAGAGGAAAGTATATTGCAGTACAGGCCTACCTCAGGAAAGAAGAACAATCCCATATGAGCAGTTTAAACTCACAATTAACGAAACTAGAAAAAGAAGAACAAATGAGACCCAAAGTCAGTAGAAGAAGGGACATAATAAAAATTAGAGCAAAAATAAATAAAATCAAGAAGAATAAAACAATAGAAAGAATCAATGAAAGCAGGAGCTGGTTCTTCAAGAAAATAAACAAAATAGATAAACCCTAGCTGACTTATCAAGAAAAAAGGGAGTCTACTCACCTAAACAGAATAAGAAATGAGAAAGGAAAAATCACTACAGACACCACAGAAATATGAAGAATTATTAGAGAATACTATGAAAAATTATATGCTAACAAACTGGATAACCTAGAAGAAATGGAAAACTTTCTAGAAAAATACAACCTTCCAAGGCTGACCCAGAAAGAAACAGAAAATCTGAACAGACCAATTACCAGCAACAAAATTGAACTGGTAATCAAAAACCTACCTAAGAACAAAACACCTGGACAAGATGGCTTCACTGCTAAATTTTATCAAACATTTAGTGAAGACCTAATACCCATCCTCCTTAAAGTTTTCCAAAGAGTAGAAGAAGAGGGAATACTTCCAAACTCATTCAATGAGGCCAGCATCACTCTAATACCAAAACCAGGCAAAGACACCACAAAAAAAGAAAATTACAGACCAATATCCCAGATGAACATAGATGCAAAAATACTCAACAAAATATTAGCAAACTGAAATCAAAAATACATCAAAAAGATCATCCATCATGATCAGGTAGGATTTATTCCAGGGATGCAAGGATGGTACAACATTCGAAAATCCATCAACATCATCCACCACATCAACAAAAAGAAGGACAAAAATATGATCATCTCCATAGATGCTGAAAAAGTATTTGACAAAACATCCATTCATGATAAAAACTCTCAACAAAATGAGTATAGAGGGCAAGTACCTCAACATAATAAAGGCCATATATGACAAACCCACAGCCAACATTATACTTAACTGAGAGAAGCTGAAAGCTTTTCCTTTAATACTGGGAACAAGACAAGGATGCCCACTCTCCCCACTTCTATTCAACATTGTACTGGAGGTCCTAGCCATGACAATCAGACAACACAAAGAAATAAAAGGCATCCAGATTGACAAGGAAGAACTCAAACTGTCCCTGTTTTCAGATGACATGATATTGTACATAAAAAACCCTAAAGAATCCACTCCAAAACTACTAGATCTAATATCTGAATTCAGCAAAGTTGCTAGATACAAAATTAATATGCAGAAATCTGTGGCATTTCTATACACTAACAATGAACTAGCAGAGAGAGAAATCAGGAATACAATTTCATTCACAGTTGCATCAGAAAGAATAAAATACCTAGGAATAAACTAACCAAGGAAGTGAAAGACCTATACTCTGAAAACTACAAGACACTCATGAGAGAAATTTAGAAGATTCCAATAAATGGAAACACATCCCTTGCTCATGGATAGGAAGAATTAACATTGTCAAAATGGCCATCCTGCCTAAAGCAATCTACAGATTCAGTGCAATTCCTATCAAAATACCAACAACATTCTTCAATGAACTAGAGCAAATAGTTCTAAAATTCATATGGAACCACAAAAGACCCCGAATAGCCAAAGCAATCCTGAGAAGAAAGAATAAACCTGGGGCGATTATGCTCCCCAACTTCAAGGTCTACTACAAAGCCACAGTAATCAAAACAATTTGGTACTGGCACAAGAACAGACCCATAGACCAATGGAACAGACTAGATAGCCCTGATATAAACTCAACTATATATGGTCAATTAATATATGATAAAGGAGCCATGGACATACAATGGGGAAATGACAGCCTCTTCAACAGCTGGTGTTGGCAAAACTGGACAGCTACATGCAAGAGAATGAATCTGGATTATTGTTTAACCCCATACACAAAATGGATCAAGGACCTGAATATAAGTCATGAAACCATAAAACTCTTAGAAGACAACATAGGCAAAAATCTACTGAATATAAACATGAGCAACTTCTTCCTGAACGCATCTCCTTGAGCAAGGGAAACAAAAGTAAAAATGAACTCATGGGACTACATCAAACTAAAAAGCTTCTGTACAGCAAAAGACACCATACAGTATGGGAGAATATATTTGTAAATGACATATCCGACAAGGGGTTAACATCCAAAATATATAAAGAACTTACATGCCTCAACACCCAAAAAGCAAATAACCTGATTAAAAAAATGGGCAGAGGATATGAAAAGACATTTCTCTAAAGAAGAAATTCAGATGGTCAACAGACACATGAAAAGATGCTGCACATCACTGATCAGAGAAATGCAGATTAAAACCACAATGAGATATCACCTCACACCAGTTAGGACGGCCAGCATCCAAAAGACAAACAACAACAAATGCTGGCGAGGATGTAGAGAAAGGGGAACCCTCCTACACTGCTGGTGGGAATGTAAGCTAGTTCAACCATTGTGGAAAGCAATATGGAGGTTCCTCAAAAAACTAAAAATAGAAATACCATTTGACACTGGAATCCCACTCCTTGGAACTTACTCAAAGAATACAACTTCTTAGATTCAAAAAGACATATGCAACCCTATGTTTATTGCAGCACTTTTTACAATAGCCAAGATATGGAAGCAACCTAAGTGTCCATCAGTAGATGAATGGATAAAGAAGAAGTAGTACATATACACAATGGAATACTATTCAGCCATAAGAAAGAAACAAATTCTTCCATTTGCAACAACATGGGTGGAGCTGGAGGATATTATGCTCAGTGAAATAAGCCAGGCAGATAAAGACAAGTGCCAAATGATTTCCCTCATTTATGGAGTATAACAATGAAGCAAAACTGAAGGAACAAAATAATAGCAGACTCAGAGACTCCAAGAAGGAACTAGTGGTTACCAAAGGGGAGGGCAGGTGGGGAGGGTAGGAGAAGGGGATTGAGGGGTATTATGTTTAGTACACATGGTATGGGGGATGGTGGGGAAAACAGTGTAGCACAGAGAAGGCAAATAGTGAATCTGTGGCATCTTACTACACTGATGGACAGTGAGTGCATTGGGGTGTCTGGAGCGTGGCCTGTCCCGACCCGCGGGATGGCAACGAAAAACTTGGAGAGGGGGCGCGGGAATTGGGTAGGAGACAAGAGACATAAGAAATGGAGACAAGACAGTTTCTTGATCAAGTCTTGTTTATTTGCAGAAAAAGCAGGAAATATATAGCATTCAAAGGGGTGTGGTAGGGCGTGGTTTCTTCTGACTGGTTGCTTGTTATGCAAATGAAGTGGTCTACAAATTTTAATCATGCACTGAGTCAGTGCACATGCACAGTTGCCTCTGACATAAGCGGCGGACTGGAGTGAGAACATGGAGGCGTGAAGACAACTGAAACTGAAACTTAAGCTCATTTCTTAGAATGTGAAACTGAAACTTATCGTGCACTTTCGAAACTCAACTTCTCAAGATGGAGTCTGAGAGCCCAAGATGGAGTTACTATGGCTATTGCATATCCGGCTCCCCACATTGGGGTATCGGTGGGGACTTGATAATATGGGTAAAATGTAGTGACCACATTGTTTTTTTCATGTAACACCTTCATAAGAGTGTATATCAATAATACCTTAATAACCTAGGAATTTACCCCAAGAATGCAGCAGCCCAGTTTCAAAAAGACAGATGCACCCCTATGTTTATTGCAGCACTATTTACAATAGCCAAGAAATGGAAGCAACCTAAGTGCCCATCAGTAGATGAATGGACAAAGAAGAGGTGGTACATATACACAATGGAATATTATTCAGCCATAAGAAAAAAACAAATCCTACCATTTGCAACAACATGGATGGAGCTGGAGGGTATTATGCTCAGTGAAATAAGCCAGGCCGAAAAAGACAAGTACCAAATGATCTCACTCATATGTGGAGTATAAGAACAAAGAACAAAACAAAACAAAAAAAAAAACTGAAGGAAAAAAACAGCAGCAGACTCACAGAACCCAAGAACGGACTAATAGTTACCAAAGGGAAAGGGACTGGGGAAGAAGGGCAGGAAGGGAGGGATAAGAGGGTAAAAGGGGCATTACGATTGGCAGACATAGGGAGGGGGGGCACGGGGGGGACTGTACAGCTCAGAGAAGACAAGTAGTGATTCTCATCTCACTACACTGATGGACAGTGACTGTAATAGGGTTGGTGGGGGGGACCTGATGAAGGGGGTAGTTTAATCATCACAATATTGCTCATGTAATTGTAGGTTAATGATACTAAAATAAAATAAATTGTTAAAAAAAATAATACCTTAATAAAAAATAATAATAAAAAATAAAAATAAAATAAAGCTCTTAGCAAACTAGAAATAGATGGAACTGTCTTAATATGATAAAGGGTGTATATAAGAAATGTATATCAAACATACTTAATGATGAGTATTTTAGAAGTTTTCTGCCTGAGATTATAGATGAGATAAGGATGTCCATTATCTCAACTTCTCTTCAATATTTTACTGGAGATCCTAGTTAGCACAGCAAGACCAGTAAATGAGGTCAAAAAGTACAAGGATTGGAGAGGAAGAAATAAGTCAGTTATTATTCGTGGATAACATGACTGTGTATGTAGAAAATCCACACATCTATAGATAAGCCATAGGAATTAATAATTGAATTTAGCCAGGTCACTTGATACAAGGTCAATATCATGTACCAGTAAGAATTTTTAAATGACACTTTATAAAGTGTTGACATTTATAAAATCATAAAAGTTAAATGTCTAGGGAAAATTTGACAAAGGATGAATACAATTTTAATGCTGAAATCTATTAAACATTATTGAAAAAAATCAACTAAGACCTAAATAAGTGGAGAGATACTGTATCTATGGAGTGTAAGACTCAATATTATAAAGTGTCAGTTTCCCCAGAATTGACCTAGAGATTCAATGAAATTTCAATCAAATCTCAGTAGATTTTTTGATGGAAATTAGACTAGCTAGTTCTAATTTTTACATAGAAATGCAAAGTGAAAAATAGCCAGCACAATCTTGCAGAAGAAAAAATAAAAGGACTTACACTATCAAATATTAAAATGTAATACAAAGTGACAGTCATTAAGAAAGGGTAATTTTGGCACCAGGTAGACGAATAGACCAATGGGACAGAGTCAAGTCCAGAAGTGGTCATCCACATACATGCAAGGATTTGGGTTTTCCCATAGTTGATATCACAGAGTAGTGAAAAAGGGATGGTCTTTTCAATAAATGGTGCAGTGTCAATTAAATATCCACATGGGAAATCTCATCTTGACTCTTAAACCACATGAAAGTAAAATAACAAAGCTTCTAGAAGATAGCATTGGAGAATATCTTTGTGACATTGGGGAAAGCAAAGGTTTATTGAACAGGACATAATGACACTACCACCAAGGACATTATTGATAAATTAGACTACATTAAAATCAAGTACTTCTGTTCATCAAAAGACACTATTGAGAAAGTGAAAAGTCCAGTCACAGAGGGGAACATGATATTTTCTGACATACTACTGGCAAAAGACTTCTATCTAATACATAGGATCAAGCAAAAGAAAATTACCGAGTAGAAGAAAGAAGACAACAGAAAAATAAGCAAATGGCTTGAACATGCATTTCACAAAAGGGACTATTTAATTGGACTACAAACACATGAAAGGATGTTCGCCTTCTTTAGTCACCTTGGAAATGCAAATTTAAAACCACATTGAGATAGCTATTGCAAATGTTAAAAAGATTGAGATTACCAGTGTTCCTAAGGATAAGGATCTGCTGGAATTCTGATCACAGCAAGCGTATAAACTAGCAAAACCACTTTGGAAAACTGTGTGGCACTGTCTACTAAAACTGAAATATTCATATCCTATGATGTAGCAATTCCACTTCTAGACATATACCCAACAGTCATGAGTCATATTTCACCAAATGATGTGTCAAGAATGTTCACTGCATCACTGTTTGTAATAGCTCCAAACAGGAAACAACCCAAATGATCTACAGTAGAATAGATAAATAAATTGCAGTGGAGGTGGTTAGTGGGATACTTACTGTACACCAATGAAAAATGAACTGCACCTCCACACAGCAACATGAATGAATCTCACAAACACTACTTCAAGTGAAAGAAGCACAGGAGTACATAGTGTAAGATTCCATTTATATAAATGGCAAAAATAGGCAAAAGTAGACAGAAATCAGGCTAAATTGTTACCATGGGGAGGGGAGATAGTAATTGGAAATGGTGATGAGGGAGACTTATGAACTCTGACAACATTCTGTATCTCGGTCTTGTGCTATTTATGATGTGCATTCACTTTATGAAAATATATCAAACTGTATGCTTATGATTTGTGCTCTTTTCTTTAGGGATGTCAGACGAATAAAAACTTAGTTCACAACACTAAAAACTGGCAGAGATCTAAGAGCTGGATGGCACACCATGCTGGTGTGTGAAAACAGGCACTCCCATACATTGCAGGTGGACGCAAGCCCTGCGGGGGACCATCTGACAATATATCTGGCTATATGTGCACATATCTTTTGTTTTACTTAATAGACTTTATTTTTTAAAGCACTTTTAGGTTCACAGCAAAAGTGAGCAGAAAGTAGAGTTCCCTGTACCATCTCTTCCCAGCCGTCCCCCCATCACCATTCTGCATCAGTGTCGTACGTTTGCCAGTGAAACATTGGCTGACCCTATCAACTAAGGTCCATGATTCACATTAGGGCTGACTCTGTGGTTTGTGCATTGCAGGATTTTGACCACTATAGTAGCCCACAAAATAGTTTCCCCGTCCTAACAATAACGTGCTCCACATTTTCACCCCCAAGAATCCCTGGCAACCACTGATTTTTTTAACTGTGGTGAAATACACTTAACATAAAATTTGCCATCTTAACCATTTTAAAACATACAGTTCAGTGACCTTAAGCACATTCAGCTTGTCGTGCAACCATCACCACCATGCAGTGCTAGAACTCTTCTTGCCAAATCAAAACTCTCTGCCCCTTAAACGCTAACTCCCTGTCACCCCCACCCCTGAGTCCCTGGCAATCACCTTTCTACTTTTACTGTCTCTGTGGATCTGACTGCTCTCAAGTACCTCCTCTGAGTGGAATCATACGATATTTGTCCTGTTGTGACCAACCTACATAAGGTCCACAAGGTTCACATGTCATGAGTCAGAATTTCCTTCCTTTTTAAGGCTGAATAATATTCCATCACATGAATATTAACATTTTGTGTCTTGATGAGCACTTTCGTTGCTTCCACCTTTAGACTATCATGAATAATGCTGCTATAAACGTGTGTACAAATATCTCTTTGAGTCCTTGATTTCAGTTCTATGAGGAATATATCCAGAAGTGAAATTGCTGGGTCATATACTAATTCTGTTTTAAACTTTTCAACGACCTGTCATCCTGTTTTCCATAACGGCTGCACCATTTTACATTCCCACCAACAGTGTACAAGAGGAATAATGATGGTACCTAAGTCAGAAATTGTTGAGAGAGTTAAGTGAAATGTTACATATAAATATATATAGTGTAGTTGAACCTTGCACAACACGGGTTTGAACTGTGTGCATCCACTTATACAGATTTTTTTTCAATAAATATGTTGGAAAAATTTTTAGAGATTGTGACAATTCGAAAAACATTTTCTTTTCTCGTTTATTGTAATATTAGAGTATATAATACATATGACATACAAAATATGTGTCGCTCAACTATTTATGTTATCTGTAAGACTCCCAGCCAATAGTAGCCTATTAGTAGGTAAGTTTTTGGAGAGCCGAAGTTATATGCAGATTTCTGACTGCATGGAGGCTGGTGCCCTAACCCCGTGTTGCTCAAGGGTCAACTGTATATGCATATGAGCAAAATGACATATGCCTAGAATTATTTATTGCAGAATTATTTGGACCAGTAAGAGACTAGAAACAATATGAACATCCATCAACAGGGAGTGGTTAAATAACCATAGAACATTCACGCATTGGGGAATATCCAGATGTAGGAACCATGTTATGCACCAATACGGAACATTCTCCAAACATATCACTAAGTCATGAAACAAAACAAGGGGCCAAATGATGCATCCAGTACACTGCCATTTGTGTAGAAAGGGGGGGAGGGGCGATGTGAATACATTTTCTTGTGGGTGCAGAAAATATGTCTTAAAGGACACACAAGTTATCACTGTGCCTTTGCAGAGAGGAGCCGGCGCCCCGGGAACAGTGGTGTGAGGGGGAATCTTTTGCCTTTTGAATCATGGGAATGCCCCGCCCGGGCAAACGAACTAATGCGATTGGGAAGAAAGGAAGGAAAAGTCCTCCTGCAGCCGGGAGGAAGGGGAGACCCACACATTTCTCGAATGTGCTGCTGGACTGACAGCATTATTTATCAAATAATGCTCCCAACACCCCTGGGAGGTAACTGGTTTACACCCATTTCACAGATGAGGAATTTGGGGCTGAGAGAGAGAAGAAACCCGTCTGAGATGAGCTGCCACTGCAAAGCGGCAGAGCTGCTTGGAGCCCAGGACTGACTCCGGCTGATACAGCTCCTTTCCTGTGGGGAGCAGACGGAGTAGCTTGACTTCCTGCATTGCAGCGACAGGAGGAGACCAGAACTTCTGGGCCTCCAGCACAGACTCAAGTTGCTCCCCAGGGAGCCAAGTCCACCGTGGGGGCCAGAGCAGCCGAACCTTCAAGTTCATCCACTCCCGAAGCAGAATCACCTGGTTCCTTCCCCCAGAGATTTTTAGCTGCTGGACTAATCCCAGCATTCTCAGTTCCACCACCTCTGAAGACAAGATCCAATTTAATTTAGGGGGGAAAAAAAAGGCACAAAAGCCGTAACACCCAGTTTATCCCTTGAAATGCAATCAGGCTGAAGGAAAAAATTAATTTTTAATTCCATCTTAATTACTCAGAGAAATAATCTATTGGCATAACCTGACCCTGGGATGGCCCTGCCCGGTCTCTGCTCACTGCCGCTGGCACCTGAGGCCCACTGCAGACCTGGCCCGGGGGAGGTGGGCAGCGCTGGCGCTCCTGCACAGGTATCTTTTGCTGAAGGGAGTTATGAACCTAAGAATTCATGTGTTATCTTTCCTTCAGTATGATCTCTTTTTCAAATTTCTTTAATAAAGCCCCAGGATTTATTCCTCGCAGATGCACGGTGTGGGGTGGTGGGGTGTGTGCAGGGCCTGATCATCTGCAACCCTGGGCTGAGGGCATCGGGGTTGTGTCTTCCTCATCATTTCTCACTTGCTAAGCAAATAACAACTGAATTCCTACTATGTGCTAGGTATCCTGTGGGAGCCAGGGACGCAGCTCTCATGGCACTGATATTCTAGGGTGAGGGGACACACATACAGAAAACCAGTAAGCAAATATACACGATAATTTCCAATGGTGATGAGCACCATATTGTAAAGAAAATACGGCACTGGGTTGGGGAATGCTGGGCAAGGGTTTGCAACAACAGCCAGGGAGTCAAGAGAAAATCTCTCCAGAAAGGGGATATTTGGGGCTGAGACCTGGGAAGAGCATGCCAAGCAGGGGACATGGCAAGTGAAAAGGTGCCGAGGCAGACAAGCCAACGTGTCTGAAGAGTAGATAGGGCAGTGCGGCTGGAGTGCCCGAGCCAGGGAGAGGTTGGGGATTGTGGCTTTGCAGTTCTTTCATGCACCAGGGACAGCCATGTGGCCACGCACATAGTAGGTGCTCAGTAACTGCTTGGTGCAGAAACAGTTCCCTCCAAACCCACAGCATTTGGGAATCCATTTGCTGCCATTTTGTCCCTTCCCTGCTGCCAGGGAAATTCAGGCAACTGCTAATGTCCAGGAAGCCGCCCTCTGCCAGCCCTCACCAACACTGTTTTGATGTGCTAACAACTCTTAATGAGAATCCTAATGAGTCACTAAAAATGGCATCATTAGGTTGAGAACAGAACAGTCTACGCGAGCAAATGCCCAAAACAACCAGGCGATTGGCCAGGAGCAGACCTGCCCCCTTCCAGCCTGTGCTGGGGAGCCCTTCCCCTTTCCCAGACAAGCAGGGAGACCATTTTTCTGCCTATATCTCCCTGGGCTGTCATTCCCTATCCCAGCACACTGTCTGTTTTGTTACTTCCACGTGAAGCTATTAGCAACTGAGAAAAATGCAAAAAAAAAAAAAAAAAAAAAAAAGGTATAAAGATCTGTTTGAATGTAAAAGTGAAAGTGAAGACATAGCTTGAGGCTGGTCGGAACTTAAAGTGCCAATGTATTAGGGCACAGGTTCTTTTATGTTAAGGTATTACTGATATACACTCTTATGAAGGTTTCACATGAAAAAACACTGTGGTTACTCCATTTACCCATATTATCAAGTCCCCACTCATACCCCAATTCAGTCACTGTCCATCAGCGTAGTAAGATGCCACAGATTCACTGTTTGCCTTCTCTAGGGCACAGGTTCACATGAGTATGTTTTATTTGGCCTACATAGCAGTTACAAAAAATTTAAATCAGTTTCCTATATCAAATTATTAGGAGTATTTACATAAAAATGTGGATGTTCAGCTTCTCCTGAAAAGCCAGAAGTTCTGGCATACCTGGGCCTGCAGGGTTGGGCTGGGGTTGGGTAATGGCCATCCCTCTGAGACCTGACCTCTTTGTCACAGTCCCCACCATCCCCCAAGATCTCCCCACCCTGAAGCCAAGCGTCACTTGCTATTTGTCATCAAGTTTTTTCAGTTTATTTTCTCTCTAGGATTTAAGAAGAAAGGAATATATTTCTCAGAGCTCTTCTTTATTGAAGGTAGATAAACAAAACACGTATCAAGAGAGAGAAAAGATTGGGGAGAGACTATTTCTTGAAGATGCAGAGAAAATTCCTACATGTTTAATATGCAAACAAAGTATGTCTGCCTCCAAGGAATCCACTAAGATGCCTTGGGAAATAGACCCCACCCCACCCATCCACGCTGGCCGCCGGCTCCCTGACGTTGAGGAAGCCACTGACTCCCTGCTTGAGGGATTCATTTCTATGCTAGTGGCTATTGGCTTGGGCAACACCGGAAACTAAGTTTTATTGAAATATAGTTGTTATACAATCTTATATTGGTTTCAAGTATACAACACAGTGATTCAATAGTTAGCCACATTATTAAGTCCTCACCCCAACTAGTGCAGTTACTGTCAACATAAAAAGGTGTTACAGAATTATTGACTATATTCTCTATGCTGTGCTACCATCCCCATGACTAGCTTGTATTATGATTGAGATTTTTGTGCCCCTTTAACCACCTCACCCTCTCCACCCATCCACCCCAACCCCTTCCCCACGGTAACCACCAGTCACTTCTCAGTGTCTATGAGTCTAGTGCGATTTTGTTCATTTTGTTTTGTTTTGTTTTCAGATTCCACAAAAAGTGGAATCATTTGGTATTTGTCTTTCTCCGCCTGGCTTATTTCACTGAGCATAATACCCTCTAGCTCCATCCATGTTGTTGCAAATGGTAGGATTTGTTTTCTTCTTATGGCTGAATAGTATTCCACTGTGTATATGTACCACATCTTCTTTATCCATTCATCTACTGATGGACACTTAGGTTGTTTCCACATCTTGACCATTGTAAATCATGCAGCAATAAACATAGGTGTGCATATATCTTTTCAAATCAGGGATTTTTTTTCTTCAGATAAATTTCTAGAAGTGAAATTACTAGGTCATATGGTATTTCTATTTTTAGTTTTTTGAGGAAACTCTATACTGTTTTCCATAGTGGCTACACCAGTTTACATTCCCACCAATGAAAATCTTGAGTCATATTCTTAGTGACCCTGAAAGTTATTACTTTTTCATTCAAATATGGATTTCAAACCCCATTAACAGGGCCTTTCCAAAACCTTCTACGGGTCCCGCTGTGAAGCCCAACCTCTGTCCTGGGCAGCTGGACATTCTGGTCAGGGCCTCGAGTAAGGGCAGTCAGCATTCTGGTACAAAAGACCTTTTAACAGTGCTCAAAAAGTTGGCTAGCTGGATTGATTACTGTTTGAAGTTTATAAAAAATAGTGTTTTTTTTTTGTGGGAAAAGGTAAAATACTCCAGAAAAGATTATCATGAAAAGCAAGTCTCAACTCATCCAGACACCCTGGTCTCTCGATTTCCCTTCCCAGAGGCCCCCACCCTCCCATGAACTGGAATCTGAAGTGGGTTGAATGGTAGCCCCCCAAAAGGCATGCCCAGTCCCTGGTGCCTGCTACCTGTGAGTGTGAACTTAAGTTGGGAAAAAGTCTTTGCAGATGTAATTAAACTGGGGTCTGGAGATGAGGAGGTCATCCTGGATTACCAGGTGGGCCCTAAATCCTCATAAAATAGACACAGGGAAGAGAAGGAGGCAACGTGCCCCTGGAGGCGGAGACTGGAGCGACGCAACCACAAGCCAAGGAATGGTGGTGGCCACCAGAGGCTGCAAGAGGTGGGGAAGGGCTCTTCCCCAGAGCGTCAGGAGGGGGCACAGCCCTGCTGACACCTGGACTTCAGGCTCCAGGCTGCCAGAACAGTGAGAGAATAAATTCCTATTGTTTTAAGCGGCCGAGTTTGTGTGAATTAGTTACGGCAGCCACAGAAACCAGTACAAAGTTCCTGCCCGTCCCTCTGTGTTTCTCCTCCTTGTTTCTGCACACGTGGAGCACATTGTGCTCAGCGCACTTCCTCTTGCTTTTTTCTTTTAAGTGTTGCTTGAAAATCTTTCTCACAGACAACTGCCATGGTCTTATTTACACCTGGGTAGTATTCTGTCACATGCATGCACCATGGGTTGGTCTGCCCCACGGTTTGCTGATGACATGGGGTTTGTTCCCAGTCTTTAACACCATGAGCAGCGCTGCAAGGGCACCTTTACCCACACAGGTCTGTATACGTGTGCAAACACCTGCGAGGCCAGCCCCTCGAGTAGAATTGCTGCGTCCGCGAGCAGGTGCACTTCCTGTTTTCATAGGTGTTGCCGAATTGCCCTCTGAGGAGGTTACACCACTGATTCCTTTTTCTCATTATAAAAGTAATCTTTTAGCAGGATTTTTAAGTGTGATTTTATTACATCCTGTAACCAAAATCTTTTCTAGCAGAACAGAGTCGATGGGAAAATAACATCAATTACCTGAAATTTTCTTGCCAGCCTGGCTGGTTTGGCCTCTTCTGTTAAATAGGGGGCTCTTGTCTCAGGTGTCTGCTTTTCCTCCAGCTGGCCTCTGTCAGGGGCTCTGAAGCAGGGCATGAGGCGGGGGCTTTCTGAGCCTGGATGACCATCTGAAAAGCCACCCTCCACCCCAGCCCTCTCCTGTCAGTGACTAACCTGAAACCCACACAGTCCCTCTGTGAGAAGAGGAAGGGAAAGAGAAAGCCACTTCCTCCATCTGGTACTCCTGTGTTGCTGAGTGTCCAATTTGTCCCTGTTCTTGGTGTTCCCGGACCAGCCCTGGGCTCAGAGGACTGTGCTCCTCACCGAGGACAGAAGGATGGCCTGTTCCCTGGGGTACCACCCAGGTCGCATCCTGCAGACAGCAGGGCCCCTGGATCAGCTGCCAGGACAGACGGTCTCTTCCGGGACATGCCCAACCCCAGCCAGTCCCCCACAATGGTTTTAGAGCTGGAGCGCGCCCTGAAGACCATCTTGTCTGGCCCCTCATTTCAGGGATGCCAAGCCAAGGCCTAGGGAATGTGTTGACCAGCGCAGGGTCACACCCACCGCGGTCCCTGACCACCTGCTGGCGGAGGGGTCGCGCTCTCCCCACAGGATAAAGGGCCTGGATGTGGGCTGCACCCTCCCCTCCCGGATCACTTCCGTGACACCCCCTGACTCTCCTGAAGTGGCCTGAACTTCTCCTGCCACTGCCTTCCACTCCCAGAGGTGCGCCTCACCCTCCAGCCCTTCCCTCCTTGGCTTTTCCTGGTCAGTTCCTTCTCAGTTTTTACGATTCAGCTCAGACCCCCTTTCTCCAGGAAGCCTGCCCTGATTTTCCCTAACCGGGTTTGGTGCCTTGAGCACATCTCTACGGCCTCATTCACCACGTTTATCATGATGTGTTTGGGGTCTATCTCCCCCCCACCACCACTCAGAGCTCTCTGAGGGCGAAGAAAAGCCCCAAGTCATCTATGTATCCCAGGAACGCGTCTGTTGAGTGAATGAATGAACAAAGCAGAAGCTAGGTGACAGTGGCTGCAAGAGAGAGAATCCCAGGCCAGGAATCAAGAGACCTGCACGGTTCATTATCTATATACCACTGGGCAATTGTCTTACTTTCCTGAGGCCTCAGTTCTCTCTGTCAAGTGGTGCTATTTCACTGTCACTCAGTGATAAACAATGGCAGACCCTGAGTGACATGCGGCAGTAAACACTGGCCCGTGCGTTCACAGTTGCAGAGGCACCCTGCTGCCCCGTGACTCCCCATCTTCCTTGGGCCGGTGGGACAACCAGCTCTCATCTTCAGATGCTGACGGCAAAGGCATGAGAGGATGAGGGGGACACGAAGAGGCTCAGGACAGGCACCTGTGCCCATGCATGTTGGTGCAAGTTTGTTACCTGCCCGACCCCAAACTTAAAGAGCAGGTGGACACCTGGCTTCTGTGGGGAGAAACTGCCAAGTCACCTGAAAAGGGGTATAAAAAATCAAGACCAACACAGCAGTCAGCTCCGGGCTACATGGTCTCCCAGACTCCATGAGGCCTGGCAGGTGGCAAACTCGCAATGGCCCAGCGGGTCTCCCTGCCCTGTCCCCCGAAGGCTGTCCTGCCTTTGAGTTTCCCCTGCTCCTTTCTGTCAGCGTGGCCCAGGTCTCCTGCAGTTCTGCCTCTCCCACCCCGGCCTGCGGTTCTCACCCGTACAGATAGCTCGCAGAACCTCCACTGCACTCCGCCCCCACCTACCCCCTCAAACCCGAACCCCGGACGTCAGCCCCCCGCTCCTCCCCTCAGGCTCTCACCAAGCCCCGTGATGGCCACCCCCCAGCTCCTCCTGACCCTGCCGCTTCCTCTGGGTCCACCAGCTCTGTCCTGGCCCAGGCCTCCCCATGTCACCCAGGGTCCGGGCCCTGCCCCCTCAAAGGCATCAGCCATGTGTTACCTGCCGAATCTTTGTGAAAGGCAGATTTGACGTTCCAAGATCGCGTTGCTGGGTCCTCGCTGCTAATGCCCAGGGAGGAAATATTAAGACCTTGAAGGGACGGGGTAGGTGAATCGTGTCTCCTCACAAAAACGTGTTGGAGTCCGAATCCCCAGTGCCTCATAATGTGACCTCATTGAGAGGTGGGGTCTCTACAGAGTGAGCACATCACACTGAGGTCAGGCGGGTGGGCCCCCGTCCAACATGACTGGTGTCCTTGTAAAGAGGAGACGCTTGGCCACAGACGGGCACGGGAGGACACCACCTGCAGGAATGCCTGAGCCATCAGAAGCGAGGAGCAAGGCAAGGAACAGATGTCCCCTCAGAGCCCTCGGAAGACACCATCTTGATCTTGGGCTTGGGGCCTCCAGAACTACGAGATAATAAGTTTCTGTTGTAAGCCACCCAGTTTATAGTACTTTCTTACTAGGCAGCCCTAGGAAAAATAATACAGGGTGGGGAGGATATAAACAAAACATTAGCAGAGCAGGGGGAATGGGAGTGGTGGGGACTCCGACAGGCCGGAGAGACCCTGACCCAACGAAAGGGGCCTCCAGCGGGATTGCAAGCCCGGCGTAAACAGAGCTTTAGCCTTTTTAAGCAACTTGGAAATCTAGACTTTTGTGTGAAATCACCTCATCTTTTAATGTTGGCTAAAAGATATAAAATAAAACAAAAAATCTGTGGGACAGAATTTTCCTGAAGGCTTTCAGTTTGTGATTTTAGATTTAAACCAGGGACTGACAAACAGCAGACCACCGCCCAAATCTGGTCTACAGCCTGTTTTTATAAACAAAGGCTTATAGGAACACAAACGTGCTCACTTCTTTACATACTGACTATGGCCACTTTCACATTCAATAGCAGGTTTGAGAAGATGCAGCAGAGACTGTATGGCCCACAAAGCCTGAGATATTTACTCTCTGGTCCTTTACAGAAGAAGTTTGTCAACCTCTGGCTTAGAGGATAAATCCAACCCCTTCACCTGCACAACATAACCTCCTTCCTTGTCCGTCAGTCACTCTCACCACCCCCTACAGATACACAGAAAGTCACTGTCCAGAACAACCCCTGCCCCCAGGACAGTATGCTCATCCATCCAGTGTGCTGCCAGAGCTGATCCCTGAAGGCCCCTCTCCACATGTCTGCCCACAAAGCCCAGTCTGGTCTCCCAGCCTCGGCTCCAGTGCTGCCTGGAGGTGCTCGGTGCCCCTGGGGCATGCTTTCTGCTGGAGCAAGCATCTTACTCTCACCTGTTGCACTCTGTGTCCTTAGGAGGCCATAAGCATCTTGAGGGCAGGGCAGGGCCTGCTCAGTCCCACCTCTGTGGCAGCCTGTTCCCTCCTCCCTGCCTCCAGCAATGGCCTCCCTGAGGTCCGCATCCCTCAGCTTTGGGCTTGGCCGTGGGACTTGTTCTGGCCGAAGGCAGGTGGGTAGAAGTGACAGCTCAGGAGGCACCATGGATTTCCTCTCTGCTTGGCTGTGTGCCTTCATCATGGCCTGGGAAGGGCCAGTGCTGCTGGCTGGCTCTTCCAAAGGGATGAGAGACGCATGAGCAGAGCCACCCCAGACAACACTGACCCCCAGTGAGACGCAGATTCCCCTAGAAGCCAACTGTCCAGCTGAACCCAAGTTCCCAAGCTGACCTCTAGATGCATGAGTGATGATAAAACGCTCTTAGCCGCTGAGTCTTGGGGTAGATGGTGACACGCAGTAGGTAGCCCAAATGGTCCCTGTCCTACCAGGAGAGATGACCAAGTCCCAGGTAGCCAGCAAAGCAGGGGGGTCACTTGTTTTCTGTCTGGCACCTATGATAGGCAGAGTACTGCTCCCCAAAGGTGTCCACAGTCTCATCCCGAGCCTGGGAATATGTTAGGTCACATGGCAAAGGAGGACCAAGGTTGTGGATGGAGTTAAGTTTCTGTAATCAGCTGACCTTGAAATAAGGACATTGTCCTGGTGTATCTGGGTGGGCCCTGTGTAATCACAGGGTCCTTAAGTGGGAGTCAGAGGGGCAGGAGGGGCACAACTAGAATGACAGTGCCCTGAGGCTGCCCCTGCCAATGCTGGCTTAGAGGATGCAGAAAGGAGCCCAGCACCAAGGAATGCAGGCAGACTGCAGAACTGGAGGAGGCGGGGAAATGGATTCTCCCACACAGCCTCCAAATGGAATGCAGCCCTGCTGACACCTTGATTTTAGCCCCGTGAGACTCATTTTGGACCTCTGACCCCCAGAGCCGCTAGAGAAGACGTGTGTGATTCTAAGCCACCGAGTTGGCGGTAATTTGCTACGCAGTGATAAGAAGCCAAGTCGGTACCCTTCTCCGCCCTTTCCTCTCAGCTCTGGTATCCTGAGGCTGACATTCTCTTGACCACAGATGCAGGATCCCTGGGCCTCTGGCTCCCAGCTGGCTGCATCTGTGGGAGCCTGGAGGGTAGGAAGACAGAGAGGCACGGGTGTCTCTCCCCCCCCGCCTTCCCAGTGGTGGCCGGCCTCCTGCCTGCTGTAGGTGCCCCCAGCTCCCCGTCCCCCTTTGCCCAGGCTGGCGATCCCATGTAGCTTGTCCTGGTGGTCCCCCACACACGGCGGCTTCCCCTATACCCCGCCTGCCCCTCTGTGAATGAAACTCAGTTCTCCTCAGAGTCCCAGTCGGGTGGCCTCTGTCTCCTGCCAGCAACATGCCTGATGACACAGGGGGTGATCGTCAAAAAACATGCCAATCCATTTCTATTGGGAGGTTGAGGGGACGCTTCAGGAAGGAGGGTATTTGATGTGGCATTTGCAGTCTCTACAGGTAGAAAGGGGGAAAAACAGATCCTGGAACCGGGAAAGGGGTCTGGGCTTTGAGCCAGGGGCAGGAGGTTTGGATTCCCGGCCCTCTTCCTGGCATTGCGGGAGCTCCTGTGGTCCTGCCAGCCTCTCTGAGGGTTTGTCTGCCCCTAGGATGGGCACTGATGTGTCCACTTCCCAGGCTGGCATGAGGAGCGGAGAGGCTGGCATGCTTTGGGAATATGACACATGGTGGCGACTAGGCCCACGGGGCACTCCAGGGACAGAGCATTATGGGCACAACAGGCACTCGTCCTGATGTGCTCCGGGGACCGCAGCGGCCAGAGCGCCTGGGGCAGTGAGATGGAGCCCTAGCAAGGTCTGGGGCCTCATGGCCCAGAGGCACTTAGAATCAGGACAAAATTTTTGGATTCAATTCAATTGGCAGTGGGCCGCTGGGAGCAGGGGAGTGACACATGGTCTCAGTGCAAGAGAGAGAAAAAAGAGAATTTAGAAGGTTAAGGATCTTTGGCAACTTCCTTTGAAGAATTTTTCAAAGCCATCTGTGTCTTCTTTTCTTTGTGTGAAAAGGGGAAATAGACGTAAATAGGACTCCAGGAGCAATGTATTCACAAGTTTGGCCCTGAGAGAACTTCTTTCCTGGGATAATGTGTCTCCTGGCTAGAGTTCTGTCAACCTAGTGTTTGAGAGTGGTCTGGGAGCAGGCAGGTGCCATGCTGAGTACCCTGGGGGGATGGCACCCCATCATGGTCCACGGGGTGGTGTTCCCTGCAGCGGTTCAGGGCACAGCTTACACAGCTCTACTGGGAACCCCAGAAGCAGGACTCACGGGGGGGCCTGATTCACAGCCCCTGCTCCGCCTGAAGCCCCGCGCTCTTCACCTCGGGACATGGAGGTGGGGTGGGTGGCCAGTCTCCAGACTTGTGCTAAATAATTGTGCCTCTGACTGGGAAGGGAGGAAAAACCCGAGCTAGTCGACAAGGTTGCAGGGAGCCATCTGGCGCACGCGGCTGGTGAAAGATACTGCGTCACCCGCGAGTCACGGCGCACACCAAAAGGGTGAGATCAAGGCTCCGTTCGGTCCTCCCAGCTCCTCAGAGCCTGGTTTGTACAGAGGGGCCAGTCTCCTCTCAGAGTCCATTAACCCTGTTATTTATCATATCTACTATATCAGTTATATATAATTTTCGATCTTACAAAATGGCATAGTTATTTCCTTAAAACAGCTTATTTGGAATACTTTCTGTATCAGCACTTCTTGTTTGTAAGAGTCAGATTCAACTCAGACTGGCTCAAGGAAACAAGAGAACTGGGGAGCCCCAGGGTATGAGCCGCAGCATCACGCGGGCTGCCCCCGGGCATAGAGACGTTGTCACCAGTGACCCCTGCTTCCTCTCCCCACCCAGGTCTTTATCCTCTGGCAGCCTCTTTCTCCACAGGGGTCCCCAGCCGCTCCAGATTTATATTCTACGGGCCCAGTACCCCAGAGGAGAGAGAGGACTTCCTTTTTCGTGGATGCGATGAATGTCCCATGGAGAATGGAGTCCTCTTGGCTTGTCCAGGGTCACATGTGTGCTCTGACATCACTGTATTGGGATGGCAGGCTCTGGGCAGACATGCCTTGGCCAGGAGCGTGGCCTAGGTGCCCCCTCCTGAGAGGGGTGGTTCCAGAGGAAAAGCACCTGGGAATGGAGTTGAAGAGGAAGGTGAATGCTGGGCTGGCCAGTGGAGCAGAGGCCGCCTTATGTTCATCCCTGATTTCTTTCGCATTTTCAGCAGCGCCTCCCAATGCAGGTACTTGCGTGCCGACAAATCCGCACATACAATGACTCGCCGATGAGAACAACCTGGCGGGATTCTTGTTCACCTTCTTGGGAACCAGGTCTGGGAAAAAGTCATGACGCGGACTTTCAGAGGCCTGAGCCTGAGCAGGAGCCCCAGAGCCCTCTGCTTAATGCAATTGCCCCGGAGCAACAGACAGGAGAGTCACTGGAGAAGTTAAAAAGCCCCGGCCTTACACCTGTACAGAGAGTAACAGAGCCAAGAGCTGAGGCCCAGGCGGGTCCTGAGGCTGACCGGTGGCAAGGAATGGGGAGAGGTCATTACACTGTCAGCTAGGTCCCTAAACAGGGGTCTCGCCATATTACTCAGAATCTTTCTGCTGCAAATGACAAAAACAGATTGGTTGAAACAAAATAGTAAAAATAAAATTATTATTCACAATTATTCTCATTTATCAATATATAATTAATAACAATTAATTGCATATTAATTACAATATAATATAATTCTTTATAATTACTAATATTATTATAAATAATATTATTTCCTGGCTCATATAGCTTCAGGCATGGCTGGATCTAGGGGTCCAGCAAGTCACCAGGAAGCTGTGAGTCCCTGTCTCAGGCTGCTTCCCTCTGCACTGGCTTCGTTCTCAAGCCCTCGGGAGCACCAGCAGCTTTCAGCTCAGCGGTCCCGCAGACACACACACACAGAAAGAGAGGACCCCTCCCCACCAGCCTGGGATTCACCTGCTTAGACTTTGGGTTCTCTGTTCATCTCCAGACTATTATTGTGCCCAGGGTGATGGGACACTGATGGCCAGGCCCGGGGCACGTGTCACCCTCACCCCTCCCAAGTGATCAGCTCCTTCCAAACCTCAAGGACTGAGCAAGGGGGAGGGGCGGCCCCACTGAGGGGGCCGGAGCCTGCAGGAAAAAACAACAGCTGTCCCTCGCTCGGGGAAGGGAGGGTGGGGGGTGCTGGGAGTGCAGAAGACAGCTGAATGCCAAGCAGGAGAGGGAGGCTGCGGGGGGGGGGAGCTGGGGCGAGGAATGGGCCGTGGTGGGCGGACAGGGCTGAGGGGCAGTGTGGGGCCGTGGTGGGTGGACAGGGCTGAGGGGCAGTGTGGGGCCGTGGTGGGCGGACAGGGCTGAGGGGCAATGTGGGGTCACGGATGGCAAGGGTCCTCCACGGCAGAGTTGATGGGCAGCCCTGAAGGCAGGACCGAGGAAGACAGAAGCCGGGGTCAGGGGCCCAGCGAGCATCACCCACAGCTGAGGAGGGGAGGCCCTGTCCTTGCTGCCCCTGCCGGGAGGCATGCCCTGTACTCCGAATGCTCTTTGCTGCGGGGAGGCATCTAGGCAGGGCCTTCCTGGGGTTGCCCCAGATGGCAGATGGCGGGCAAGGAGGACACCGCTCTCTCGGGCCATCACAACTGCTGCCCTGAAGTCCCCCCAAACGGCTTCCTGTGGGTAGAACTTGCTCTGCGGTCCAAGACCCCGTGTGAAGGAGGCTGGTGCCCTCTCGGCCCTCCGAAGCTCCCTTTCTAAGGCCAAAGAAAGGCCCTTGGCTTCTCAGTGGTCTCCAGCTCAGGGTCTGATGCACAGAGGCTCCAGGAAATGTCTGAGGAATTAGGGCAGCAGTTCAGTGGAGCGGTTCTCACTGCCCATAGGGAGGGAGCCCCCTTCAGTCCATGCCGCCCACAGCTGCCTGGGTGAACTTCCCTCAGCCACACACCCTCTCAGGAACCGCATTGCTCATGGGTCAAGCGGGCTTGGAGCACAGGTCCCCGGCCCCCAGCCAGCTCTCACGCTCTTCGCCTCTCAGGCGGGCCTGCTGCGGGACCTTGGGCTGGCTGCATCCCTGCTCTCGCGAGCCCTGCTCCAGCCCAGGGCCCCCGGTGCCAGGCAGAGACAGCCCGGCCAACAGGACAGGGGGAAGAAACGTTCAAGGTGCTGTAATTATTGTAAAGAGGAGAGTTTAAGTGTTTAGTTTTATGAGATAGCCAGCCCTCTCTGTCAGCAGAAAGCCACGCAGCTCCCTGGGTGAGAGTTAATTTCCTCCGTGGCTCGTTTCCTCGCCCGCCGTCATTTTTCCTCAGCTGCTTTATGGCTTTTGGAGCTGTCTGGAGCAGCGCATGGTGGTGGTGGCCGTGCACGCTGAGCACGAAGGCCTCCACACGCCCCACTCCCCTGCGGAACCCACAGGCGGCCAAGCCCTGCAGTGGGCAGTGGGGCCAGTGACCCCTGCGCTGGATAAACCTGGGGGGAAGCAGGCTGAAGTGGGAAGAAGCAATGAGGCCAGGCCAGGCTGTCCCCAACCAGGCCATGGCTCCTGTCACCTCCTTGATGGGCTTGCACGGAACAAGTCTAAATTAAATGATGGTAAGGCCAGCCTTGCAGCTGTCCCAGGCACTTCAATTAAACAGTGGAGACTTTGACCTCTGGCTCACAGAAAGCAGGAGTGGGGGTTGCCTTCACTGCTGTGTCACCTGGGCCAAGTACTTCCCCACCACCCGGGACTACTGTTTTCCAGCCTGCAGCATGGGGCTGTTGGGGCAGTGGCCTGCGGCACTGAGCCGCTGGAGGGTGATCACGTACGCAAGCGCCTGGCATGGAGACTCTGCTCCTCAAACGTGTGCTTGCGCTCCTCAGCCATGCTGTCACCCAGAATGATTCTCCCGCCTCCTCCATAAGTGCTAGGGACCTCAGCCCCATGCTTGGGGGAAATAGGAGTCCGGGTGAGCAACCAGAAGACATGAAGGATGCTGCAGGTCTGCCAAGACCATGCGCCGTCTGGCCATACACATGGCGTTGTCACAGAGAGGGCCCATGGGACCCACAAAACAGCCATGCAAGCTAAGGACTGCTGGCCCCATTTCAGGATGAGGGACCTGAAGCTCTGAGATGAAGAAGCTGAGGCTCGTCAGGCTCCTGGGAAGCCAAGCCAGGCGCTGTCAGTCCTGGGGACTGCCTTGTGCACAGTGAGGGTGTTACGGTGGGATCCCACCAGGTGCGTGGGGGCATGGGGTTGGGACACCCAGGCTCTCTTCTGGATTCCGCCTCCAGATCTTGCTCATCCTTGAGCACATGGCCACCCCAGTGAGCCTCTTTTAGGCTGCTGACCCCTGCGAGACTTTATTAAGTCATAAAAGTGCACACACGGGACCCCAAGGATTTTGCAAGTGATTTCAGAGGTTCCTGGACCCCTGTCTGTGGATTCCTGGGTTAAGACCTCTGATGGGTCCTCCAGTCCTAACCTTCTATGTCTTCAGGTGGAGCCTGGGCCTTTCTGGCACCAGCAGCACCTGGATCCAGGGATCGGCCTCAGCCTCCGGTCCCATCCAGGCATCCTGGGGAGAAAGAGAAGCTGTTGTAGAATCCAGAACGTCCCTTGCCTGGCTTACCTCCCCCACGCTCAGGGCATCTGTGGTTTACCCCAAGCATCCATCCCTTCTTGCCTCGGGAAACAGTCCTCTGAAATCCCCTTGGAAACACCTCCTACCTCAGTCTATGATGGATGAGCTGATTCTACACCCACTTTCAGGAGAAGACTGTGACTGACCACTCAGGATATCCCCCTCCTTATGGCTGTGGCTGTGGGTTCAGAGACGGCAGGTGACCCCATCGGAGTCAGTGAGACATGAGAGTATTCCTAGAGTTTCTGGGAAAGCAAGGTCTTCCTTGTCTTACATGGAGCCTGGAGGAGATCCTCATGTTCCCCTGAAGGGTGAGAAATAGTTGTTTTGCTACCAGAAGGGATGGCCTGGAGATGCTTAAGGTGGGAGGGGGTTCTGTGTGGAGCCCGAGGGTGAAACAACAGGGAAGTCAGACAAGAGAGATGGAGACAAGCAAGGTCTCTGGTGATGGCTTTGGAGCTGCTGGACCAAGCCTCACCTGATGCTAACCCTACCTCCAGACTTTAAAATAGTATAACTCAATAAACTCAATAAAATGTGATGCAACCAGTTAGACTTAGGTTTTCATGTCACCTGCAACACAGAGCATTCTAACTGAAACTCCCTGCCAGTTGGACCAGACAGAGGAAAAATAGGGAATGAGAGTTCAGGGGTCAGGAAAACAAAAATTCTTCCAAAGGTTGTGGGGGATCAGAATATCCACCCACCCACCTGGTGCTGGGAAAACTTGAGAAAAAAGTCAGGGCTGAGAAAGTAGGTGAAGATTTTGGTATTATTTTTCTGGACAGAAGAAATGTTGGCTATTTGGAGTTTGATTAATCACCAGTTCCATTCAGGTCCACAAATGTTTCCTGAAAGCCAGTCACATGCAGGACGCTCTGCCCAGTGAAGGAAGACGCACATATGAATAGGATGGTCCCCACAGTCAGACGAGGAAGACAGGCTCACACAAAGGCAGGGCCCAGATGACTCTCTGCCCACAGAGGTACGGCGCCACCTCCCCCCAAGGGAGCACCTTTCCCCAGTTCACACAGACACCTTAAGGGCTTGCATGGCTCCACATGCCAGGTGCACTTGAGAGCCGTCCCTCCATACCCAGTCCTACTGAGTCGCCAGATTCTGTGTTCCCCAAAGTGTGGGAAGAGGCCCATGGGTGGGGGGTATTTCAGGAGGTGCCAGGAATGGAGTCAAGTCTCACTGTCTCACTTGGATGGTGAGAAGGTTGCTCTCCATGCGGGTCTCTCTAAAACCTTCCATGAAGGACCAAGTCTCAGCTTGGCACTGGCCCATCTCTAACGCCTCTCTAGCGTTCCCTGGCCCCGCCTTTTAGCAGAAAGAGAAAGCCGGCCTCAGCCTATTCCTTCTGCAGGCGGCAGGCCCTTGCTCAAATTTCCTCGCACTGTTTTGTTTTTGTGGCATTTATTTTAACAGTTGTCTTCTATTTATGGCAAGTGATATTGGCTTTCCATTTATGGCAGTGATAAAAAGCTTCCTTTTACATTTCATTTCTTTAAGTTTTTTAAAGGGGTCTGATCGAAAGAAAAATATTAGATTGTACAAGTGGGACACAGGTATGACCATAATTGAGAAGGCGGGATGTGAATGGCTGAAATTTGGGGACTATTCATTGCACAGACATGGACTGCCTACCATGTGCCAGGTGCTGGGAATCTAGCAGGGACCAAGGTGACAAAACCCCTGCCCTCACAGAGCTTACAGTCTAATGGGGCAGGAGGCCGGTAAGGCACCACCAAACTAAAACTGCCTGGTGTGTTAGATGCTGAGCGGCGGTCTAGCCGCAGGAATACAGTGGTGGCAGTGCCTGCTGTGGGCGCTGCCTTGCGAGACCACAGGGTCAGGCTTCACTGAAGACCCGGCAGTGAGCTTGGAGCAGGTGGGGCTGTGGCTGTGAAGATGCCCTGGGAAGGGGTGCCGCAGGCTGAGAAGCAGAAGGACCCAGGCGTGCTGCTGTCCCCACCTGGTTTGAGGCAGGTTTGGGAGACTCCTGCTGGTCACAGTGACAGGCCCAAGGAACTCCCACATCGCTGCACTGTCCTCCTTTCTTCGATTTAAAAGGCAAAGGACCAGCTGCAGAGAGGTGACATGTAGCCTGGAAAACAGCTCCCAGGGTGCAGCATGGGTCACTGCAGCTCTATTCTGACCCTACACTGTGCACAGAAGTGGCCTTGAGATCAGGACACAGCATGACAGGGCCCCTTGGGGCTCTGAAATCATTACCTCTGATTCATCAAAGTGCCAATGAGGGTCAATAATAGTATGAGGTGTTAGGTGCACTTTATTATTTTGCTTAGTTGAAAACTGGTCAGCTGTCTGTGGTCCATCTGCAACCTGGTGGGTAGGAAAGCTGAGAATCTGAACCATGGCACCCCTGCTCATGAAGTTCCTGCTTCTGAGCAGGTTTCTTTATTCTTTTGAGCTTTTGTTTTCTTGCTTATAAAATGGGGGTAACACATTGAATGAGGTCACTTGTTTTGGTCTTGGCACATGTGGTCAGTCAGTCATTGTCCTGTCCTCTGTACACCTGACTCCGAGTTACCCAGAACAACCATCTCCCGTCCACACACGGGAGCCGGCAGGAAGAGATGGGCAGGAAACCCATTCGTTCATTCAACAAGAATTTACTACTCCACGCCAGGCACTGTTCCAGTCTCTGGATGTATGGCAGCAAACAACACAGAGGCAGATAAAGTCCTGCTCACGTGGGAAGCAGGGCGTCAGAGCAAGGCGTGAGGTCTCAGGGGGCGGCCAGAACCGTGAAGGATCGTCAGGGGAGCCGACTCCCACGGAGCAGCCAGGGAGGCTTTGCGGCAGGGGCCACCCTGGGCTGAGAAGCAGTGAGCTCTGTGAAGGTTTGTGGGGAAAGCCGTCCAGGCAGGGGGAAGAGCAAAGCACAGTCCCTACAAGTTGCCTGAGAGACAGAAAGGAGGCCAGCGGCTGGAGGAAGTGGGCGCTGGGAGTCGAGCACAAGAGGAGGGGCAAGTCAGACCCTGCGGGGCCCCTGGCCGTGTGAGGAAGCCTATGTTCTCCACTCCGTGCTGGGCCCCCCTGACGGCATCTTTAGGAGCCCCCGACGTGAGTGAGACCCTGGGCTCCCACCCACCAGGCCAGGCCCCGCCTGCTGTTCCCGCTGCCTCCGGGGACAGTTTCATTCTGACCAGACCACAGGCACCCACGCGCTGGCTGAATTTCCCTCCCTGGATCCCAGTTCTCCTCCAGGTTGGAAGAAATCTCTGTGGCTTGGATGAAGGAAGAGAGGAGGAGGGGGGAGAGCAAAGCGTGTTCCCTGGCACCAGAACCACAGCAGAAGCCGATGCTGGAGCCCTTCCCAAGTATTTAGAAATTAAAATAATAAAAGAAAACCGAGCATATGGAGTTTGTAAAGTGCAGTCCCTCTTCAAGAAGGGACACGACTTGCTCAGAATGCCCAGGAGAGCCGGGGCCTGGGGGACGTGTGGGGGTGAGGATGGCGCTGGTCACTCGGTGGGGAGGGGGTGCAGCGGCACAGTCTGCGGGAGGCATGAGGAGCATGGCCACCCCCTTGGGAGAAAGGATGTCCTCCGCCCCCTCCCTGACCACGTGAGAGTCCCCGGTCCGCCCCACCCAGGACGTACTGCCTCCCTCCTGCTTGACCCCAAACCTGTTTTTAATTCTTCCTTTTCTATATCCAAGTCCTTAGCAGTTCTGTAGGCTCACCTTCCAAAGCACACCTGAACCCAGCTGCTCCCACATCCCCCCCACCTGCGCGCCAGTCCAGCCGCCCTCCTCCCACCCAGCCAACAGTAACCACACCTGCCTGGTGCTTCTCTCCCCACCCCGGCCTGGTCCAGTCTGTCGTCCCCACAATCACCAGATGGATCTCTCTTCCAAAGGCTTTTCATTCCACATAGGATACATGCTCGGCTTTCCCCACGGCCTTCAGGTCCTGCATGATCCTCTTATCCCGCCATCACTGGTCTTCCTTCTGTCCCTCGACTAGACCAAGGTGATTCCGCCTCAAGGTCTTGGCACAGTCAGTTCTCTCTACCAAGAATAATCTTTCCCCACCCTTTTTATGACCAGCTCCTCAATCAGGCCTCAGCCTGAATGCCATCTCCTCAGAGAAGCCCTTCCTGGCCACCTTATCTCAAAGACTGCCTCTCTAGTTCCTTTTGACATCACTCTACTTACTTCTACATATTCTATCACTATCTAAAATTACCTTGTTTATTTTTCAAATTGTCCCTCTACTGTGTAAGTGCCATGAGCTCTGGACTTTGTCCTCTTTCCTTCCGTGCCCCCCATACCTGGAACGGTGCTTCGCTGGAGCAGCGCTTTCACAGACGTGCACTGAATGGGGCCTGACTGCATGCCTGGCCTATTCGGGCATCAGCTGGGTGTTTAGGTAGCACCACACACAGCCTTGCAGTTGCTGGCGGCAAACATATTCTCACTCTGGCAAAGTCCATGAGGTCCTGGTGGGGCCCACGTGGTCGTGAGTCAGGGCGCTGCAGAGGGAACCTATTCCCAGGCAAGTCACCTGATGCTCCAGTGCGTGCTGGGGGCTCCCCGTCCTGACAGAGCAAGAAACCTGGCAAGAAACACTGACTTGTCATTCCTGGAGCTGGAAGTCCTCCTGGGAGGCCCAAGTGCCTCCCTCCACTCCAGGTGCTCAGGCGTCCCCCTGTGCTGGGCAGCCAGAGAGGTGAGCTGGCTGGAAGGCAGGGGCCGCAGGGGGAAGGGGGAAGACAGGTGTCCTGTGAGCACCTTGGGGTAGGAGACCTGGCCAAGTGGTCCCTGAGAATCCTGGAGGGGTCTTGAGCACCTTGGCTCGGATGTGCAGGGGTAGCTTGTGGGCCCATGCAGACACGTGTGGGAGAAGGGCAGGCATGACCTGGGGTGGGGGCTGGGCTTGGGGGGAACAGAAGGCCCCCCGCTCCCACCCCTCCACTCCTGCTCCACCCTCTCCCGCCGTCTCGCTGCTCCTCTCCCGCTCTGCTGCACACTGGCCTCCGCAAGATGGATTTTCCTGGCTGTGCCAATCTTGCTGCCACCTGTTCGCGCAGTGCTGGAGCCAGCAAAGTGGCTCAGCTTCAAACCCAGAGCAGCTGGGAGAGCGATTGCCAGGCCTTGCTGTCCCCCTCACTCCCCCTCCCTTGCGGCAGCGGCACTGCCCGGGCTCCGAGCCATCCTGTCACCTGCTGTCAGCCGGGCAGCCCCTTCTCCCTGCACCACACCCCCAGTAGCCCCCTCCAGCTCCCCCCAGCGCCCCCAGGCCTTGGCCCCCCACGGACAGTCTGCAGAGCGGCGCACAAGCAGGGGTGTTCACAGCGGCTTTTGCCAGCCTGCCTGTCCCCTATCTCCAGCCCAGACTTACAGTCCTCCTCGCCCCACCACGTCCCGTGGGATTTCCCAGCTTACTACTTCCCAGAATCTTCCCTAGAACTCCAGACAGTAGGACTGAGACTTGGACGGGGGACCTGAAAGAGCCGGCAGTTGTCCAGCTCAACCCGCTGAGCCCCTGACAGAGCTGGGGGCCCAGAACACCCCCAAACAGAGCAAGCTCTGAGCCTCTGGGGGAGAGAGGCCTTGGAAACTTCTGCAGCAGCGATCCACCCCACACCAGGGCTCTAGTCCCGGCCCTGCGCCTGATTCCTGCGGGCTCCACGGCCTTGACAAAGGCCCTCTGAACCTTGGTTTCCTCGCTGCCAATGGGCTAGGTTGGTGTGCATGCCCATCGTCAGTGTCACTGCAAAGAACAGAGGATTGGTGCCTTGAACTCCTTCAAGAACAAGACAGAGATATAATTAAATACATGCGTGGGACAGAGACTGCAAACTGTAAAGTACTGTGCAGCTCAAAGAGCTGTTTTTGCTCTTTCTTATGGGATACGGGCCAATTCCCAGAGAGGTGACGAGACCCCATGGCCAGGGCACGAGCATGACGGGCCTCTAGGAGAAAGACGCAGGGTCTGTCTGTCTTCAGAAATACTGTGTCCTGCTGATGGGGCAGCTGATGGCTGAAAGACAGACACATCAGAAGACACAGCAAGACAGATGAATAAACACAGATGAAACAGCAAGCTAGGCTGGCGGCTCTCCTGATGGGAGCAGACAGGCAGTGGCGGCTGGGTTCCTGTGGCCTGGGGCTGCGCTCGCTCCACCAGGCTCCTTTCCTGCCTCCTGCCTCCCGTTGTCAGCTTTCACTCACGTGGCCCCAAGGGCACACTGGTACAGCCTCTGCCAACCCATCGGTGCTCACGGGGCCTCCTGCAGCCACGGCGGTTGGGGGGCTGGACCCTCCAGACTCCGAGACGCTTCTAAGAAGGGAAATGGTGTCCGGCATTAGGGGAAAGGGTACTTCCCTTGTGTAACTTACCTGGGGTCTGAGGAGGTGTGCCTTTGTCAGTAACAGTAGTAGGAAACTGCAGACCATTTCCGGTGGGAGGGGTGCTGTCCCTGGGGATGCGTCATCAAGGAGAACTGAAGAGGCTGGTGGAAAGGCCATAGTGTCTGCTCAGGTTTGTCAAGGCACATCTTTCCCTGGGTGCCCAGAGCTGGCTGCAGGGACCTGCAGATGAGCAGAAACCTTGGGGTGGGGAGGGCTCCCACACCAACAGATTGGTGGGGCTGGGCTGGGCGGGGGGCACAGGCTCTGGCAGGAGCTGGAGGTGGCCGCCCCACTGGCTCTGTGCCCTGCCACGCATCCTCCCGCAGCGGCCAGACCGCTCTTTCTGGAATGAGCGTGGCCTCCTGCCCCTTCCCTGCTTTCCTTTCCCCTCCCAGCGCTTCCCATCGCACACGTGATACAGCTCAAATCTTACCCACAGTCCAGAAGGGGCCCGGGGCTGCCCTGACCACCTCTCCAGCCTCATGTCCTGCTTCTTCCTCGCTTGCGGCCCTCCGTCCACACTGGCCTTATCACTCTTCCAACCTGGCCCCATCTCAGGGCCTTTACTCTGCTGTGCACTCTGCCTGAAACATTCCAGCTGCCAGTTCTTTCCTTGTAACCTTCTCATCACTTAGGTCTCAGTGGACAGGCCTTTCACCGGCCCCACAGCACTCCTTCCTCCCCTTGGGCACCAGCAGATCTCCCTGGGTTCTGCTCATTTGTCGTCTGAATAGCCTTTATGTGTTCTTAGTCCATTTTTGCCCTGTAGAATGCAAGCCCTTGTCTAGGTCACCGCTGTCTCCCACTGTCTGAACCTGGAATACAATAGACATTTAATAAATAGTCCCTCAGTGAATGAGTGAACCACAGTAGAAGAGGCCCAGTGTTCCCAGGGTGAGGGGCACGTGTCCAGGGAAGTGGACAGGCGGAGGGAATGCGGCTGGGGGATGGACGTGATCACGGGGGCCGGGGCCAGAGAGACTCCAGGGGGCTCAGGGTGCCAGAGCTCATTTTACCACAAGTTTTGCTCATTTTCCCTCATTTAATGTTCATGGCCTGAAACTGGTGTATTACTAGCCCCATTTACAGCTGAGGCAGCTGACACGCAACAATTTAAATCACGTGTCCAAAGTCACACTGCTTAGTAGGGTTGGGACTCCACACCCCAAACTTTCTCCTCTGTGGCACATGGCCTCACGGCCAGTTGGAGAAAGGTCTTAGGGGTCCTGATGGTCCCCCTGGAGTCACTCTCACCCACATTCCTAAAAGGGCTTTGCTGGCTTGGAATGGCAGCAAAGAAGAGCCACAGGGTAGCAGGTTTACAAGGACCTCACACTGAAGGTGACAGTGGCCAAGAAAGAGAAACCGTAGAAGTAGGTCCTGGTCCTTGGCAGGCAAAGGAAGGGTGAACAGAAGCCTAGCTCATCACGGAAAAGCTTTTAGAGAAGAAAGTGCAGGGAAGGCTTACACACAGTCCCCAGGATAGAATGACTGAAGGCTTGGATCTGAGTCACAGCCCTACCTCTGGCCACACACCTTCAGCCTACCTGTCCTCCTCTGTGGAAGGAGGTAATAACGCCTACTTCCCAGAGTTGCTCTAAGAATGAACCAAGCCCTGTGTGTAGGAGTATTTTTATAACTTTCAGCAGTTGTACAGATGTACATCGGTGAGGACCCATTTGGCTTCAAGGGTCAGAAATCCACCTCAAACTGGCTTGAACACAAAAGGATTCATTGGCTCTTGTCACTGAAAAGTCCTCAAGGTAGGGAAGCGTGGCTTCAGGTGCGGCTGGATCAGTGTGCTCCAACAGAGAAGCCTCTCCTCATCTCCTTTTAAGCTATCCCCTGTCTGGGCTCCCTTGGGAGGCAGGCTCTTATCAGTGCGTGGCCATGAGCCACCCCAGGCCCCCACCTGAACAATGACCAATGCCACATGAAATGGAGTGTCTCCCGTATAAGCTCCAGTTAAAGTCCCGGGATTGATTCTCATCACTACAAACTGGGGGCCCAACCTGAGCCAGCCACTGTGGAAGCCAGGACACCAAGAACCTGATCTGTGTCCCTGGAGCCAAGGGTGTGACTGCCTCCACCTGAACCATGAAGACTGTGAGTGGTGGTGGTGGAGATTTGCCAGAGGAAACGGGAGTGGTGCTGGCAGGACAGAGGAGCTGAGAGCTGGGCTGCCAAATAACAGACCTTCACAGCAGCACCAATGGTGGCGTTCTGACCCTCCAGGCTGCAACCTCAGAGCAGCGCTCTTTAGGGCCCCGGGGCCCCAGAGGCTCCCTGTGGGGCTGTCCAGCAGGGGCTCAAAGGAGCCCTCTTCCTTAGGAGAGTGTTGAACGGAACCGCTGTGAGAGTTAAACATAATCCTTCTGTGAGTATGATTTGTAAACAGCAAAAACACCCTTCAAAAGTTAGAGACTATCCTTAAACATTTTTTAGAATAGGAAAGGGGCAGGAAACTCCAGGATGTGGGGGCTGAAAGGGGCTTAGAAACCACTGGCTGCCAAGCGCTCTACCTCCCAACCCTTCCTTCATACAACGCAGCCAGGAGAATGAATTTCAGGTGCAGATCGATCACGCCAGTCCCCTACCTGAGCCCTTCACTGGCTTCCCTCTGCTCTTGGAATAGTCTGCACTCCCCTCCTCTACCTCAGGGTCCCTTGGGACCTGGTCTCTGCCTGCCTCTGGGACTCCATCCCCTTTACCCCTTCCCACTACCCCCTGTACCCCAGCCACCCTGACTTTCCTCTGGTCACACGGCCACCGAACTCATTTCCTTCTCGCGTGCTTGGGACTTGCTGTTCCCTCTGCCTGAAACGCTGTTTGCCTGCAGGTCTCCAAGCGGTGTCATCGCTCTTGTCTCAGCTGAACTTCACCTTCTCAGAGACTCCGCTGGCCACACTTTTGTGGCGATGCCCCTCCGTCTTCTCTCCACTCTTTCTCATTTCACCTACTTTATATTCTTCACCATCTTGAATTATCTTCTTGTTTGTTTCCTTATCTACTGTCAGTCACTTTCCTGCTTGCCACCCCCACTGGAATGATCAGATCCAAGAAAACAGGATCTACATATGGCACAGGGCCTGGCATATAGTAGGGGGTCAATAAATATTATTGAATGAATGAGTGTATGGCTGCACAAATAGATGGTGGATGCTGGATGGGTGGGTAGGTAGATGGATGTATGAGTGGGTGAGTGGTGGGCAGGTAGATAAAAGGGTAGGTGGGTAGGTGGGTGGAAGGGTGAATGGGTGAGTGGTTGAATGGATGGGTGGATAGACAGGTAGGCTGAGCCCAGGACCTGTCTGATCCTATTTTATTCTCTAATTATTGCCCTTAAAAGCAGTGTTGCCTGTTACCCCTTTTGGACCAGGAACTGACTTGATAGTGAAAGACTCTCTGGGCTCCTTACTTCACACTAGCTCACATACTGCAGCCCCAGTGCCGCCCGCTCTGGTAGCTCAGTTCACCTGACTTCAAAGCCCATTGAACCGGTTATCAGGAGGTGAATAAAGCCTTTCCCCTGCATGAGCACCCTTCTGCCCTTGTCTGCTGCCTACTGGCCATCAGCTGGGTCTGCCTGTCACTGTTAGCAGGAGCTAGGAGAGAGCTGGGCTGCCCCCCAGAGCTGCTGTGGGAGGGGAAAGTGGGAGGCGGCCTGTCTCCAGGGGGGCCCTGGGCCCAAGCTGGGGGCCTGAGAGGTTGGCAGGAAGTGGCTGCTGCCTGACAGTCAGACACCCTTCTGGGAGCTGCCCTGGTGTCCTGGCGACAGAGGCTCTGAAGGGGGTAAGGGGCACTTCGGTGGACCTTGGTTTCATCCAATCGCTGAGGAGAAACAGAGTCCAGGGAACATCGGGCAGACAGGGCAGCAGGCAATGAGCCTGGGGGGAGCTGTGTGGGCCGCCGGGCTGAGAGTCTGCATCCAGGGAGGGGATGCCTAATGCGGGTCCCAGGCCATTCTTGGCAGGACGTCCCAGGGACAGGAGATCCTTCTCCCTATCTGGAAAATACCATCTCGGTGAAATCTGACTGAAGAAAACATCAAGTGTCCGTGTCACTGGTGAGTGTGTGTGTGGTGTGCAGGGAGGCACACAGTGATATACCATGTTGTAAAGTCAAAACTCCAGCAAAACCACGTCTAGTTATGACAACATATATTCCTATACTCATGCAGAGAAAGGCCAGAGAGCTACACACCAGACTTTCAACACTGGTTCCCTCCCTGGAAAAAGCTGAGACTTGGGGTGGGGTTATCTGTAGTGTTTTTTTTTTTATATATACACTATTAAGGCATTTGTGTTTTATATGTGAAGTTTAAGATTAATTTTTAAAGATATTCACCAAGGATGTAATTTAGAGGGTATGGATCAGACCTAGTCCTTAAAGGCAGCGGCAGGAAGGGTCACCAAAGGACACAAGAGAGTCCTGGCCAAAATAGGAGGCCCCAGGCGCTCCGGGACCCCTGTCTGGACAGTGCTCCCTGAGGGTGCCACCTTTCACCTTGGAGCTCCCCTGGGACTGGCACCCCTGGCGGCTTACCCAGACCTGACCTTCCTCTCTGCTCCCTTCACGACCCCACATGAGGTGGCTGAGGCAGACCCAGGAGCAGAGTTGAGGCAGACTTGGGGGGGCAGAGAGGGCAGGAAGCCAATGCCCAGAGGGAGTGGGGAGCATTTGCTTCATGTCAGGGCCGCAGCGTCCCTGCTTCTGCCGAGTGACAGCGTCTGTGTGCTCATGCAAGGGGGGTTATTTTATTAACCAGATAGATTAAGCATCTCTCCTTCTAATTACCAGTTTAATTAACCTTGGCACACAGTATGTACCAACCCCCGAGGGACTGAGTCAGAATTGCCGCGCTGGGTGAACATGGCCCATCTGCTCTGTGCTAGCTTCAGCTGGTCCTCAAGGGGCCAGGCAGTGGGTTCTGAGGACCAGGTGTCTGGGGGCACCAGGGAGGAGCAGAGGGAAAGCGGGAAGGGGTTGTCAGAGCCCTCAGGAAGGTCTTGCTGATGGTACTAGGTTCCAGCATGACCGCCTCTCCAGCAGCCCTCCCACAAGGGACCCTGGGCAAGATGACCACAGAGAAGTCAGCCCGGGCCACCCCCTTGGGTCTCCTGAGTGCCTGCAGGGTGACCCGGGAACCAGAAGACTTGTGTTCAGCCGCCACTCACTGGATGGTGCCGATGCAGGTGTTACCTTCAATTCCTCAAGCTCCATTTTCTCATCCATAAAACGAGCACCATAATACCTGGGACATGGGACAATGTATGAGGTTTAATGAAGAGAACAGAGGTCAAGATGTCTTGCAGAATCATGCTCACTTATTCATTCACTCATTCAGCACATATTTATGGAGCATGCACTTTGTTTTGGCAAAAGCAAGCAATACAATGATGAACAGGGAAAATTTAGAGGCCGGGTTTTCTGGAAATGCACAGTATCTGGCCAGGAACCTCAGAGCCACCCTCCATGTGCACACACACACACACTCCTTTCTGACCTGTCGTCCACAACACCCACACCCAGCACACACCTCACAGGCACTTGGACACCACATGCACCTCCTCGGAAACACGCCTGCGTATGTGAAGATGACCGCATGACTCCTCTGTTCTCAGGAAGCATGAGGCCAGGGATGTTACACTCAGAAGCACAGAGGCCCTGGTAGAGGGTCTTTATATATTTATTTATTTAAAGCTAATTAAAACCCTAACCCAGTCTCCTCCTCACTAATGCAGTGTTACTGGAGCTTCCTGATGTCTGTGTGGGAGGGTGAAGACAGCAGCGTGTGTATTTGCTTGTGTGTGAGAGAGAAGATTTTCCATGTGTTTGTGTGCAGGGCGTGCAGGCAGTGGGTGGGCGTGTGTCTGGGAGGGTGTGCGCATGTCCAGGTGTGGAGGGTGAGGTGTGCTTTGCTCTTATGCTTCTTAGGGTCTTTCAGTGGTGAGCAGTGTTTTTCAACCTATTTTTCACTGTCACCCCCATAAGGAGACTTAATAGACATTTTTTCCCCTAATCGCCCCCTCTCTGAAGTTGTAATACCACAGATACATTGTATATCTGTTTAGGTAACTGTATATAGATGTGTGCTTTATATAGAGAAAGAGTAAGATTTTTTTCACCCATCTCCACCCCCAAGGAACTAATTTCTGCCCCCTTGGGGACAATAATGCCCCTGTTGAGATTCATTATGTAGAACGAGGGTTTCTGACTCCAGGGGTCTGTGACCCCTGACATTGTGTGGCATGGTTCCCAGTCTCAAGGGCCCAGCTGGAAACCTCTTAAAACACAGATTCCTGGGTCCCATCTGGGGAGGAGTCCAGAAATCCAGACCCTGACAAGCTCCCTGGGTATTATGATGCCCTGAGTGAGGGAGGGCTCTGGGGCAGAAGGGAATTTAGAACCATGAGGGACCATGTAGTCTGAGAGGAGGGGGTCTTTCTGGAGCCCCCACCTAGTGCTATGGAACATGGAATCTCAGCTCACAAAGGCCAGGTCCCGGGCTAGCAGGACCTCCTCTATCAGAGCTGCTCCAGGGCTCCCCAAAGGAGGCCGGGGGGATGCTGGTGGCTGGACCAGAACCCCGCCCACTGACCCAGGACTGAAAGAAGGCATGATGAGGCGGTCTCCAAGGCTAGGACCCTACAGGGGAGCCTGGAATAGACGCTGACCTGATGTGTCTGGAGCCCCATTTCCCATCTGTTGGGTAGAGCCACAGATGCTACCCAACCCCGACCTGGGCTCTCTTCTGGGAGCCCCAGTGTTTCCCCAGTGCTGGGGACTCAGTGTCCCAGGAACTGGGAAAGGGGGCAGAAGCTTACCTCAGGCCTGCCCACCAGGCCAGCCCTGGGTTTGGAACGTGAGCTCCACATTGTCAGGGGTTGGAACCACATCTGGGAGTTGCCAATGGCCTAGTAGCAAAATCGGTCAAAACCAGAGGCCCCCTGCCTGGCCCTGCCCTCTGTGGATGTCAGAGAAAAGCTGTGCCCCTTTGGCAGACTGGACCCGGTGCCAAGGCCCGGCCCTGAGCGCCTGAGCGGTCAGAACACAGGGGACCGACTGATGCGCTGTGGGCTGTGGTCCAGCACAGGGCTGCTGAAAGGCAGGCGGGAGCCTGGGGGAAGTTGGGAGGGGCCCTCGTGGTGGCCGAGGAGTGGGGCCGGGTGGGTTAAGGGGAGAAGTGACTGTGAGGGTGTGATGGCAGGACAGGGGAAGGTGGGATGACACTGGATGGGAGACGGAGGGAGCATGGAGGAAGAGTGGGGAGGGGGCACTGCGGCCTGGTGGGGAAGCCAGGAAGGCATCCTTCTCCCTCTCTTAAGCTTTTAAAGGCATCAGAGCATTTTGCTAATTGTTCATCTCTCAGAGATGCTAATGAAATTAACTCTGCAAAATGCTTATCAGGTCTTCTGCAGAGGGCATGGAGCCAGGCTTCTACTTGGTCCAACCCCATCCTCCTCCTCCTCAGCTCCTCCTGCCCCTTCCTGATGATTCCCCACCCTCTCCTTTTCACACAAGCCCCTCAGCAGGGAACACCACCCCCCCAAACATGCCTGAGAGTGCCCAGCGGGTAAACTAGAAATGGGGGCTGTGTAGCCAGGGAAACCTCAGGATCTGGGATGCCGTGGAGCTCATGAAGCTAAAAAGGTTGCTTCGGGCATGTGTGTTTCTCTGCACACGTGTTTCTAAGTGTGTGTGTGCGATAGCACATGCATCTAGGAGCATGTGTCTCTAATAAAATCATTTGTTAAACATTCTTTCAATCACTCATCAAAGATTTGTGAAGCAGCTTCTAGGTTTAAATCCTGTCCCACACCTTACAAGCCAAGTGGCTTTAGGCAAATTACATCCCCTCTGTGCCTCAGTTTTTGTGTCTATACAATGGGGATGATAATAGCATCTACTTCATAAGTGGTTATGGGAATTGAAAGAGATAAACCAGCAAGAGAGCTCAGTCCTGTGTTGGGCACCCAGTGAGCGCTCAAGAAATGCTGTCTTGGCCCTGGAGGCTCCAAGGCAAGGAGACCCCCATTCCTGTACTCGGGCACAGAAGACACCCAGGCACAGAGTTCTCAGCAGTATGGGGCACCGTGGAGAGTGGGCGCATGACCAGTCTGTGCAGAAGGAAATGGGCATATATGGAAGTGTATACATGTAAGTGTATACAGGGAACTTGTGTGCTTTTATTGATTGTGTTCAGGTTCTGGGCATGCACGTGTGGGTGTGGGAACTGCATTTGTGTTAGCAGTAGAGACTTAGTGGTGCTGGCATGCTGTGTGTGTGTGTTTTGGATTTAGGGCATGGGTGGGTGTTGGGATTCTATGTGAGGAAGAGATGGGTCCAGATGTTGGACCTGAAAAGATCCATTTTCAGTTCTCTCTCCCCTCTTAACCCCCATACATTCTTCATTTATCTTATGACCCAGCTTTCATTCCACCCTAATTTACATCTATGTCTCCTCCCACAGGTTGCAGTTCCCCACAGTGGGTAGCATTGAACCTTGCAAACAGTAGGAACTAATAAATGTTTGTCCTGTTCTGGGGAAGGCTCTAGAGCAGATTTTTACAAAAGATGATTCTGTATCATTATTTCAAATGCGAATGACAGAAACACAAATGGGCTTCTATTGGCTCATGTAGCTGAAAAACCAGAGGCGTGTCTGGCAGTTTCAGAAGCCGCTGGATCCAGGGGGCTTGAATGATGAACCAGGATTCAGTGTCTCATTCTTCTCCGGGCTCTGCTTTTCTCTTCCCAGACTTGAGTCTTCAAGGTCCTCACATGGTGGCAGATCCAGGATCTCTTCTTTCTTGCTCCAAGTCCAGCAAGAAAAGAAATTCTTTCTCTCCTTAGTTCAAACAGAAGTTCCAGAAATGAGACCCAGCATTGGACTTAGGTCATATGCTTATCCCTGAGTAAATTTCTGTGGTCCAAGGCATACAGAGTGCTGAGTGACCATTGGCATCCTCAGGAACTGGGGTGGGGTAACTCCACGGATCTCATACCCCTCATGCGGAGGGGTGATCCTTCAAAGGAAAGACAGGAAGATGCTGTTTTCAGAATACAGAAGCTGGGTGCTGAGCAGGTGGGTGTGAACATTCAGATCAGGGCAGGGACTGTCAAGAGCCAGCATGGGGTCACCAAGAGCAAGTTCTGCTTGCTGACCTGATTTCCTGTTTGACTGCGTTATTGGCCTTTTAGATCAGGACAAAGACGGAGGCTCATGAGCCTGGGCTCCTTCCATTTATTTTGTGGGTGCAGTAGTGAGATGTGAGCTGAGGGACGATCAGAAGCTTCCTGAGTGGATGAAAGAGAAGCTGACTTACTGCCCTAGTGCAACTTGCAAGGTCTGGAATGGGAAGCTGCTGGGCTCTGTCCTTGGTCCTGCCCTCAGCAACCTGTTTAGTTAGGACTTGTTTGATGGTATATATGACTTCCCAGTCTCATCTGGGATGACAGGAAGCCGAAGAAAATAGCAAGTACCCTACCTGACAGCCTCCATATCCTAAGGCGGGCTCCATATGGGAAAGAGGGAATAAAATTAGGATGAACCGAAGTCTCTGCAATTAAATTCAGAAAGCCGGTGACCCAAAGGTAGATGGGGAACACACAGATGATGGCTGCACCAATGGCAAAGACCTAGGACAGTGTTCCTCCAAGTGCAATCTTCAGACCACTGGTACTAGTAGAAATAGCTAATTGGGGTGAGGGCACTCGTTAACAGCATAGATTCCTAGACGCCTCCCCAGACATCCTGAATCAGAATCAGGACACGGCAGGGCCTGGAGATCTGCATGGTGACCAGCATCCCAGGAGCTTCTGGCACATCCAGTCAGCGGTGGCTTCACCATGGGTTCCGAGGACCCCCAGCACAGTAGCCATGGGTTCCGAGGACCCCCAGCGCAGTAGGCATTAACAGTGCAATGTCACTGACCAACAGCTGACTGGGACCCTGCTTGTGCGTCAGGCCACATGGGCAGAAAACGCACCAACTCCCTTCAGGAGCCGCCTTTGGAGGAGCAGCCTCGTTGGAGACCTTCAGTAGGGCCAGGGTGGTGAGGATAGGCACCCAGAGCTTTGTTGTTGGGCCAGTGACAGAAATAGAAGTTGGCCTGGAAAGAGAAAAATTAAGATAGACCCAGACCTTGTCTTCTGAAGTAAAAAGAAGCAAAAGTCTTTTGAAATCACAGAAGCAAAAGAAGGAGCAGACATGCTCAATGTGGCCCCAGAAGGCGAACTCAATGGCAGGCAGATTCCTGCTCCCCAGCGAGAAGAAATTCCTGGCTAGGAGAGTGGTTGGAGGTGAAACCCGTGCCCTGTCACAGGAGTATTACAAAGGGCCCACAGACACTTGTTGGAGGGTCCCATCTAGGGAGGATCTGTTCCCTACCCCCTCCCTTTGAGTCTGGGGCCCAAGGGCAAAGGAGGTTGGAGATGTCAGGGGCCCTCCTATCTGGCCATCTACTTTTGGCTCTGAGATAAGCCCTTCCTGGAAGTCCTTCAACCTGAATCTTAAGCAGAATTCAGGTGAGACACTTGCTGTCCCGTCTTTGCAAGGGAATCCCTGCTCCTTTTCCGGACATGCTCTGAGTGCCACTTGGAAGGGGACAGCTGAGCTGAGGCCGGAGTGACTAAAAGGAAGCAGTCGTATGAAGATCTGTGGACAAAGTGTTCCAGGAATAAAAGCAAATGGAAAGGCCTGGAGGTGAGGATGAATTAAGATGTTGGAGAAACAGAAGGAGGCCACCATGGCTGGGGGTAGGCCAAACTGCAGAGGTAGACAGGAGCCAGACCATGCTGGGCCTGGAGGCCATGAGCATCGTTAATGCTTCTTTCCTCATATTTCAGCTCCTGCCTTTCAGGCACATAGGAGGATTGCACTTCCTGGCCTTGGGTGGGCCAAATCTTGCCAATTAATTGTGAGTGGAAGTGACGTGTGTCATCTCCTGGCTGAGCCATTGACTGCTCTCAGAGCTCTCTTTTTCTCTAACTCACTGACCAGCAATGCTCCAGAGTGGCTGCTTTGTCAGCCTGCGTCTCTGAAGATGATCTAGAGCTGGAGACCCATGAGGACAAATGAGAAATAAATCTTTGTTGATTTAAGCCACTGCACTTTGGGGACTATTCATTACCTCAACATAACCTGGTCTGTCCTGACTGTTACACAGACAATTCAATACTGGCTTAAGAGAGGGCTAGAGAAGTGAACAGAGCAACCAAACTGAAACCTTATTCCCAAATTCTAATCCTAGAGCAGAAACTGCAGAAGGAAGAAATGGAAAGAGCATGGACATTGAAGTCGAACCTCCCAGGGACCAATATCAGCTGGCCCTGCAATAATTGAAGAAGGTTGGCCCTAGGCATAAGGCATTTCCTTTCTCCAACCTTCAGTTACCTCACTTGTATAATGGGGATAACAATGTTCATTTAACAGTTTTGCATGTGAGGATCAAAACAGTCTATAAACATAGTCAATGCCATAGCAGAGTCCAACACGCACCATTATGATATCATCTTATATCCCAGCCCCCAATCCAGTCCTTTGTCCTCAGCTACTTCCCCTCCAGTGCTCAAACCCCAGTTTCTAATCATCTCTCCCAAAACAGAAGCCCCTAATGAAGGCTCTGGCACTGCTTCTCCCCCCACCACTATCCCTGGTGTCAGAAGGAGCACCCTGGGCACACACTGCTCCCTTCCCCAAACACACTCCAATTGCGCAATCAGGTCTCCTAACACGGCATACATACAAGGAGTCCCTAAAGCAGAGTTAAAAAACAAGAAGCTGGTGGGTATTTTTGGACATTTTCACCTGGGCTCATATGAGGTTAACTTTTTTAAAGTTAAAAATTTTTAACTGGATGATTTCACATACAGTGGTTTCTATGGAAAATGTGAAAGACATGGTCATACCGGGCCTCAATTCCAAACCCCCACCCCAGCCCCAGTGGCTCCTGAAACAGAAAAGCCAGCTGCTACTTTAGGTGAGACTCTATACCCGCTCTCCAGGACTGCCACCGCCTCTTTGGCGCTGAAGCCCAACGTGTGCGGGTGTGCATCTGGGCATTGGCTGGTGTTTTTTTACAGCAGAGTTAAGAGGGAAGCAAAACATTTCTCATAACCCTTCTCTATTAGAAGTAAGAAACAAAAGACAGAGCGAGAGAGGGCCTCGTGTTTCAAGAAATATAGAGAGCTCATATATCTCTTTGTGGAAGCAAAGACCATTCTTAAATGGCCAACATGCAGCACCAATTTATATTATCGACTGGCCCCTGTACGCGTTTTAGTTTGCGACCCTGCCCTCACCCTTCTCATCCCCCTCCCGACCCAGACTAGGACCCTTTCTTTTTATGACACTCGCCTAGTGCACATGGTGCACGTTTGTCATTTCCTTTCTCCTTCAAGGCGACCCTCTGTTTATTTTAACCCGATTAAGAAATGGGGGTGGGGAACAGGAGACTCAGCATCCGTCATAACTGGAGGCTCCGGGAGACAACGTGACTTACCCAAGGTCACAGAGCTAGAAAGCTAAGGCACCTGGCCCCTATCCCAGGTCTCTCTAGCTCCCAAAGCGCAGCCAGTTCCTTCACGCCCACGTTTCGGACGCCGTGCGCGCTCAGGGCGCAAACACCGCGCGCCTAGCCAGACACGCTGCGCTCTGGGGCTGCTTTCCTTAGGCGAATGGCGCAGTGGGGTTAGAGAACCCTTGGGTCACACTGGGGTCCACCAGGCTACGTGGTTGGTACTGCGGGCGGCCCCCAATCCGGCCTGCCGCCACACCTCTGTGCGCGGGCAGGGCCCGGGCGCTCTCCCGCAGCCCCTGTCCAAGCCGCG
>JAQQAC010011087.1:700525-758380 GCA_029783875.1 Phataginus tricuspis | reverse complement strand
TCAGGAGGCTGTGCAGTGCAGGAACTGCATCCCTGCTTGGCGGGCACCTGTTGGGGCCTGCTCCGAGGTGGTCCAGGGAGCTGGCAGGGGGCATCCATGCTGCAGGGCTGCCAGGAGCAGAGCCTGCCTCCCAGCATCAACTCTCAGGCCTGTGGGAGAAGCGGCTGAAGGGCATGGGAGGGCCCTTCTCATCTGGGGCCCCATGCTGTTGTTCCCCACAACTCTCAGCAGATATGCCCAGGCACGTCGGCCCTGTGATGACCCCAGCTCTTTTCCGCACCGTCCATCAGCTCCTCGGCAACAGCAGCCAGTGAAAAATGTGTGTGCAAGTGGCTGAAGGAGGGACGGCCAGCCGGGCGGCAGGGGGCGCAGGGGGCCCGCGTGACTGCAGCCTCCTGTTCTCGGGCCAAGCGCCCACCCTCTGTTGCTGCCTCACACAAAAGCCGGTCTGCTCACATACTCACCCAAGTAGGCTCCCCTCATCCCCCCACCTGTCTCACAGGATTTTCCCATTCATACCCAGTCACACAGCTGGCACCTGCCCCCACACTCCTGTGGGCCACACACACCTGTCCGTCTCCATGTCACACAGATCTCCACACTTCTGGGGGGGAGAGGCCTATGGGTACTGGCTCTCCTGGAACGTAGGGCTGAGGGCACTGAGTTGTGGCATTGTCCATCCTGACCCCAGCAGTCTTCCTTGGTGGCCTCTTCCTCAGGCCCCATCCCCAGCCTCAGGGCTGCTCCTGGACCCTTCTGTCCACTCCCCACCCCAGACTGGGTCAGTTGGTTGGGGAGAGGGCGTCTCAATTCTTTAGTGCTCAGAGATGCCCTTCTGTCACTCATTCTGCCTTGGGGATGGGCAGGCTGGGCTGTGGGTGCCCCAGGTATCCCCAGGAGAGGGCTGATCTCCTGATGGGCCTGTCTGCCGCCCTTGCCCATGTTGGGAGGGGCTCGCCTCAGGAGCCCATGTACCAAACCCCGGCCAGGAGGCACTGGCCTGGTTCCTAGGAGCAGCGAACTTTGGCCTCAGCTGGGGGCCCCTCCTGTCCCCCATCGCTTCCTCCTGCCTGGAGCTGCTCTGGGCCCCAGACCTGGACCTCAAGCATGTGGTCTCAGAGGCAGGTGTTGCCGAAAGCCCCAGTGCTGGGCTTGGCTGCTGTCTGGGCACGTGCACCCACCCACCTGTCTGCTTATTCCAGGCAGACCCTCCTATGGTGCCTTCATCTCAGGGACCCTGCCAGTCCCCGTACCCCCATTCCTCCAGCCCAGGGCTGGAAACTACAGCCTCTCTTGGCTTCCCCTTCTTCACCCTCATGTCTAATCTGGCACCAAGTCCTCCAGCTCGGTCCTACTCGTGACACTGCTCGTGTCCCTCTCCTCCTTTGTTGCCCCCCTGACTAGCCCCTTTCTCCTTCATCTTTCTCACCTGGACCATGTCAGTAACCACCTTAATTCATCCCCCTCCTGGGCTAATGCCCACAGTGCCCAGGCTGGGACCTCACTACCAAGCCTTCTGTGGCTCCCCAGTGTCTGCAGGTAGAGTCCCACACCGAGCCTGGGGGCCCTTAGGGAAACTTCTGATCACTGCCTTGACTGCGCTGATCTGTTGGGAGGTCGGGTGTCCTCCCAGGTTCAGCTGAGGGCAGGCGGGCAGCCATAGCCCCAGACAGGCTCTGGTGTCTGCGCTCTAGCTCCTTTGTCTTGCAGGACCTGGTGCCCCTTGGCCCTGCCAGCCACGCTCTTCACCCTACAGCCCAATCTTGGCTCTGTCCAGACCACACCCCGAGCCCCTCCTGCTAACAGTCTCTACTCTTCTGCTTATCTCAGCGCCCAGCTTCAAATCCGGCCCCTCCAGGAGGTCTCCCCAAGTCCTCCCGGGGCCCGTGCTGTGGTGGAGGCGCACTGATGAGCTTTGAGTCCTGGGACAGAGCTGGATTCCTCAGCCCTAAAGAGGCATGTGGGGCCTGGTGTGGCTGCCAAAGGCCTCTGGCCCAAGCCAGCTCCTCATTCACACCAGGCTTCCCACAAGAATCACCATTCTCTTTGGCGCCGTGACCCTGCTCTCAGCCCCCAACATGCCCGAGTCACCACCAGGCAAGTGCCCATTTTCTCTCTTCATTCCTCGGCTTGAGGCTGGGTCCTCAGGCTAGGCAGGACGAGCTGCTGCCCCAGGGAGGGACGGAAGTTTGCCTTGCCGCCCTCAGCAGCCCTCCCCATTCCTGTTTTACATGAACACAGGCTGGCCCACCCCAGGGAGGCTAGAAATGGCCTGTCCAAGGTGAGGATGAGCAAGTTAAAGCCCCGTGGTAGGGTAGCTGTGCCCCGGCACCTCCCGTGGATGACAAACCAGTTTACATGACGGTGTGCGTCTGCAGCCCTCAGAGAGCTTGTGTGCCTAGGTCTGTTGCATAGGAACCTCCCTGCCCACCTCCATCCCTCCCAGGCATATATGTGCCCAGATGGGTGTCTTCTCCTGCAAATAATGTCTTTCTGGGTCCTGACCTGCAGACCCAAGAGGCTGGAAGGTGGGACTGAGGGGCACGGAGCCATGGCATTGCCCATCCTGAACCTGTCAGTCTGTCCTCGTGGCCTCTTCCTCAGGCCACGCCCCATCCTCAGAGCTAGAACTGACATCAACTTGGGTTGTTCTGTGTGGTACCTACATGGGGCTCCTGGCTCCTGGGGCTGAGCTCCACGAAATTTGGCCGTGGGCCCCAACCATGCACACCACCTAGATGGAGCCTAGCTTCCTGCCATCTATTCTCCTGGCCCACTCCTTCATTCCTCCTGTTGGCTCCCATGGGAGTGGCATCGACAAGTCCTCCTGCCTTCTGGGGAGCCTCTCCCCCTCTTCCTGTCAGGTGGAGTAGAAAGGGCAGGGGCTTTGTAAGCAGACAGGCTTGGCTTTCAGTCTGAGCCCCCGACATTGGACAAGGAACTTTTATTCCCCAGCTTATTTACACGTCTGTAGGGTGGGTCCCGTTTGCTTCCTGAGACTATAGTAAGGAGATACTGGGTAGCAGAGAGAGTGTTCCAGGGCAAACCCTAACACGGAGCAGGCGCCATGGCTGTTTGTATCCTTCCTCCATATTCCCATAAGTCAGGACAGAGCTGGGAAGCAGCATTAGGGCCCAAGCCTAGAGGCAGGAGGGAGAAATACCTGTCGTTGCTTCAGCCCCAGACAGGAGCCTCAGGGAGGAGTCAGTGCTTCTAGTTGGAAGAACCCCCACCTCCAGTCTGAATACGCACCATCCCCTGCGAGAACCTGGGCCAGATTCAGATGTTAGTTCCAACAGTGTGCCAAGAGCTTTGTTTATGGAGTTCTATGAAGATGATGATTTGGACTCAGTTTGCCCTGAAACTGTGTGGTGATGATCCACTCTGACACGCAACATAAAAACAAAGGCAAGTGGGGGGCCCTGGATATAACTAAATTCTAATCCCAGCCCTGCCATTTGATTGCTGTGTGATCTTGGACAAATCACTTAACTTCTCTGGGCTCTTTGCCTCTGTGTACTAAAGGATTGGACTTGATGACTATATTGGGCAGAGGTGTGCTGCGGAAGGCTGACTGGGAGCCTGGGTGGATCGTGCATGGAGCAGCAGGTTACCCCAGGAACCGCTCACACTTGGCCAGTACCTGCCAAAGCCATTAGCCACCCTGGCCGCAGCTGCCCGTGTTACCCTAGAACCAGGTGGCTGTGAAGCAGCGGTGGGAAACAGGAGTCCCAGCACTCAAGTCAGGAAGCAGGTCCCGCTTCAGCCGGTGAACACCCCCTACGGCAAAAACAGGCCTTCTTAGGCCCCCAGAAGGCCAGAGTAGCAGAACCTGATGCCCACCCTCACCGCAGACACTGATGTTGCATACTCTGGGCAGCCGTCAGTCCCTGGGACCAGAACCCCAGGCCCGCAGAGGAGTTGGTAGAATGGATTCACTGGTAGACTCTGGGGTCTGTGCTTGGACCAGGACCGGGCCTGGGCATGGCAAGTGCCTACAGTGCAGAGCTTAAGTCGTGCAAGTGCAGGGTCAGCCTCCTTAAATTCTGTGCTCTTGCCGCCCCACCCCGACCTCACCCTAGTCCCGGCTGTGGACCAGCTCCCCCCTGCACCTCTTCAGGCTCCTTGTCTATAAGATGGAGTCGTAGAAGGACCACCTCGCAGGGTTGCTGTGGGACTTAGGCAGCCTGATGCATGTCAGTCCCGACACACAGCAAGCACTGGATAAATGTTGGCAAATGACGTTGTTGGATATGGCAGAGGGCACTGTTCCAACCTTGTTTTGGAGGAGACGGTACAGCCGGGGGTCAAGGTGGGTGGGCAGAGGTGTGAGGGAAGGCCCCCATTTTGGGGTGGGGGACAAGCCTGGCATCTTTTCTCTGCCTCTTTTGACACCCAGGGGTAGGGTATAAAGAAGTCCACCACCCCTCACCACCCCAGCCGTGTTTGAGGTGAGGGAGAGGGTGAGGCCCACGAGAGACCTGGAGAGGCCTGCATGGCACCTGCTCACCCCCAGGTAGGCCACAAACGGGCAAGTCGTTGGTCCCATTTAGTTGTGGGAGGGGGCCCTGAAGAGGGCACCAAGGGGCCAGTGCCCGGATGGGTGGTCCCCCAGAGGCAGGCCTCTCCCAAAGTCTGGATGTCAGAGCTGTGTCCACCTGGAAGGCTCAGGGTCACCTTGAGCTCCAGGCAAATACGTGGCTGAGATTTGGGGAGGGGTGGTCAGTCTAGATTGACAGAGTAGGAGCAGTGGCCGCAGGGCGCTTGGAGAGGAAGCTGTGGCCCGTGTCCCACCTCGGCCCTCCATCTCCCCAGGCAGGACAGTACGCGGGACCTCTGTGCACCACCCCAGCACGTCCAGCAGGTAGCCTGCCGGGATGACCCCAGAATTAGATCCTACCCTCCTCATTGGGGTGGAGACTGAGTTGAAGGGCTGCTGGGCTTTCCCACATCTGCATCCTTCCAGCCCCACATCACCCCACCACCACCACCAAAAATAGGGTGCCAGGCACTGGCAGGCAGGAGTGCTTCCGTAGCGTCCCCGGTGTGGTCAGAGCCAACCCCTCCCAAAAATCCATGCCTACCCTGTTGCCCCGTTGTCTGGGCAGCTTGGCGGGCGGGGGTCCCGGGCTGGAGGCAGGCCTGGGGCTGGCGAGCTGAGGGACACGTGAGCGGCGGTGGGGCGGCGGGTGGCCGAGCCAATGGGAGCCCGAGCCGAGGGGGTTGGCAATTAGCAGCTGCGCCCGCGCACCGGGCTTCGCGGAGCGGCGCCCCCCTGGGGGTCCGCACCCCTCCTCCGGCCTGCTCCGGGCCGGCTGGGCGCGGGGATGAACGCCTGGTAAGCTCGGCGGCTGCACGGCGCGGGGAAGGGGCGGGATCCCTCCGCCCGCCGGCCCGCCCTCGGCCGCCCGCTGGATTAGCGGCCCTTTGTTCGGGGCCTGTTAACAAGTTCCTGGCTGAGCGCTCGGCTGCCGCCCGGGGAGCAGGGTCCAGCCTCTGGGCACGGCGGCTCGGCGGCCTCTGCGGCTCCTCGAGTGCGGGGAGCCCCCACCCCCGACCGTCCTCCTCGGGCCTCCGGAGACCTGGCTGGGCTGTGGGCCCCCCTGGCGGTCTGGTGGCTGTAGGACTCCCAGGGCCCCCCGGGCTGACTTCACTGCGGCCACGCCTCCTGGAGGCCAGGGGCTTCAGATGCGCTGCCGTTGTCGGTCCGTTTTGCAGATGAGGGAGGCACAGCTTCCCTCGGTCCCCGCTTCTCGACGTCCCTGTTCCCCGAGGTCCTGGCCATCCTACCCAGGCCTGAGGTTCCAATCCAGGTCTTTGACACCCAAACTCATTCTCTTGCTAAGAGGAGAGAAGCCTGGAGGGAAAGAAGAGAAGCCTTCCGTGGCTATAGACTGTCACATGTTTTATTCTTAATTAATGTGGTGATGGTAAGAGTGGTGTGCTGGTCCCTGCCTGCATCACCTGATCAGAACCTCAGGACAGCCCCATTTATTGGATGAGAACACTGAAGCTCAGAGAAGTGGCAGGGCGGGAACACTGCTCCACCTGACCCCCCCATCTACCCGAACCCACATGGGTGGACAGCAGAACCCTGTCCTGTGTGGCCATTACTGTCAGGGCCTTGCCTGGTACCCATGGACATGAAAGACTACAGGAGAAAGTCAGGGGACCCTGATTCTCTCTGACATCCTGGACTCATGCCCTCTTCTGGAGAGTGAACCTGAGCCTGTGTCCCCTCTACATCCTCTCCCGGCCCACCTGGGTGTGGCTGCTTCCTTAATCTGGGCAGAATGGTCTAGGCCACCGGACTTGGATTATAAAATGCTCTGGAGGAGGCTGGTTTTCCAACTTGCCTGGGGGTATACATCTGAAGGTGGTTGGGGCTATTCAAAGTCTCTTCCATAAAACAAGGGGGAGCCTTCCCAGTAAACTCCCCAAATGGGGGCCACCCAGAAGGGCTTCCCCTTTTCAGTTATGTAAGGGCCTGCCTGGCCCTCTCTGCTCTTTCCCAGGCCACACATCTCCAGACCTCTCAACTGTTCATCGTGTAGATGATTCTGAGACCCCTCTCTGCCCCCTACCTCCTGGTTATGTGCCTCTGGATGTCAGACCCAGGAGCTCACCACACTGACACAATGTCTTAGCCTGGACTAGCCTAGGACACTACGTGCATCTGTTGCAAATATTGGAAAACCCAATCCAAACTGACTTAAGCAGAAAAAAGGAGACTTGTTGGTGCATGTGACTGGAAGGCCAATGGTAGCACTGGCTTCAGGCATGGCTGGATCCAGGGATAACAATGTGACCAGGATTCATCCCTCATCTCTGCTCTCGGGGGCTTTGGCACCACTTTCCAACACCCTCTCCACTCATAGTCCCAAAGTGGCTGCCAGGACTTACCAGGGCTATATCCTTGCAGGCCCAGTCCAGGGCATAGAAAGAACACCTCCCCACTCAGCCATCCAATCATTCTGAAGTGGTCCAATGCACGTGCCAGGACACGTGAGCTGGTCCCCAGAGCTAGGGGGTATGGTTATGCAGTTAGCTTGAACCCAGGCCACCTATGCCAATGTCCTGTTACCCAGCCTGTTTGCTACCACTCACAGCTTCCTGTCCCCAGGGACGTGATGGGCACGTCGTCTTCAGATTTAACCAGTGTGTCATCAATACATTTTGCCCAAGTATTTAATAAAAATGCTAAGCCAAGGACACAGCCTGAGGCTTGCAGGTAAAGCCCAGAGTCTAGACCAAGTATTAGCTATTTAATCAGCTGTGGTTGAAAACAATGTTGGCTATTCAACAGGTTTTGCATTCCTTTAAATGTGCTGTCATCTGGTTCATATATCTCCATTTGATGATCCTGAGAAAATTTATGAGGTGCTGGCTGAAATCCAGACGCACTGTTTCCAGTCTGGCCCTGATCCACCAGAACTGTAACCCTATAATAAGGGAAGCTGGTCTGGAGGGCTGGGTCTGTGGAGGTCCCAGCAAGTCTCGGTGTGCCTGCTTCCCTTGGTCATCTGCCGCTGATTGAGGAGCTCCACCAGAGTCATGCCTGGAGCCTGCATTGGGTTCACCAGGCTGTGGCCACTCCAGTGGACATTTTTGGGGTTTTGTATTTTTTCAGCTTCCATTCCCAGTCCCACCAGAACCCTATGACCTCTCCTTTGTACATAGCTTTAGTGGGTGTTTTGGGTGCCCCTTCTCAGCTGCAGGGCCCTAGTGAGACAGGTAATTCCCCTGTCCTGGTTCCCTTTCTGCTTCAGAGCCTGATTTTTAAGCCTCTTGTCCCTTCTCTTGACAACCTAATTACTCACTAGTACTCTCCCTTTTTTGCTTAAATTTGAGAACCAGTTTTATTGCTTGCATTCAAAGAATCCTAACTGATGCATTCACCAAATCCAACTTTCTTCCTCTTTTGAAAACTAGATTGCAGCTCTCGCATCTCCTTCCCATGACTACTTCCACTCCTACTTTCTCAGAGGTCAGCAGTGGGGTTCAACAGGTCCCCCGCCAGGACCTGGGGTGTGATTTATTAGGACCAAGAGACCTGAACTCATTCAGGACAACCACTCAGCCTCTCCTGAGCTCCTCTCCTTTGTCTTCAGTACTTTCTTCCTAGAGTTTGTCCTGCCTCTCCAGTTCGGTGTCCTCAGGTGCCAGTGGTAGGATGGGAAAATCAGCTCCCCAGAGGCCACCACCCCATCAGCAGATCTGTCCACTCCTGGTTTTCCTCCTCCAAGCTCCCTACCTCCTCACCCCTGCCATGTTGCTTTGGAATTTCCCACAAGCCTCAGTCAGACCTGAGCTCAGCCTCCCCAGGTGCTTCTCCACTCCGCATCTCTCTCCGGTGGCTTTGTCTTGGATTTGGGCCATGTTTCCATGTTGGGTGTGTCTGGGCAGAATCGGAGCCTACCTAGATGTCTCACAGCTGTCCTGACACTTTTCTAGAGACCTTCTTCTTTCAGATCCTTTGGAATCACTCAGCCAGGGGTCCTTTTTTGAGTCCTGCCAGGTCTTCCCAAGGCCCCTTTCCTTTCTGACCCCTGGCTCCACTGGGGCACCTGTTTTCAGCACGGATTGCCTGAAGCCTGCCACCCAAAGGCCAGGATGCCCTTCTGAGGGTGGACAGCATTCCCTCCTCAGCAGCGGCATGCTGGTAAATGTTTAACACTTTAATACTCTGGGAGAGCTGGGGGACTGCTTTGCCAATTTCCATGGTGTAAACACTCCCACTATGGCCTATTTTAAGGTAGCTATGTGATCTCACCCAGCTTGCAAAATTTCAGAAATTTTAATGATGAGCTCTTGTGAGCCAGGATGAGATGGCTCCAGCACGCTGCTGTTCCTGGCCACCCCAGCCCTCTGAAGAAGTGGTCACAGGAGGGGAGCGACAGGCTCCTCAGGCCTCTGCCTGCAGGACCCTTGGCCTCCCTCGGCTTGGAAAAGCCTCTCCTTCCGAGTCCCAGGCTCTTTGGCGGGCTGAGGGGTGGGGACCCAGCTAGTCACTGGAGACCCTTGGAGCCAGGGCTCTGCAGCTGATGGTGGGTGTTAGCATCCCAAGCCGGGTGACCTCAGAGAGTTGCTCTCTGTGCCTTAATTCCTCATCCAGAAAAGGTGGATAATGAAAGTTTCCTTCCTCGCAGGGTTATGAGGATTCGATGAGATATTCCACGTGGAATGCTCAGCGCAATGCCAGGCCCATGGTAAATGCTCTAAATGGGCACTGCTGCCAACACTGAGCAGCAGCAGGTACACCTGCTTGGGGGCTCCCTCGGTGACACAGCCCTGAAGTGTGTGTGGGGGGACACAGGGTCCTTGGTTAACAGCATGGACAGTGTCAAGGGCAGGGCCCTGTAGGTCTAGAATCTTGGGGAAGTACTCATTCTGGGATGAGGCGCTTTCATGAGAGGGCTTGAGAAGGAAGGCTGATGTGGTGAAGGATGAATCATGGGAGTGACTTGGTCAGGCATGACTCCTGCCAGCCTGGAAGCTGGGTGGGCCCCCGGGACATGCAGAGCAGAGAGGTTGCAGGGCCCACGGTGACAGTGAGAGCCCAGATGGACCACCTACCTGCTGGCCTACAGCCTGGACTCTGGTTTTGGGGCTGGTCCCTGGATGCATTCCTTCCTCTGCCCGAGTTCTGGAGGCCACCGGGCTGGGGGAGGAGAGGGACTCTGCCTGGGACCTTGGCATATGGCGGGAGTGGGCCAGAGGGTGAGAGGGGAGAGTGCACAGGCCCTCCCTGGGACAGCGCATGTACAGGGCGCTAGGAGGCACAGCCTGGCTGGAGCAGACCACGCCTGTGGGGGACTAGCCAGCGACAGGGCTGGCTACATCGCTGAGCTGCGGAGTGACAGGAGGTGAGCAGTGTTTAAAGAAGATTAATCTGGCATCGCATGGAGGACAGATGGGAGCAGGGCGAGGCTGGAGGCAAGGAGACCAGCCAGGAGGTTGCCATGGTCATCCAGGCAAGAAATGATGAGGCCTCCCTTCCCCGCAAGCAGGCATCGGGGATGGAGTAAGAGAGATGGATGTGGGAGACACTGGAAGGAGGAGCCTCTGGATGTTGCATGTGGGGGGTGAGGGACCAGGAAGAGGCAAACATGATTCAGAGCTTTCACGCCTGGGGAAGTGATGTCAGAAGCAGAAAATGGATGGGGAGCTGCGATGGGGGAGAAGCCAAATGAACTAGAGGGATCTCCCCAAGGGAGTTCCACCCTGCTGGGCACTACCCAGAGTGTGACTGTCAGGGCACTTTGGCCACAAGCAATGGAAGCTGGCTCTGGCCAAGTTAGGCAAAGGAAATGTAAGAGAGAGTGATCGGTTCACAGATGCTGTGGATAACCAGGGGAAAGACTTAAAGTCAAGGCCTGGGGGAGAAGTCCTCAAAAGGTCAGGGTGCCGATGGGGTTATCTTTTTTAATGCAGGGACGGCAGGTGGGGAGAGTGGATTTGCTCTGTTCTGTATAGCCCTACAGGGTAGGTCAGCTGGACAGGTAAGAGACAGGCGGCTAAGGAAGACCTTCCTAACAGGCAGTGACGCAGGTGGCCTTGTGGCAGCGAGCTCTGCGTCCGTGGGGCTGTTGAAGCAGGCAAGCCCTGGCAGGACCTGGCAGGGAGACTGGGATGGACAGCAGGTGACCTTGGTGAGGCTCCATGGTAAAGGGGAAAGAACAAGGCTTTGGAACGGACTGGGACTCCACTGTCAGCCGCACCCTTACTCAGTGCCTTTGAGAATTTCTTGCCTGGGCTTTCTGGAGGGATGATCCCATTTCACAGGATGTTTAGTTTCTTTGATGCCTGTTGCTTTGACTACATACATTTGCATACATTCTCAGGAGCACGGTGGCGCCCCCCTTCCTTAGGAGACCTCATCCCAAGACCATGTGGTCCTGGCGGGACTGTCAATCATGGCGTGCCACCTTCCCCCCAGGGAAAGTACTTTTGTAGGTAAATCCTTGTGGACATCCTGGGTGCTGTGATTGGTCCAGAATGGCCACATGATCTGGGATGAGCCAATCAGGCTCCTTCTCATGGCTTTTCCCGCCGGGAGGTGAAGCAGTCACCCTCTGCCTCTGGGGTTGGCAGCTTGGAAGAGTCAAGTGGGGGTGTTGGGCTGGTAGCAGCTACTTCCTCCTGTAGGGAGAGCCTGTCTGGTGAGGGGACTGAGGCCAGTGCACAGGACAGGGAGGCGGCCCTGGTGGCCTCAAGGCCCCAGATATTCAGGGCCCTGCAGCTTTCCTCTCAATCCTCTGAGCTGCCCCAACAGCCTTCCTAGCCCTTGAGACATGTACTGCCCACTCTAGTCTTACGCCGGTTTGAGTGGGGTTTTGGTGCCCTGTACTTGGAAGGGGCCTGGCACAGGACCCCAGGAGGAAGACATGACGGTGTGAGCACAGCGCCCACCTAGAGGTGGCCCGGTGGCAGTGTGCTAGGCATTCAGCCTCCAGGTGGAAGATACAACGTTCTGAAAAATAGAGAATTCACACCAAAATCTAGGTTCCAGGCTTTCTTTGAAAAAGTTAGATGTGGGCACTGAGAGCCCATGCTGCTGGGTGGGCGGGGGCTGGAACCCGGCCGTCACCTTGGCGGGTGTGCATCCCCAGTGCCCGTGCACCCCGCGCGCCATGCTGCCGGCTGCAGTCTCCAGCCTGCGGCCCTGCTCAGAACGGGGCGGGCGCACCCCCCACCCTGCCCCTTCCGGCTCTAAAAGCCTGTGTTGGGGGCCTTGGATTGCACCTCTTCGGTTTGAGGTGGTGGTGGATGGTCAGGTAGAAATAACTAAAAGATGATCGGAACCCGGGCTGGCCCTTTGAGCTGCAGTGAGAGGCCCGTTCATAAGGAGCTGGTCGTGGGCGCCATGAGCTTGGCTCGCATTCTAGGGAGTGACCGGGGAAGGCGGCAGCTGAGGTGGGAAAGGATGGCCGGGGGCGGGGGGGGTTCCGAGGAAGCCAAAGAGAGAATCGAGGATGACAGGGAGGCAGCCACGAGGAAGGCTGCAGGGAAAGACCAGGCACATGAGGCCCGAAGGACACATGCCGGGCGGAGGCTGGGAGGAGCCCCTTGGGCGCCTGGGCTCCGGAAGCACGAGACCAACAGCAGAGGGCAGGGAGGAGGCGGGTGGCAGGCGGGAAGCCACTGGGAAATCGCAGAGCTGGGACGGACGGACATCAGGGCCAGAAAGGCCCCTGATGAGGTGCAGGCTTCAGAGGAGGGACCTGCGCCCGGGGCCAGGGCCCGGCCCCCGGGCACCCTCTGTGGGGGGACAGGGCAGAAGGCCCAGGCCCCCGGCAAGCCTTTGAGGAAAGCAGAGAGGACGGACCGGGGACAGGGCGAGGGGAAGAGGGGGCCGTCTGTCCCTGATTAAGCGTCGATGGGGGGCCTGCTGTGCGCGGGCCCTCGGGAGGCCCTGTGTACACGCAGCGCGCGGGGCAGGCACCCTGCCCTTGAGGAGCTCACGTACCAGCGGGGAGAGGTGACCCTGAACCAGCGGGTAGGTAACAAGGAACGCTCTCCAGGAGCGGGAGGCAGACAGGCTGCACGGCCACGGGACCGTCGGTGAGCTCGACGCGGGTCTTCTGGGCGGCAAGTCAGGCTGGATGGTCAGCCTCTGAGGAGGCAGCCCGTGGGCCGGGGCCCAAATAATAGGAAGGAACCGGCCATGGCCGCGGCGGCCTGGAGGTGGGAATGAACCCGGTCAGGTCACAGGGAGGTGCGGGCTGGGCAGAGCGGAAGGTGGTGACCGAGCTCCGCCTGTGCTCACTTGCGCCGCGTGCCCCCGGCTTCCAGAAAGGCACCGAGTCGCTGAGGCAGATGCGATAAGCCAATGGGCGCGGGGTAGGTGACTTGGAGGCGGGGTTGCCGCACAAGAGAGCCCCGGTCTGGGGCGGCCAGACACCCCCACGGACTGGGGGTCCGGAGACCTGGGTTGGGGTGTGAGCCCCGGGCCAGACATGCTCCTCTGACTCCTTTGTAAAATGTGGACAATGACCCAGAATGACCCAGGCCCGGGCTGTCGTGAAGCCGATCCCGAAGCAGAGCAAGGGTGAGAGCGGGGCTAGGGGAGGGTGTGGGAGGCCGCAAGACGGGCACCTCGGCGCCGCCCCGCGGCCTCAGTGCCTGCTGCCCACCACCTTCCACTAGCAAACACTAGCCCAGAAAATGAGTTGAAGGAAGTCCCATAAATTGAGATTCACTCCCTTCTCAAGTACTTTGATGCATATATATGTGTGTGTATATATACACATATTTAAGTATTTAATTGAGGTGAAGTTCACATAACAAAATTAACCATTTTAAGGTGCACGGTATAGTGGTATTTAGTACACTCACAGCGTCGTGCGGCTATCACCTCTCTCTAGTTCCAAAACATTTTCAGCAGCCCCAAAGGAGAGCCCGTTAGCTGTCACTCCCCTTTTCCCCCAGCCACTGGCAAACACCAGCCTGCTTTCTGCCTCTATGGACTCCATTCTGGGTACTTCTTGTAGATAGAATCATACACTATGCAGCCTTTCGTGTCTGGTTCCTTTCAGTTAGCATGATGTCGTCCAGGTTCCTCTGTGCTGAAGCATGTGGCAGTGTGCTTCACTCCTTTTTATGGCTAAATAATATTCTGGTGTATGGATATACCCCATTTTGTTTATCCATTATCACCCATTTGGATTTTCTACCTTTTGGCTATTGTGAATGAGGCTGCTTTGAACATCTCTGTGCAAGTATTTCTTTAAACACTCATTTTCAGTTCTCTTGAGTGTATACCTAGAGAAGAATCGCTGGGTCATATGCTGATACTAGGGTTCACTTTTTGAGGAAATGCCAGACTGTTTCCCTCAGCAACTGCCCCATCTCATGTTCCTACCAGTGATGCAGGAGGGTCTCAGTTTCTCCCATCCTAACACTGATTTCTGCTGTATTAAATTCCTACAGTAACTGTTTTCTCCTCCTTTGGTGCTCTTGCTTGCTTGTGCCTGAGTCCATGTGGAGCCTGCGTCCAGGCCAGCCAGCCCTACCTGGTGTGGGAGTCATGGTCCAGGACCGGCAGGTCGGGGGCACTGGGGCAGGCTGGGGGCGGGGCAGAGGCTAGCCTCTCTCTGCCCTCAGAGCCCTGTTGGCATCCCTTCCCCCTCCCCCTTTGTCCGCACACACCCCAGCCAGGAGCTGCCCTCGCCACCCCTCTGCTCCGTTTTGTGTGTGTGTCTCATCACCAGGATAAATGTAGCTGCAAACAATGCAGCGGGCTGGGTGCTAATTTGTCAGACGCAGTGTGTGGCTGTGATTCCGAATACATTAACATTTTCACATGAAATCATTTCAATTTTTAGTGATTAAGAAGTATTTGTTTTAAAGCATCAGGGTTTACTGAGGGCTGGGGGGTGGGGGCGGGGGAGCCCCCAGGTGCATGTCCCTTGTGGGCACCACCCCATGCCCGCCCATGCCCCCCAGGGGCTTCCTGGGCATGAGGTCTGAGGGGGGCAAGGAGTGGGCACATTGGAGGACTGGGGGGTGGAGACCATGTGGTCTAAGGTCCCTCGGGGACACCGGGACCCAGAAGCTCCGGCCCCACACCCCTGCCCTGGCTTCTTCCATCTTCTCCATGTCATTCAGGCCCACTCAGAGTCACCTCCGCACAGAGGCTCCCTCAGGCCCCCAAACTTAAGTAGCAGCCTGTCACTCTGTCTTAGCTTCTTCAAACCACTTAACATCATCAGAAGTGACCTTCTTTAGTGACTTGTTTACTTGTTTATTTTCTCCTTCCCCACCACCATTAGAGCATACACTTTTGGGGGACTGTGGCCTGCTTACCCCACTCTGTCCACTGTGCCTAGAATAGTGCCTGGCACTAAGTTGAAGCTCAGCATTTGCAGGTGGTGGGTGGGTAGGCGGGTGATTGTTCAGAGGGTGTAGGAGACCCCCTTGCCATACCATGTATCCTCTCATCCTGGAATCAAGCTCTCTTTGTGACTTGAAGGACCCTAGCTCTTCCCAGGCAAGCCACCTCCAGTGTGCCAGGCTCAGAACACCTGGGAAGTACAAGTTCATTAGCACTGGGGCTGGTACTCTCAGGCCTCCAGCCCTCCCCCCTTATTCATCACCTCCGCTCTTGGGAGCCTCCCTCCCCGGTGGATAGGATCCACTATAAGGGGTTCCCTGGGGCTTTGGATAGACCAGCTCCTCCAGGTCCCAGCTGCTGCCAGCCCTCTCCTCCCCTTCCCAGGGCTCCCAAGCAGGGTGGCCCTTGCAAGGCAGCTAAGAGCTGGGCGTACAGAACATGCCCGCAGGGGGCATATTTGTGGCATGTTTCTGCTTGTGCACTGGCATGGTGTGGCAGGACATGCGCAGAGTTTTGCTGAGTGAGAATCAGGCTCCTGCCGGTCTCTCTGTAGTGGCGCTTCCTCACCCTTCTGTGCCTCCCAGACGTCTGTGGCCCTGTACCTAACACCTGTACCCCCAGACAGAGCCCTCCCCCACCCTGTCCCAGTGAAAGGAAAATAACGGGTAGCTTTTATCGTTCAGCAGAAGCAACATCAGAAAACAATTATTGTTTTAATTACCTGCTGTCGCCGTACAAGACAGGGAGGTTGTAAAGTGTGATAAAATCTTTCATGTTAATGGACTGCCAGCCTGGGCCAGGGTGCGATTTATGGGACTGCAGCTGGCAATTCTAGTCAGCTGGTTGGAGCCCCCGAAGCCTCCCTCTCTCTGTCCCTGGGGCCAGGTCTCCAATGCCAGGGGCCTGGGCACCCCTTTTGTCCACCATCCTCCTACTGACAGCAGAGATCCACCTTCTCAGCCAGGAGTGTCCTGGAGGCTCTGCCCCTGCAGGGTGGATCTTGGATCGACCTCTCTTTCTGTTCCATGGAAAATGTGCCAGTGTTGGGCTGGGGCTGACATGTGGGCCTGTCCCCCTAAATAGGCCCTCTCCCCATGACCATTTTAGGCTGTGGCCTTCCCATCCTGCAGCCACAAAGGGCCAGTGCCTGGGCACCACCTTGGACTCCTTCACTGCCCAGGGCTGGTCCTTCCCATAAGCCCTGTAACCTCAAACCTGTCTCCTCCTCCCCTGCCCCCTTCTGCCTCCTGGCACCTGACGGTGGGGCCACTCACTGCCTCCTGGCTTAGGACTCGTGTGTCCTCCTCTCAGCCAAACCCACCTCATCGCGTGCCCGCATCTCCCTAAAGCATATCACGGCCACTGCTCGGGTACAGCCCTGCTTTTTCCCAGGCCCTTTCACACATCGGCTCATGGTAGCCCTGCCCAACTTTGAGGCAGCGTTGTCGTTATGCTCCCCATTTTACAGATGTGGAACCTGAGGCATGTAGAAGTCAAGAGTTTGGCCGGCAGTCTGACTTCGGAGGACTGGTCTGAAGACTCGGTGGGGTGACAGGTGCAAAATGCTTGGAAAACTGCCAGGAATACAGCTAAAATAGAGCCCAGTCCATTTTAGCGCTGATAATAATTCTTCTTGTTATTGCTGTTCAACCTGGAGCAAATCACTTAGCTGCTTTAGTCACACCTCACTTTCCTCGTCTGTAAAACGGGGTACTGCTCGCCCATCCTGTGGAATGAGGGCACCAAGTAAGTCTGTGTCGTGATGTGTGGCTTAGGGCAGGGTGTGTAGTGAGAACTCGGGACCCATTTGCTGGCCTTGCTGTTGCCGTGGTAACAGTGGCAGAAATTGAGGCTGTGACAATAAGTTGAGTCCATATTATGCAAGGCCCTTAATGCCCCACTGAGGAGCTTCAAACCATTCTAGAGATAACGGGTAGCTGCTGAAGATGTTAGTTTAGGAAGACCATGTAATCAGATCTGGGTTTTAGAAGGATCATGGTGGCCCAGTGGCAGGTCAGTGGGTGAGAGATAAAAGCTCAGAACCAGAATGGTCCAAATGAGGGCTGGTGAGGCCCGCCCCTGGCCGTGGCAGGGACAGTACTGGAGCTGTGGTAAGGGTGGGAGGGCGGCGCTTGGTCCCCCCACAGCAGAGAAGTGAGAGGAGAGGCAAGAGGCTGCACTGGGGTGGCCTCCACCAGGCTCGCACCTTTTCAGACCCCCTCCTCCCTACCTGGTGTGAAGCGCAGAACCGGCACATACGGTGGCCACCCTCTCCTCCAGGATGCAGGTAATTGGCTGAATCGCCGGGCACAGGAGGAACATCTGGAGCTGACGTCATGTCGGGGTAGAGAGAGGCTAACTCAGAGAACCTGCAGGCCACTGCCCAGGACTGGGTGGGGCTTGTCCGAAGGACCTCAGGAGCCTGGGCTGGACGGGCCTGGGTGCAGCCTGCAGGTCACTCACCCGCTCATTTGTTCATTCTTCAACTCATGTCTTCAGCAAATGTTTGCTGCACACCCTCTCTGTGCCGGACTCTCAGCTGGAGGCTGGGGATGCCTGGAAACAGAGTGGAGCTGCACACCCTCCGGGAGCTGATGATCTAGTGGAGGGGGTGGGCAATGAGCCAGGAAATAAATGAAGAAATGAAGTAATTGCCTGCTGTGGGGAGTGCAGAAGAGAACAGAGGAGGGGCTGAGACAGGGTCCCCCTCCTCACTCCTCAGTCCCTGTCCTGTCTGCCCGGGAGAAGTGGCTCTCAGCCCCCCAGCCCTGCCGAGATGCATGGCTGGCATTAGCAGCCCATCCCGCGTGATATGTCTCCCTGTCGCCCCTGGATTACTTCCCCCATTTTAGCCATCATTTCAGAACTCTAATATATTCCCTGGGGGCCCAGGAGGGGCCATTCATTTAAAGATCTTTCCATGGAGCCTTCTCCTCTGAAGACCCTGAGGGGAAGAAAAACGCCAGGAGAGGATGAAAAAGAGAACAAGAGGGATCTGATTTCAGAACTCCCAAGCAGCAGAACAGATGCAGAACCGAGCGGGGCCCTGCTCGCTCAGAGACATATCTGTCCAGCAGTGTAAGCGCCTTCTGCCCTCCCTCTCACCCTCTGCATTCGCCCCTGCAGGAGCCTGAGCCCCCTCATCCCACCCTCCCAGGGAGAGGCTGTCCCAGGTGCTGCCAGATGGTGCGCCAGTTACAGTTCAGTTTTCCAGTGTCCCTCCCTCACCCCTTCCCAGTTCTCTGAGAGGGCTCCTAAGGAGGCCAGCCTGGTGTGCTCCATTCCCCGGCTCTGGGTCCTCCCTGTGCCAGGGAGCAAGGGGAGACATGCCAGGGTGGCAGCCCCAAGACAGAATGGAGTGTGAGAGCTTGACAGGGATGCTCTGAGCCCTGGCTGGTGCTCATATGACTCTCTAGGGTGGGAGTCATTCCCCCTTTGAGATTTATGGCAGCAGTTGCTTCTCATAAAAGTGTTGAGAAATCTCAGGCTCCTGCCTGACACTTTGGGCAACGTTTAAACTCTGTAGGCAGTGTGACCAGGGAGAGGTAACCTCAGGGTGGCTTGGTGAGGTAACAGGTGTTCTCATGCATCACGTGAACCTGAGAATGGGGCCTTTGGCCACAGGCTGGCTTGTACACCTGGATGTGGACATTGGCATTGCTGTGACCAAGGAAGTATGTGCCTGTGGGTGAAGGTGACCTCACTGCATGCTTGGAAAGCAGAGATGCCAGCCCTTGGGGGCTCAGGGCCATTTGCCAGTTCTGCCCCTCTTCTAAATGTGAACAGAGGCTACCTGCCAGGTCCAGTGCGTGCTCAGTGCGTAAGGCTCATGTGAATGCTTCCAGGCGGGGGCACCTGGGCATCTAGGTAGGCCCCCTGCCCGCGGCCGAGAGAGGTCCTCATCCAGGATTGTCTAACCACCCCAGTCCAAATTTCAGGAAATTCCCTGATCCCCTCCCAACAGTTCCAGATGCTGCAGATCCTCTGATCCACTTCTCCCATGTGCTGGCATTTCCCTGCCTGGCTCCATCCCCTTCCCTCCTTGCCAAGTCTCTCCTCAGCGTGCAGGTGTGTGAGTGAGTGTGGAGGGAAGTGTGGGTGTGAAGGTAAACACTGTGAGCGTGGCTGCAGAGGCACCAGCATCCGTATAAATGGACACATTGATAAAGTGTGTATGTGTCCTCCGACTCTGTATCCTAAGTGTCCCATGTGTAAGTGTGTCTCCAAAATGGATTCATCTGGAACTGGAAGCAACTATTTTATCATTGATAAGGAGCTGACAAAGAAAGGAAACAAAAGGTCTGAATTAATAAACAAGTCTTCTGGATAGAGAAGTGTAAGATGAGAGCTCAGTCAGGAATTGGAGCTAATCTTTTTTTTTTAACATTTAAATAAAAGATCTGGAAAAGAATATATAGTGAAATCACCAAGTTTGCAGTTAAATCTAAACTCTCCTGGGTGGTAGTAAAATAGCAAACTGGTGAGGGATAAGCTTTGGAAACGTTTATCTTGAAAGGCAATGGGCTGGGCATAGAATGGGAAAATAATGTGTACATGGTCTGGGGGAGAGTATTTGGAGCTTCTTTCGTAAGGGGGAGCCCCAGATGGGCAACAGGGCTGGACATGGCCGGAAAAGAAGTTTGAAACGTGCCACAAATGTTCCCTTCTCCCAACCTCCCGACACATGAGTGAGAGGCACCTGTACCCGACAGTCTGGTCATGTGGGGGAAACCTGGGTTTTAGTGCTAACTTACACGATCTGAGTAATTCATTTCCCTTCCTTACCCTCAGTTTGTACACCTGTGAAATGGAGGTAAAGATCCCTGGGGGCCTGCTTAACACGGGTGAGAGACGATGTGTAGGTAACTGTAAAGTTCAGTACAGCTGTGAGTGGTTGCTACTGAGAGAGTTGTGATGAGAAGGGAACTGTCATATAAAATCGGACTAACTCGCCTGGGACAACTTCAGTGTACAAAGAGAAGCTAAGAGGGAATATGGGAGAAATCTATAAAATCAGAAAGGGCACAGAGAAGGGAACATGGGCTCCTTCACCAAATCCCAGCCTGACAGAATGAACTCCTCCCTGCTCCTGGCCCCCACCACAGCTCAGGAGAGGTAAGTTTAAAACCAATAACAGGAAATCCTTCTGCACTCAGCAGGGAATAAACTTTGAAAATAATTTCCCCTAGAGGTGATACAGGCTGAAAATATAAATTGCTTCCAGAAAGGTTTAGATAAATTCATGGATGGCAGAGTCGGAGTGGTCCTTGGGCAAAATCAGAATGTTGGGAGGCCTCCACCCTGTGAGGATGATGTCCGAGACGTCCCCATCAGAGCCAAGCACCTGGTCCAGGCCTAACACCCGGTGGTCCTGTCTCTGTGCATGTGCGTGAGTGTGTTAGGACTAGCTTGTGCCTGTCTGATGAGGAGGAGTCCACCTCGGCTCTGAAACCTCCTTTACTTCTTCCGCAGCCCCTCACCCCTGCTGCTGTTAACTATACCCTCCGCACCCCTTGATTTCCATTCCCGCAGTGCTGCCCTGTGCTCCAGCTCACCCCCACCATCTCACCTGTCGTCATGGGCAGCCACCCCCTCCCTCTGTGCACCGTCTCCTGGCACGGGCACTTTGCCTGGCAGTGCCTCTGGGCCGGTGAAGACTGGAAGCTCCTGCCAGGCCCTCCAGTTAATGCTGTTGGCATGTAGCCTCTCTCTCCGGCTGCCTGCCCAGAACCCATCTCTGCTTTGCTCTGGCTTCCCCTCCCAGGGTCCCCATCAGAGTCTGGATGAATGAAAGCTGACATTCAAGCCCTTCAGAGACCCACAACCCTGGGGGTCATGGGCCTCCAAGGATGGACTGATATCCACACTGGGGACAGGGTCACCATCAGGAAACAGGCCTGCCTGGGTCTGTGCCAGGTTATCTGTCTTATACAGAATGTCTTGGGGGACTGACATTAGCAGAGGAGGCAAGGTTATGGATTCCCCACTGTGGTTCCTAAGATGCTTTGAGCCTTTTCAAGTCTCTATGGATGGGCTATGTAGCTAGCTGTGGGTGCTGTTTTAGCACCGCGGGCAGTGGTCTTGGACACATGTGCTTTCAGCACCGTGGACAGCTCTGCGGGTTGCCCCCTCCGGCGCAGGTACTTACCATGCCACCGTCTTAAATGTTGGAAGCACATTACTGAATGGAACAAATACTTGTCCTGTGGACCTCCCTTTCTTGCAAGTGTGGACTCCCACCCCATAGGCTTCCACTGACATTCAACTTCTTGCAGGCAAGGTGGCCTGGCAGGCCCATGGAGGGTGAACAGATTATGCTTTCTTGCAAACCTGATTCTGCTGCCTAACTCGTGGGAGGTAGCTGGAGAGAGAGAGAGAGCAGGGATTGGTAAGGCCCAATTCAGATGGCATTTTAGGATTCTAGGAAACCAGTGTGATCCAGTCATGCCCCTGCTGAAAACCCTTCCATGGTTGCCCAGTGCCTATGGTAGTAAATAGCAATGCTCCCAACTCGTCGTTCTAGCCCCTTGGTAATATGTCCCTGACCCATCTTGCCAATGCTGTCTCCTTACCTCTCTTCTCATGTTTCCTACACTCCAGACAAACTGGATTCTCAGTTAAGAATCTTTTGGTTGCAATATGGCAGAAAACTCAACTCAAAGAGACATAAACAGCAAGTGGGTGTTATTGACTCTTGTGAGAAGCCCAAAGGTGTGGCTGACTTTGGGTGAGGCCCGATCCATAGGCTCGGACAAGGTCACCCTGGAACTACTCCATTTCTCTGCTCTGCCTGCATGCTGGCTATATCCTTGGCCTCCTCAGGACAGCCGCCAGCGGCTCCATACCCTCCCTGTCTTGGCGACAAAATGACTGCAGCAGCCCAGCCCCCACAGCCTCACCCCACCTCATGGCGGGGGCGGAGGGACAAATGTCTCCAGGGACCCCATCAGCTCCCAGGTCCCTTCCGGACCAATCACCACGGCCAGGGCAGGAGATACAGTCAGCTTAAGCCAGTCAGGGCCCACTCTCAGAGCTGGTGGGGGTCATTTTCCCCCAAACCACACAGCTGAATATGGAGCAACAGGGGACCCCTAAAGAAATTGGACTGCTGTTTGGAGGTTTGAGGGAGATAGAGGCTGGGGAGGAGTCAGCAGGTGTCCAGTCCTTGAGCCTGCTATTTTCCTTTCTGCTTCTGTGACTCTGCACCTGCTGGTCCCCTGTTTTGCCACCTGCTGACTCCCCATGCCACCTCCAAGGCCTTTCTCAAATACCACCACCTTCCCAAAACCACTCCCATCACTCCCCCGGGGAGCTGCATCTGCTTCCTCTGATCCCTCGCCACCCTTTGCTCACTCCTCCTTTCTGTCCTCTTATCATTCCCTGATCTGCAAGCAGTGAGGGGAGTGGACGTGCAGCCCAGGACACGTGGCTGGAGCTGGGTGATGGATGGCTGCCATCACACTGGCTCCATGGGCTGGGATACTAGCATCACTGAGCCACCGGCAGGTGGGAGAGCAGGCTGGCTGGGCAGGCCCAGGGCTGTCCCTGGTGCCCAGGTCCACATGGCCTTGGATGTCCCCTGCCATCACCCCCAGTGGGAGCCCAGTCTTCTTCAGGCCTCTCTGGCATTGGCCAGGGATGAGGGAATTTGTGGAGAGAGAAGGACTTGTAAGGACCCTGCTGGTCTAAGGGAGAGGAGACTGGAGCTGAGTGTCAGAGGGAGGGGGGAAGAAACTCAGAGGCACAGGGGGGCAGAGGTGGGGGCTGTGAGTTTGGGAGGGACCAGAGTTGTTATTCATTCCCACCACCAAGGCTTACAGCTACCTCCCAGGAGGTACAGCACTTTTCCCTTCCATGCCCTGATTTTAATAACAAGGTGGGCTCATCAAGGGGGTGACCATATCTCCTGATCTCTCTCTCTCTTTGACGGAGACCCACGTCCTGTTCAGAAGCCAGTGATCTGCAGCAGAACTCAGGGTAGCCGAGGGCTCATGTGAGGGACAAGTGGAAATTCTCTGCCCCCATAAGACCCATGAGCACCTCCTAGAGGAAGCTAGTGGGCAGGACAAGAGAGAGAGACTTCTCCCCAACCTGGCCCAGGCCTCCCTGACAACCATCTTCTAAATCACTAACCACAGGGATTTATTACATCCAGCCAACTTGAGAGAAATCTCATTCTGCAGTGGGACAGTTGGGAAGAGGTGACAGGGAGACCTGCTCAGCTGACCCCCACATTAACAGCCTTGCAAAAAGACAAGGTCAGGAGGGGCTGGGAGATTTCCTCTTTCCCCTACTCTCGCGCCCTCCTGAGGGCCCTGCCGGGAGGGCTGCTGCCCTCGGAGTCCCTCACTGCGGGTGTGTGGGCTGTCGCTTCCTCACAGCAAACACTCCGTCCACCAGATGGAAGGTGTCTCAGTCCATTCAGACTGCTACCACAGACTAGGTGGTTTCTCAACAGCAGAAACTTATTTCTCACAGTTCTGGAAGCTGGGAAGTGCAGGATCAGGGCACCGGCATATTCAGGGTCTGGTGAGAGCCTCCCTTCTGGCTCATAGATGACCATCTCTCTCTGTGTCCTCTCATGGCAGAATGGGGGAGGGAGCTCTCTGGGGTCTCTTTTGTAAGGGCCCTAATCCCATTCATGAGGGATCTACCCTCATGACCTAGTCACTTCCCAAAGGGTCACCTCCTAATACCACCACCTTTGGAGTTAAGATTGCCATGTGTGAATTTTAGGGGCTCAAACATTCAATCGGTAGCAGGAGGATGATCGACTAGGCGTCGAATGGATGCAGTATGATTTGGTTCTGCATAGAAAGCCATGGCAAGCATTGCAGTGTCAGGAACCATTTCTTGTCTCTTCTTCTGAGCTTGTATGGTTCTGGGGTCAGGAGAGCATGGTAATGATCATGAAGCTGGAGTTGTAGGGGACACCAGATGTCTTCTCTAGTTGATTTCCTTTGAGCCACAGAGCCACTCAGTGATGCAGACATTTGTGGGTGCCATTTACAGGCAGGGGTGTGCCAGATCCTAAGGGAATGGTGTTGGCACACTGCTAGCCAGGGGTGGAGCCGGGACACAAATTCAGGCCTTCAGCTCCCAGGTCAGAGCTGTGCCCACCACTCTAAGCCCTGCCCAGGGCCGTCAGCAGCAGCCTTAGGACACAGCAGGTGCCTTAGGACACAGGCTCTGGAGCCCCACTGTTGACTCTGCCATGTCCAGTAATGTGACCTGGGCCAAGTTACTTCACCTCTCTGAGCCTCAGTTTGTCACCTATGAGGTGAGAATAATGGTAGTACCTAACTCATGAAGTTGTTGAAAGAATAGAGATGTTATATGCAAATATAGTACATAAAGAGAATTTCTAATCAAGTTAAACACATGCTTACTGCATGCCCTCATAATCTCACTCCCAAGAGAAATGAAGACATGTCCACCAAAGGCCTGTATGTGAAGGTTCTCAGCAGATGTGTGGTCACCAAAACCTAGAAACAGCAGTGGCGAATGGATAAACAAGAAGCGGTACTTTCATGCAATGGAATACTGCTCAGTAATAAAAAGGAACCACAGACCAGTTCAAGCAACAGCATCAATGAACCTGAGAGAGAAGCTCAACACAGAAGACTGCATGCTCTGTAATTCCATTTCTGTGACATTCTAGAAAAGGCAAAACCATAGTGACAGAGAGCAGATCAGTGCTTGGGGTGGGGTTGGGAGAAGGGGTTGATAGCAAAGGGGTTCGAGGAAACATTTTCTGGTGGGACAAAACTGTTCTCTGTCTGATTGTGGTGGTGGATTCATTTGCCAAAACTCTTCAGACTGGAGATTTAGGGTGGGTGAGTTTTATTTCATACGTTAAAAAAAAAAAAGGACAACCTTGATTTCTAAAAAGTAAACACCAAGTGTTAAGGGGCTGTTATTGCTACCGAGCCAGTTATGATGACGCAGGGAGGAGTCTCTCAGTTGTTCACATCCCTTGTCTGTCCTGGCTGTGCCCTGGCACCCGCCCTCCTGCTCAGGTTGCCAGAGGACGTGAAGGGTTGTCCGGGCCCCACCCCAGCGGCTCTGCAGCTGGCAGGAGCGCACAGGAGGGCGCTCAGCTGTTTCCTGAGTTTGGTATCCCTCCCGCTGATTCTGTGAGGCGCTCGGTGACACGTTAGCAAGAAAGATGCCACAAGAAATAAAGTTTGTTATGAATTATTCTACTTAGGGCTAATTATAGGCACAGTAGATTATTTACAGAGGCAAGAGGCAGCAGGGAGGGAAAGGGGCCCAGAGGCGTGGAAACACAGTGGAGGGCTGGAGAGAGTTAAGCAAATGTGGCTGTGTTTGGGGCAAGTAAAAGCACTTTTTAAATAAAAACTGGAACTAAACTCAAGTCTAAACTGATGGAAGTGTCTCAGCAGCCAGATCAGAGGCCCCAGGCCTTCTCAGGTCCTTGAGATGGACTGGAATCTCCCTGGGCGCCAGGGGTCTCCGGGTGGGGTGTGGGGCAGACGTGGGCTCCCTCCGCCCTCCCTGCTCCGTTCTCCTCGTACTTGTCCCCATCCAAGGGAAGGAGAGGCCAGGGGATGGTTATTTCCACCCCCAGAAGTGGGAGACGGAACTAACCATGGATGCCCACTGGTTCTAGCAGGTTCAGTGAGGGAAGGGCCAGAGGGGACTTGGGGGACCTGTGCCACACCCACAGAGCATGGTCAGTCATGGCTCAGGGGTGCATGGTCCTGGGGTGACCCCAGCTTCCAGTTCTTCAACAGGAGATAGAAAACAATGTGTGAAACTTCCTAGTCTTTTAAATGTTGGTTTAAACCTGCAAGCCATGTCTGGAGGCCTGTGAACTAGGCAGGGCTGAGGCTCAGTGGCCCGCCTCCGGGACTCACTCTCCTTGCCGCGAGTCAGGGCAGTCGGAGCTCTGTCCGGCCGTGGCTCCCTTCCCAGTGCTCTGGACAGAACAGCAGACGTTACACTGCGGCAAGGTGGTTTGCTGGCTCTCAGCTTCCCAGAGGGCACCGATCTTGTCCCGCCCTGAGTTCAAGCAGTGGGCCAAGGCTCTTCTGGTCACTTATGTTTGGCTGCGTCACCATGTACCCACTCAAGCAGGCAGGAAGTGCTCCCCCTGCTGCCCCCTGCGGCCAGAATGGGCTGCCCTGCCTCCTGTCCAGTGGCCTGTCTCACGCTGGGCTGCATGCTCTGTGCTGTGCTCATGGCCTTCACTCTCCTGTTCCCAAAGCAGATCCCAACTCTCTGATCCCCTGGCCGTGCCCCAGAACCTTCCCTGCTTTCCCATGCTCCGTGTCCTGGCTCAGAATCAAACCCTTTCTAATCCATGCTGCCGCCCAATATGTCCTACCTTGAATTCTTTGCTTCTGCTGTTCGCCTAGCCTAGAATGCCTCTCTCTACTGCCCCTTCCGGCCCCTGCCTTTTCCCCAAGGCACAGTGCAAATGCCCCAGCCCCCAGCGTCCCCCCCCCATCCCCGCATACTTCATTTTGTACCTGCTCATTCCTCTTCTAATGCTGAGCACCCCAAAGGCCTTCTGCAGCTCAGGGCGCGGGGCCTGGCTCATAATAAGTTCTCTAGAAATGTATTCCTTCCTTCACTCAGAAATATATAGTGAGGGCTTCCAGTTTTCAAGGCTCTGTCCCAAGTGAATGAGACAGTCAGGCCAGCTGTCCACTCCTGGAGCTTCCCCCTCCAATTCCAGACATTTGGCAACAAAGAAATCAAACAGGGAACCTACCAGAGGTAGCAGATGCTAGAGGATGCCAGGGCCGCTCAGGGAAAGCCTCTCTGAGGTCTGGACAGCGAGGAGTGAGCTACACCATCAGTAGGAAAAGCACCCTGGGCCGAGGGAACAGCAGGTACAATGGCTGTGAGGCAGGACTGGGCTTGGAGAGCTAAGAGAACAGATGAAAGGCTGGTTGTCAGATGGTGAATCGAGGGGACAGTGGCCCATGACATCCGAAAGGACAGGAGGAAAAGGGACAGAAGAGTGTCCACCTGACTCTTCTGTCAGACCTGCAGGTTTCTGGATGGGGCGGCGGCATCTGCCTTGCAGGATGGCCAAGAGGAAACAGCCTGTGCAGATGGGCCCAAAGGTCTTGCCGTGGGGATGTTGGGTCTTCCGCCCTGAGGTCCCCATTGGAGCCTGCCGTTCCCCAAGAGTGAGAAGAAAGCAGATCAGAGGGACAGGAGGGAGGGAGGAGCCTCAGCAGAGCCCTAAAGGTGGAGGCCAAGAGGAGTTCCTGAGTCCAACAAGAGGGGTCCTGAGCACATGGGAGAAAGCTAAACTGTAGGGGCTGAGTCCAGAACAGGGTGAAAGGCAGGACAGAACCCAGAGGGGAAGAAAGGACATGGGCTAAATGGGGGCAAAAGAGTTATACAAGTGCTTTTCCTGGCCTTGGGGCAAGTGTTGAGCATCCTTTCAAGACCTTTGGGCCATGGAGGCGTTTCACACCTTCAGTGTCTCCACCTCCAGGAAGCCCTCCTGACGCCCCAGATCAGGCCCCCGGTTCTGTGTTCTCATGCTGCCAGTGCTTCTCTGACAGAACTGTGTGTTGTGACCTTGGACTTACCGCTTTGACACCTAGCCAGTGTCTGTCTCCCATGAAGGGGTGAGCTCTCGAGAGAGGGGCCTAGGTCTTGCCCTTGGTGGTGAATGCAAGCTGTCATCACCTAGAGCCTGGCTGGAGGGGCCGAGGACGCGGGGGAGCAGGCCCAGTCCTGGCGCAGAGGCCTGGGAGGGAGCTGGGCTGCTGGGCGGTGAGCTAGCCCAGGAGGGGGCAGCGCTGGCCTTGAAGCAAGTGCCTCTGGGCAGCAAGCTCCTCTCATCAGGGGTGTAGTGCTGGGAAGCGGAGTGGACAGACGCAGGCACTACCCAGACGCTCCGCCACCCAGAGGGGGCACCCCCAGCCCCACCCAGCTTCACACGCCCTCCCACTCTTTCTGTGCTGCTCTAATGGCTGCACCCACGTTCTGGTTTGGGGGCAGATGAAGATCTGTCTCATGCACATCCAGCCGAAGTCAGGCTCCAGCTGCTTCTCTGCCCCCGACGGGCTCAGGCCCCAAGGTGGGGTCTTTGTTGGATGCTTGAATGAAACTGCCCCATTCCCACCCAGCACCCATCTCTGGGATGGGGGTTCGGGATGGGGTAGGGCCAGCATCTGGGACTGACCGGCTATCCCAGCGGGCTCAGGAAGGATGGCGGGTGCGTGCAGCCTGGCATGCTGACCCGTGGGCTCTTCCAGGATCTGCCTTGGGTGGGGTCCCCACTGGGGAGCAGGGGCCGAGGTGGGGGCCCTCAGCAGCCTCACACTTCCTTCGATTCATGAAGACCTGTAGATTCCTCATGAATACACTTAGAGTCCGTTTTAAGGAGAACAAGTGCAGAGATAGTTGATAATAAGCCCTCAGTTAGTGCCCGCAGTTTCCTGCATGTGACTTACACCCGCTGACAGCGGCTCTCGCCCCCAATCACCCACTTAGCTGCGGCAATAGCAGTGGTTCAATAAGACCGATACCAAGTTTTATATATTCCAACCCAATAACAATAAATACCCACATAGGGAGACTCACTGAGCCCACTGTATTTTTATTAAGATTTAAATATTCATCCAATTATTAGTGATTTATTAAGAGCTAATGACCCCTTCAAGAGGCTGTAAATCTTCACCCAAAGAAGCCCTGGCCCTCCCTTCCATCTCTGCCCCTATCTCCCCTTCCTGCCCCCTCACAAATCAGAGAAATGAGCTTCTCTTCCACAGCCCCATGACATCACGGCATCACCCATGTTTCCATGGCAGTGGCAGGCAGGTGAGGTGGAGGCCAAAGATGGAGGTCAGGCCTCGGGAGGGGCTGGGCTTCATGAGGGTGAAAGCTCTTGCTCCACCCCCACTAGGCCTGGGGGACGTGGGACAGGAGCGCCCCCCCGCTCCTCCATCCCCGCCGACCAGCAGCTTCATGCTGCCGCCTCCTCGGGATGGATTTCAGGGGCGCCCTCCCAGCTCACTGTGCCCCGCCCTCCCCTCCCGCAGGTCTGAGTCTGCCCATCCTTAGGGGCCCCTGGGGAGAGGGCCCTCCAGTTCTCTCACCCTGCTGCCCTCTCCCTTCCTTTCATCTTAAAATGCCCCACCCTGACTGCATCAGGGTGAGAGGGTGTGCAGGGATCTGGGGTTCTGGTACTCAAGGCCCAGACAGGGCACTTCAGGCTGCAGCACAGGGCCCCGGCCACCTTTCCTTCCTCTGTGTTCCCTGCACCCCTTCCTATCCCCTTGGTCCAGCCCCTCTCTACCCGCAAGACCTCAGAGCCCATTAAAGGGGCAGGGAAGATAATGAACAAACCAGGAAAACATGAAATCAATATCAGGAGAAGAAAGTACAGCTGCCATTAAGTGAAGTAAACAAGCTGGTAATTATTTGGACAGCAGGTAATTAAAATGGGGTGAGGGCTTATTACTGTCTTGTTGGGCATCTGATGGGTGCGGCCAGACACCCTCTTCCCAGCTGGAAGCCTCCTTCCCAGCTCGATTAGAAGGGGTCGTCACAGAGGATCTCTTCTGCCCCCAAGCTTCCTGCGTCCCTGTCCTCAGCAGCCTTCTCCTGGTGCACAGCCCCCAGCCCACCACCCGCCTCCTCCTCCCCGCTGCACTGCCCTCCGGAGCTGGGTGCCACTCACCGCCCTCTCTCTGGGAAAGGGGCTGCGCCCCTAGGCCTCAGCTGAGGGCGGATGCTTGTGTTGACAATACGTCCCAGCCACAGAGGTTTGAGGTGATGGACAGGTGACCCCTCCAACCTCTGCCCAAACCCCTTTCTTCAGGGGAGGGGTTTCTTTCTGAGGAGAGGCCCCAGCAGCAGACCGGAAGGTGGGGTGCTGGTAAGGGTGGGACGGGTGGGTGAGGGTAGGAGACCAGGGTGGCAGAGCATGACTGAGGGGGTCTCCCTCTTGCCCTGCTGTGACCCCAGTTCTTAGATTTGTAAAGTCAGAGGAGACCTTGGACGTTGGCCAGTCTGGCTTTGGCCTGCCAACTTGTTTGGCCCACGCGATGTTTAAATGTTTAAATTAGTTGTCAACATTTTAAAACAGGAAATTTCACATTAAAATGGATTTCCAACTTCTCTTTAGAGAAAAAAATCTGGCACCTCTTGGCCGGCCTGGCTGGTGGCTGTGGCAGCCGGGCTGAGCTGCCCCTTTCGGTCTCGGTTTCTCCCGGCCCCCACCCAGCCCCCCCAGGCACCTGAGCCTCCCACTCCCAGCCCTCCTGAGGCCCATGGAGGGCCGCGACCTGCCCACGCCGCAGAGCCAGGGAGAGGCAGTGTGGGTGGGGACCCAGACCCGGTCTCCATGCCCACCTGAGGTCTCTGCTCCCATGCCCCCCAGTGAGTACCTGCCCTGGGCCAGTCACTGGCAGGGGCAGAAATGATGCAGGGCCCAGCCCCAGAGCTCGAAGCAAGTGAGGGGCACACTTCAACTCAGCCACAGTCAGCGACCACCAACCTGCCCATCACTGAGCCCGACCAGGCCTAGGAGAGGCTTCTCGGGCTTCCCGCGTGTCCGGAGGCTGCAGTCAGATCATGAGGCAGACAGACAACTGACCTGGGCCAGGAGGACCGTGTCCCTTCAGCCAGGGAGCCAAAGGAGGGGTTGGGGGTAGCCAACCTTTTACTCGGCAGCCCTTGGGACCCTTTGCAAAGGTTGGAAGTGTGGGATCAGATCTTTCTAGAAGTGGTGCTGTGGTGGTACAGTTGAGGGTGGCACCAAGGGCAGGTGTTGGTCACATTTCAGGGCCCGAGGGTGGGGGCCGAGTGAGTTGGGTGGCCATAGATCAAGAAGGGAGGGAGTGGGTGGGAGAGAAGCTAGAGGGTGCTCGAGAGGCCAGAATAGTGGATGGCCAAGGAAACACAAGTCCCAGTAGCCCCAAGGCTCCTTCTGAGGCTCTTTGGGAGTGCGGCCCTGCTGCCTGAGAGCAGCCCTAGGAACCAGGGGGTTCAGGAGAGCCACTGGGCCTGACTGGGGACGGGCCCAGTGTGAGACTCCGAAGGGTGTCCAGAAGCTGGGGGAGTGTCCGGATAGAGCTCAGAAGTGAGGGGGACTGGGGCCCATGGAAGCAGGGCCCGAGGAGAGGGCAGAGCATATCCAGGCCGCTGCATGGACGAGGAAAGGAGTTGCTGGAGTGTGAGCCCGCCACTGCTACTGCCAGATCTGTGACTGGTTTTTCCTGTGTGTCCCTGTATGAGAGGTGCAGGTGGGCTTATAGGGTGACCAGCCTGGTAAGGGTATTGGCCACCCTGGCCAGGTTTAGCCTGGAGGACGAAATTTTACTGTGGTGGTGAGCACATGTTCTGTGGGGGAGCTGATGTGCCCATGACTGCCAGAGCACTGGGCATGCTGAGTGCATTTCTGGAATGCTGTGTGCCCAGGACTCCCTGGGCACAGCTGTGGCCGCCGGACACTCCATGGGACAGGGACTGGCCTTGGGCACTGCTCTGTGGCCTGTGCCTCACACAGTGCCTGGCACACTGTGCCCAGCGTACAGTTGCTGAGAGCCTGGGGCGCAGTGGCATGCTCACTTCACCTAGTCGTGCCTCAGTTTCATTGCCTAGAAGTTGGATATTTAAATAGTTCTTTGGCTCCTAGAATTGCAGTAAGGATTAAGTGAGAAACCCCATGTAAAGTCAGCCAGGATGTCACAGTCTGATGGGCACGTGTGGGTGTGCGTGTGCTGAGGTTATGGGCAGTGTCTCCAATGGCCAAGCACAGGTCACTGTGCCAGCCTCCCACTTGTGTCCGGGCCGCATCCTGAGGCCACAGCCGCCCTGCCCTGTGCACATTAAGCCAAGCCAGGCTGGGGAGCAGCACAGCCGTTCCTGGGCCACCCCTGGCCTCCACTCTGGCCAGGTTCGCATTAAACCAGTGAGATATGAAACGCTGCCATACCCAGGACAGGGTCTTTAATTAAATTAATTGCCAGCAACATTGTAAAAATGCTGATAGGCTCATAAATAGCACATTGACGATGCTGTATCTCAACCCCTTGGACTTGCTGGGGGCAGCACGTGGTCTGGGGGCAGGGGTGGGCACGCCAGGCTGAGGCACAAGGAGCTGGCAGCCACCAGGGCCCCAGGCAGGCCAGCAGGCCATGCAGGAGGGGAGTGGGACACCGCATTTTAAGAGCTGAGGTGTGGAACAGTCACACTGTTCTTACTTTGACTGTGTGTCTACCTGGTGAAGGACATGGATGGAAATGGGGAGGGATGCTCCAGATGCTGGCTATCGGGGACATCCTCCAGTTGGAGTTACCCTTGGTCATGGGCAGTCTAAGAATCTGACCCAGCCTGGACACTGATTGCTGTGTGACCTTGAGCAAGTCCTTCCCCTCTCTGAGCCCCAGTTGCCCTACTAAGAAGACAGTGGGCCCCTAACCTGGCTGCCTGCCTCCCTCATGTTCCCAGCGCCCTCCTGGGCACCCTCCTGCAGCCTCCTGCCCTGCAGGGAACTATGCCAGGAATCCTTTTAGGTCTCTTTCGGCTGGAGCTGCCACAGGCCCTGGCATGGCTAAGAGCCTGCCTGCCGACCTCCACCAGGTGGTGGTGAGGGGCCTGGGCCAGCACCCACCCGCCCACCTCTGCCAGGTGAGAGGTGGAGGAGGCCTGACACAAACATACATCATCACCCAAACCAGAAACCTTCCCACAGCACATGCCACAACAGAAGAAGATTCCAAGCTGGAGAAAACCTTCCTTCCCCAGTTCTCTCTGGGCTGTGCGACCACATAATTACCCTAGATTCCATTCTATTTAATTGCAGCTTATTAAATTCTAACCAGCCAATTATCAGCCACAATTACAGCTTAATTCGGGGACACAATAGCTATTTTATCGTTTGTTAATCAAATGCTTATTTAGGCCTCAACTTTATTAACTATTTCTTTGGCCCAAAGCAAGGCCCTGTGGCAGGAACGGGCCCCAGGAGGGGGTCCCCGGGGGCCTGTACCCCCTCACAGCACTCTCTCCCTGGGCATCCTGGTAGTTCCTAAGCCCCCTTCACTGGTGTGTTTTGGGGGCTCTCAGTGATGGCAGGGGCATGACACCCAGTGGGGGCACTGGGGTAAAATTCAAAAACCCAAGTTTGGCAGTTTCTGCATTTAACACATTTATCAAACACTGGGTCCTGTGCTAGGTGCTGGGACTACAGAAGTGAGCAAGACAAGTGCGGTCCTCCCCTGCTGTCAGGACACATGTCAAGGGAAGGGGATACAGATACTAACGAACAGACAGGCACACAAACAAGGCCAGGAAAGGAGTTGGGGGCAGAGGGGCTACTTCAGGCACAGCAGTGAGGGCAGGCCTCCCAGAGGAGGGGACGTCGGTGCTGCAGTGGAGGGACTGGAGGGGCACCTACCTGTGCAAGAGCAGGGGCCTGTGTGTTGCAGGCAGTGGAGAGAGCAGGCACAGAGGCCCTAAGAGAGGGTCGGCGTGTCTGTGGGGGGAGCAGCGGTGGTGTGGGGCACAGGGTCAGACACTGGTCCCAAAAGTGTCCAGACCCACTGCCCCGTACCTGGCCCAGGCTGGGAGGAAGTGACAGCCCACTCTGTGCTTCAGGGCTGTGTGACTTTAGGCAAGTCTTAAGCTTTCAGGCCTTGTCTGCGAAATGAGGGGCAGTAGAAGGCACCTGAGTGCACCTGCCAAATGGCGGGCCTGGTCGGCAGCAGCCACGGGCAGTGGGCCCTGCCGCACCCCACTGGTAAGAGAACCCTCTGAGCTGGTGGAGTGGCGCCCCTCCACCTCGACCCACTTCATTCTCTGCAGATCAGCCCCTCTGCTTGTCCTTCTCATGGTGCCTGCGTCTGTCTCTGTGACCAGCCCCTGAGCCCACTCGGGAAGAGGGTGACTTTCCTCCAAATTCGGGGAGCTGGCTCTGCTTCTGTGACACTCAGGCACGCATCACCACGGCGACTGGAGGGCCGCACAAGCATGTGTGTGAGCACAGGTCGCCGGAGCAGCCCTCCCTTCCGAGGGACACCGTGACGGGCTCTCATGGCCACCCGGCCACCTCTGCCTTCGGCACTGTCCCCTCCTTTGTTCACTGACCATGCCCTTGGGGCAAAATCCCAGCCTCAGACCTGTCCTTGCTCTTGGGAGCGGGAGCGATAGCAGGAAGACAAATGAGAAAGGTGGGCCAAGGGCCAGAGAAGGGAAAGAGCCCAGAGAGTGCGGACCCACCTCATCCTGGTGCACGGTCAGCGTGACGGGCTCCAAGCGAGGAGAGCAAGGTCTAAGAAACAGCTCACACGGGGTCCGCAGTCTGCAGCAGCCAAACGAGGCCCAGAAGCAGCTGGTGAACAGAACAGAGGTATTTTACCTGTTGGATTCGGAAGAATTCTGGGGTGCACACCCTGGCCTGCTCTGGCCCTGTGGCACCCCGTTGTCACCTCCAGGCAGGTCCACACCTCTGAGCTGCCACCTGGAACCTCAGGGTTCCTTCTGTGGCTCCCTGATCTGCTGTCTTGCGGGCCCTTCGACCCGCCCACCATCCTCCCTTCCCCTACCCCCTACAGCTGTCTGTGCATCTCTGACCGCAAGCGCAGACTTTGTTCCTGCTTATCAGAGCCTCCTAGTGAAGCTCCCCAATCATAAAATTGCCCACATTTAAAAAATAGTGTCTCATGAAGCCATCTCAGGCCACAGAAATGGACAGGAGAGTGACAATACCCATGTCTGCACACCTTCTGCCCCGAACTACTGTGGACATGGCTCCCTGCCCCAGAGCCCCCCGGGTCCTACATATGTGCCCCTGCCTCCCTGAGGTCCAGTGTGGGTGTTTGAGGGTCAAGTTCCCTTCCCATTGATTTGACTGATTGACTGTTGAAGACTGAATGACTGCCTTTTCAGTCCTTACAGCCCTCCTTTTGGGGCTGTGGTCCCATTCAAGGAAATTATGTTCAACATTCATTCAGTAAACACTTGCTGGGCTCTGCTTTGTGTCAGACCCTGGCCAGGCTCTGGGGATGCACAAGGGGATGTCACCATTCAGTCTTTGCCCTCGAGGTGCTGGCAATGAGGAAACAGACTTAGCAGCCTTGAAGGGTGAGTAGAAATTACCCAGGAATACAGCAGGTGGGCAGGTGGGTCAATGTAATGAAAGGATCCTTACTCCAACTGGCTTGAGTCAAAACAGGGAATCCAGGGGTAACTCTGCCTTCTAGCCCCTGGGATCCCAGGCCTAAAATACTACCAGGAGGAGTCAGTCTTTCTCTTCCCTGGCTGTCTCCATTCTCCAAAAACTATAGATGGCCTTCCCTTTCACTCTGCCTGCCTGTGGCCTACAAGGCCTACAGAACCAGGCCAGCAGAAAGAAAGGTTCTGTCTTCCCAGCAGCCCAACCCAAATCCCAGAGTCACATCTGTTCGGGTGGGATGACCTGCCAATCTCAGAACCAGTCAGTGCCTCCCTTTGGGGCCACAGACGGAGTCAGCCCCCCTGGTCCAAATGACTGTATGGCCTGAGCTGGTAGAAGGGCATCCTCTGCAGAAAAGTAGGTGCTGTTAGCCAGAAGAGAAGGGAGGCAGAGCCTGGAACAGAATCTGCACAAGCCCTTAAAGAATAGCACAGAGTGCATGTGGAGGGAGGCCCTAGAGGGGAGGCCAGGTGGCAGCCCAGGGCGTCCAGGGCTAAGTGAAGGCACGGCGCGCCGGCCTGCAGCGCTCCCCTGCCCCGGCCTGGGCTTCTGGGGCTCGGACGCCCAGGCCCCACGCAGGCCTGCCGAGTGCAGGTGTCCAGGCAAGGCAGGCTGGGGGCATAGGTGCCAGGGGCAAGGGGTGCAGTGCTGGGTGAGCTACCAGGAAAAGGTCAAGCTGGAGAAAGACGGAGAGGGCCAGGGACATAGGCTGCTGGCCCGGCACCCTTCTCCAGTCCATTTCGAATTCAGAACATTTCTCAGGAAGCAGACAAAGCAGGGCCTTGCTGCCCTGCCCTCTTGCCTATTCCTCAACCACTGGGGTTGTTGGGAGGATGGAAGGAGCAGGGCAGCAGGGGCGGGCAGGGCTGCTCTTGGGAAGCGGTGCTCACACCTCCTGGCTCAGTGAGGCCAGATGACACCCTGCCCCCAACTCTCCTACCCCACTCCCAGAGACCAGGTCCTCACCCAGTACATACGACTTCATTAATAGCTTGATTAATCACACCTCATATTTTCATGGTGCTTTTAAAAATAAAACATTTGAAAGCACTTTCACACTCACCCTGGGCCTCCGAGTCACACAGGTAGGTCTCATCTCCCAGACTGCAGGTGAGAAAAAGGGGGTTTAGCCTCTGAGCGGCGGCACGTCAGCTCGTTGTGAGGGGCAGCCTGGAGCTCAGAGCCCTCTCCCCACCTGTGGGCCACTTGGCACTCTCTCTGGGCCTCCCTACAGGGCATGAGTGAAGGGGCCCCATGTGAACAGATCTGAAATTCAAGGGAGAAGAAAAGTCAGTCATTCAGTCTCTCAACAAATGCTCCACCCATCCCCAGGGCTCCTGCCCGCAGCAAGTTCATGGAAAGGCGTTGTGCAAACAGATTCACCCTAGTCCTGGATGCGCCCTGGAGGGAGGTTCAGGGCCCAGAGTGGGCGCTTGGGCAAGTGACAAAGAGTGTATCCAGGAAGGCCTCCTGGAGAAGGTGGCACATTTGCTGAAACTTGAAGACAGGGTGGGAGTTCCCAGATGGACCTCATGGGCTGGGTCCACCACACTCCACTGCACTGGACATGCTCCATCCACCTCACCACTGCCACCGCCGCCTCCCTCCACTCATGCACAGGGAGAGCCCGTCATTCTGCACACAGTGCCCAACTCCCTGGACCCACAAGTCCCCCGAGTCAGGCCCCTGCACCCTGTTGGACTCACGTCCCTCAAGTCTCCCCTGCGCTCCATCTTCTCTGGCCATGCTGGCCGCGTTTCCCTGACATGACCCAGCTGTTCCCTGCCAGACAGCTGCTGCCGTTGCCGTTTCCTGAAACCCTCTTCTGCCTGGCCTTGGCACTCATGGCTCCACCCAGATATTCCCTTCAGAGAGGCCTGCCCTGAGTCTTCTCCCCTGTAGACCCTTTGCACCCACACCCTTTCTGAGAGAGCACTCCTCTCACCTGCTCGGTGACACTCAGAAACACCTGGAATCCTCTATTTTGTTTTGTTTCTTCGACTTGAATGAACACTTCTGAGAGCAGGTACTGTGTCTGTCTTGCTGACCACGGTATCCCAGAACAGTTCCCAGCGCTCTGTAAGTTTTTGTTGAATAAATGAATGAATACATTCCAGGTCATGGAAGCACCGTGGGAGGTGAGGGAGAAGGTGGCATCCAGCCTCAGCTCTGCCAAGCCTATTACCCAGGAGTCTCTGCCCCTCGTGGCCCCCAGCCTCCCTACACACGCCCGCACACACATCATCTCCCAAGCTCTTCTTCCTCACTGTCCCTGGAAGACGCTGGGAATGGGGACCACTAGGATTGTTACTCCCACCCTTATGGGACAGCCAGAGCAGCAGTGCCAGCTGGGGCTTACTTGGGTAGCCAGTGCCCTCCTGAGACAGGTGGGGACAGGTGGCCATCCCCAGGGCTCACTGGAAGTAGGGTGCCTGCTTTAGGCCTGTACTTTCCACACAGCCCCATCTGCAGTTCCTGGTGACCAAGAGCCCATCAGGGATCTGCCAATAAATGAAACAGGTTTCTAACTAGTTCCAAGAGGGCAGCTGGGCCACATCGTATGCAGATGGGACAGCCTGGCAGGGCATGGTGGACCGAGCTTCTAGGGCACTGCGGGTCGGGGTTTGGGATGTGACAGGACCTGTATAGCCAGTGGGCCCCATGCCTGCCTGCCCTCCTGCAGCCCTGGTGTGTGTGCCCTGGCAGAGCTTTCCTTCCATGTCTATAACCTCAGCACCCCCAAAGGGAGCAGCGGTGGGCACCCCACTGAGTGCCTGCTCCCTGGTGCCCACGCTAGCCAGCCTTCAGCTGGGCAGTAAGAACTAAGACATTAGCCACCCACTTGCTCTCCTGTGGTGAGAGCCACAGCCAGTGAGGAGGGTCCTAGATAGAGACATGAACAGTATGTGCGGTTTCCCTGGGAGACTGAAATGGGGGTCTCTTCTTTCCAGAGGAAGTACTGGCAGAGCTGGGCCCGAAGTACTGGCAGAGCTGGGGCCAGAAACAAGGAGAGAGAGGTGCTGACAGAGAAGGAAGGGTGTTTCAGACAAAGAGAAGACCCTGGGCAGAGATATGGAGGTGGAGAGGCAGAGCCTAGGAGGGATCAATGGGGGTTCCTGCACAGGAAGGCTGGAGAGCTGATGGGCCAGAACAGAAGGCTCAGGGATGCCAGCCAGAAGCACTTGGCCCCATCCTGAAACACCCCTGGGAGCCAGACAAAGAGAAATAAAGAAGCAGGCCCAGGGTGGGGCAGCAAGGAGTGGAGGGCAGAGGGCTAGAGCAAACTGGAGCGCTGGCGCCCTGTGGACAGGACCATAGATGGCTGGGCACCGAGCAGGCCCTGCTGGGTGCTGTCTTTGGTAGACTGATACAGGATCATGTCACAGAGGAAGAATGCGCACTCTAGAGGCCTGCAGTGTGGAGCAGGGGAGAGCCAGATCCATGCTGTGCCGTAGTTCAGGCCAGGTGCCTAATTGGGACAGTGTCGATCGCGGGTGCTGACCACATGCTGGAGGTCACAGAGTGGGCTCCAGAGCCAGAGGAAGGGAAAGCCAGCTTTGGCTTCCAGTAGCTCTAAGAGGATGTCCATCGGGACCTGAATTTAACTCCACCTGTGGCCTCGCAGTGTCCTTGCTAGAGGGCATAGCTGCTGCCTGGAGGGTGCCCCCTGGGTCCCCGGGTGGGGAGGGGAGGCTGCACCAGCATGGCGTGACAGAGGCCCTGGAGAAGTGAGCTATGTCCCTTATTGGTCACAGTACATTTATTTTTCATTAGCAGTTAAATGCAGACATGAGGGATTGTGCCGGGTTCATCGGGTGGCTGACGTGAGCAGTGCTTGGCATGGTGATCAGTAGGGAAGCTCAGGGGCCACTCACTGCCCAGACGCCCAGCAGGGACCCCTGCCTGCCCAACCCTCAGCCAGGTGACAGACGCAGGCCATCAGTGGACCCTCTGCAAAGGGAGCACAGGCAAGTCCGGAACCCGCCAAGGGGAGCGCCACGCCCTCTGGAGCCTGTGACACCTGCCCCCAGCTCAGGGCAGGCCCTGCTCAGGGGTCAAGCTGGGCTCCCCTCTGTGCAGCCCTGGGTTCCGCAGAGATACTGTAGCCTCCCTGGTAAGTGTCTCAGGCCACCGGGCCTAGCAGCGCCCCACACCAGGCCCACACTCGAGAGCCCACCCTCCCAGTCATTCTCCAGACCTTAGGAGGCCTGTGCCTCAGCCCTGCCATGGCTGAGCCTGCTGCCTGGGCCAGGGGCTGGCAAGTGGCTGCTGAGTGCTGCTGAAGAGCAAACGTAGTAATGAAAGGGGCACGTGGCAGCTCGGGAGTCCCGGGTGGGAGCTGGGGTGTCTAGATTCCTCTCAGGCCTCAGATTCCCTAACTGCAAGATGTCTAGATGGCTTTTCCCATCAGCCTGCCTCTCCCACCTTCCTCAGCCTAAAACAGAGATCCTCAGAGAGCCCTGGCAGAGCTGGAGGTTGTTCAGGATAGACAGGAGGGGGCAAAGTGAGCTTTGTTTTCCCAACTGCAGTGTGGTCCCCAGACATCTTGGCCTTCCTTGCAGAACTGCAGGAAAAATAACACGGGCAGGAGAGAGACAAACTGGGGAGAGACCAGAGTCTTGTCAGGGAGAGGGTGGGGTTGGACGACCCCCTGATGCAGACGCAGGTCGGAAATGCCCTCTGCCCGCCTCCCTGCATCTCTCCCACACATGGGCACAACTCCCCATCCTAAGGCAAGGCACCGTCTGGCTCTGTGCCTCAGTTCCCCATCAGCCCTCGCTCCTGAAGAGATTGGTCTGAGCATTACGGAGCTGAGGGAGGCCGTTGTAAATGCAGAGCCACTGGGTGCTGATAGAAAGGTGCACCCAGCACTGTACTAAGTGCCGCTTCTCACTCATCCTCATAACAGTCTTAAGAATGGGGTGCCATCTCCCCATCGGGCAGACCAGGAGACAGGCTCAGGGTGAGCGTGGCTTGTCTAAAGTCACAGCAGATCTTAGCCTCTCGGCAGGTATTCCCAGCTCACCTGGGGCAGACCAGGCACAGATCTGCTCCCCAACATCAGTCTTGGGGTGGAGGGGACAGACTCCTACTTTGGAAAGAGAGGATCCCTGTGCAAGCAGGAGAGACAGGGCACATGCATGCTCTCTGGGTGGGGTGGAGTCCAGGCCCAAGGAGCTAGGCCTCCCTGTTGGAAGCCCTCTGTGGGTTTGGGGCTGTGCCCCAAAAGGGAGAGGATAGAGGAGACAAGAGCCTGACCATGTGAGACACCCCCAGACTCCCACCAGGCAGACGGGACCTGGACAGACAGTACCTCTGTGTCACAGATGACGAAACAGGTAACTAACTCAAGGTCAGCACTAGTGAGGGGCAGAGTGGGTCTCTGAAGCCCAAGTCTTTTCCTCTTCACGCGCAGACGCCCCTGTTGACTGAGTGGGTGTTGGTGGGGGAATACTGCAGCCCTGAGGAGACCAAGCCGCGGGGAGCCTGTTTGTGGGCAGCTGGGCGGGTAGCTGAGGGTGTCCCCTCTGCATCCTCCCACTCCTTCCATCCCTCCCCACCTCTCAGGAGTACTGCTGTTTGGGCAGACTGCTTGGGGGTCGTGGAGGGAAGGCAGCTACACCAAAGCCTCAGAGCCAATTACCTCTGTAATTAGCAACAAATGAGTTGTGGGATGGTTGTGGTTTTCAGTTAAAATTAGAAGGAAACCCAGGTTCCAGTCTCCTTGAAGGGGAGGGACGTGGACCGGGTCCCTCAGGCTCCTAGACATACTCTATGGCCCAGGCTCACCGCCAGCCCCCTGCCCCAGGATCTCTCCCGCAGCCCTGCCACCAGCACACCGGGTGCTCCCCCATGGCTGCACCAGCACCCCGGGTGCTCCCCTGCGGCTGCACCAGCACCCCGGGTGCTCCCCTGCGGCTGCACCAGCACACCGGGTGCTCCCCTGCGGCTGCACCTGGCCACTGCCCCCTTCCCTCCTTCATTCACTTCACATTTTCTGAGCATCTACTACATGAGTGACCAGGAATGGACATCAACCCAGAAGTGGCCCCAGAGGCAGCCAGAGGAAGAGACCCCTGCCTCCTGCCACCCCAGATTGCCCACCTGCCCCACCAGGTCCCCTCCCTCCCTCCAGCTTTCCCCTGGACCTCCCAGAGCAGTGGGCTGCCTGCCAGGTCCCTGCACTTCTACCACGGCAATGATGAGCCCTGAATGCCGCCATGCAGGAAGGGCCTCCAAGTCCTGGGACTTTGGCCTCGTCTCATTTCATCTCTCCACAGTCCAGAAGCCAGTGGGCTTCACCACTGCACAGAGGGGGCCGCGAAGGCTTGGCCAGAGCACTTAGCAACCTAGGTTGCTGGGCTGAAAGTGGCAGCCTGGCCACACTCACCTCCCATTGACCCTACTGGCTTTCTCCCCATGGCCGAGCCCCAGCCTCTGAACAGGCAGGTAGCCCAGCCTCTGAAGAAGCCTCAGCTCACCTTCCCCCTTTGTCCCTGCTGCAGGTGCCCAGCAGAGTGCCACGGTGGCCAACCCGGTGCCTGGCGCCAACCCGGACCTGCTTCCCCACTTCCTGGTGGAGCCTGAAGATGTGTACATCGTCAAGAACAAGCCGGTCCTGCTGGTGTGCAAGGCCATGCCTGCCACACAGATCTTCTTCAAGTGCAACGGGGAGTGGGTGCGCCAGGTGGACCATGTGATAGAGCGCAGCACGGATGGGAGCAGCGGTGAGGCCAAGCTGGGTGACCAGGCAGGGCCGGTTGAAGGGGAAACGAGTCAGCCTCAGAAGAAATAGACCTAGAAGAGGGGGTGAGTGGGAAGGCAGGATGTAATCAGCTCTGTGCCCCTGCCCCAGGTGCTCAGGAGAGGCAGAGCTCCCACACCTAGGACCCCCATGGATATATACCGATGCCTTCTCCAGGAGACCCCACCTGCGCCAGACCTCCCTGCTTGGTGGGGGAGTGAATAAAAGGAAAGCCCCCCACAAATGCCCCAGGATGTTGTGGATGGAGGGACAGGTCCCCACCACTGCATCCGAGCCCAGGCTGGGCTCAGGGCAACCTGTCGAGTAGTGCCAGCAGACAGAAGGGGTCTGGAGGGAGCGGATCCCTCACAGACCTTATACGCTATGGTTGTTTAATTTGTGCTTCTATCCGTTCATTCATTCACACGTTTTCTGAGCGCCCAACTCCCGTGCTGGGGACACAGCCCCCACCCTCAGAGAGCCCCAGCCCCTGCAAAGAGGTGGGCAGTGTGGTGACCTCTCAGCAATTCCTGGGACTGCTAATGCAAGGAGAGCAGGGCTGAGGGAGAGGATGTATAAACTGAGGGGTCATGAGAATGGGTCCGGGAGAAAAGAGAGGATCGGCAAGCCAGGCAAGGGGCACAGCACCAGCAAAGGCCTCCAGGGAGGGTGGTCGGGGTCGGCAGCGGGGCTGGGGTGTGTGGGGAGGGTCCTGGTGCTATCTGGGAGTGTCACCGTCAGGCGTAGAGTGAGGTCATGGGCCTATGGGATCCCACGCTGCTGAGTGATACGGCCAGAACTATGGGTGACACACAGGGGCCAGTGTGGGGGACTGGTGTGAGGGGCAGACCCAGAGATGCTATAGAGACGGAACCAGAGGGACTCAGCTGAGACATGGAGGGGGGGATTCTGGGGGGCAGCAGGCAGACCTAAGAAGCACCCCTTCCATTGGACACCCCATTCTCCACCCCTGCCCTGGCCTTAGGAGCAGGTGGTCAATGCAGACGTGGTTAGAGAGCCCTTGTTTGGGTTCCAGCGCTCCCAGGAGCAGGCCCAGAGGAGCGGACAGAGCCTCTCCTCCTCCTCCCTAATGAGACCCCAATCAAGCTTATGTCCTCCCTCTGTACCTTGGCTTTGTGGAGCCTCCCCACATGATGGGCCCTCAGGTTAAGTCCTGAGCCCCTTCCCACTGCGGCCTCAGCCAGCCGGTGCTGTCCCTGGCCACTGGGAGAGCTGCTGTCTGTGGCTTGGCTGAAGCCCAGGCCCATGCCCGCACACAGCACACGCCCTGAGCACCCCCAGCCTGCACTCCTGACAGGCTCCCCAGCCTTGCTCCCTTCAAGCCAGGCGAGAGCAGAGCTTATGGGGGACATATTCCACCCATAACCACCAGGGCCCCCTCCTGCCCTGGGCATCCATCCTCAGGCCTCCATGGCCAACACATTTGAATTTTCATTGACCTCGGTTGCTTTCTCCACCAGAAGCCACTTAGTGCTTGGAGGCAAAGAGATAGGCTTCCCTTACCCACAGACAGATGTCACTGCCATGGGCGGTGACACCATTTAGATGCGCCGACCAAAGACCCTGACCCAGAAATGTTCTGGGGCCGGGCAGGGGGGCAGAGTTCGGCCAGCAGCACGGTCCTGCAGCCCCACCTGTTCCTGCGGGAGGCACTCCTGCCTCCCCTGCACGTGCCACCTCACTTCCCACCCAGGAGGCCTGCCCAGGGAGCCAAAGCCTAAAAACCTTCTCACCCAAACCTACTGACGCTACAAAGCCCAGAATCTGTGAAGCCAAGCACTGGAGTCTGGCCTGGGAGTATAATTTATTATGTGTTAAACAAACTGACTGGTTATTAAAATCAGATTGGTGAGGAGGCGAGAACTGTAGCCCCAGCTCGGCCTCAGAGACCCACCCCGTACCCCACCAATTCTCCACCGCCCAGAAATGCTCGGCACGCCCACACTGGGGCCTCCCCACGGGCCCTGAGCACTCACATGCCTGCTCACATTTCCAGACAGGTGCAGACACAGACGGGCTCAGAAACTGCCCCCAGGAGCCTACTGCTGCAGCGAGGAGCGCAGAGCCCCTCACATCAAGGACTGGGCAGGCCAGGGTCTGGGTCTCCTCTGCTCGCCACTTCCCCAGAGCTCATGGAGCTCAAGGCTGCTGTCTGGATCAGGGACATCATGGACAAACTTGGCCTCATTCAATGCAGCAGGAAGGAGATGAGGGGGTGGCTGGACAGGGTGGGGAGGAGATGGGGAGAGAAAGAGGAGTGCTTAAATTTAGTGTTTCCCCCAAGCTGAACTGCCTGGGTGGTGCATGAGCTCCCCTACCACTGTGGGGGATGCAGTGAAGCACTCCATCTATCCATAGACGTGTCCACCTAGGAGAGGAAAAGTACCCAATTCCGAATGTTCTAGAGATCTCTCACCACTAACCCAGAGGCTAAGAGGAGGAAGACCCTGTTTCCACCTCTGGGTGTATGATGGCTCCTTTTCAGATGCCCCAATACTCGGTTTGCTTGACAAGCAGCTGGTGCCCAGGGACCTCTCCTATGCACAGACCCTGTGAGGGACCTGAGGTTCTCGGCCTTCACCCCACCCCAGAGAACGTGCACCTTAGAGAAAAGGGGCGGTGGGGCAGTGCCCAGGATGGAGAGATCTAGCTTAGCGATAGTGGCCTCAGCCAGAGGTGAATCCCCCAGTCTCCTGTGAGAACTCGTGGGGGACAGGGGCAAGCGACAGAAAAACCTGGGGGCCCAGTGTGGGAGCTGGAGAGGCTCTTGAGGAAGGACCTGGGTAAGGGTCAGGGAAAGACTGGGTAGAGAAATTAAGAGGGAAAACAGACCACCGGCTGGCCCGCTCAGCTGGGCCGCTTCTCCTTCTGCAAAGCAGCCCTAATTGAATTTCTCTGTTAACAATAGAAATACATTTGTTGCCCGGCCTCTCTCCCTCTTTCTGATAAGCCAGTGACCCAAGGGAAATTGGGGTCCAGAGGAGGAGAAATTGGAAATAGTCTTTTCTCACTCCTGGGAACACTGGTTTTTGCTAAGGGTCAGGCTGTTGGAGGAGGGCTGTCATCCCACCTTCTGGGTCCTCAGAGGGTCTGGCCCACCTTGGCACACCCCACTCCCTGGCCTAAGTGTGGCAGAGGGTGGGGGATGAACCCATCCTTGAGAGGAGTCCCCCCAGCCCAGTTGGGGTAGAGAGGGTACCAGGCACCCATCTCAGGCCAGCTTCCCCTCTGTGGGCTGTCCCCTCGCCCTCACCAACATTTCTGCCAGTGGGACGGGCAGGTGAACCCTGAACACACCTTGGAATCAGAGCACTCTGAACACACTCTGGATTCAGACATTCCTGGACACCTATGGCAAGTCACTGCCTCTTTGGGCCCATAGATGGGAGCGAGGCTGTCCAAGAGAGTAGATGGCGGAAAATAAACCAGCACGTATGAAACCCTGGCTAAGCCCCAGGGATCTATTATCACACTATATAATCGCTGTAATTGTATTGTTAATAGCTGTTATTATATTATCAGGATGTACTTGCTAAACCCCAGGGAGGTAAGTCATATCCTGCCTCACCCTTTCTTACCCACAAAGGCCCCAGGACTGGCCAGGTCGCCCCATGCCCTGTGCCTGTGTTCCCTGGAGGCCAGCCCATTGCCTAAAGCTCTTCTGTGCTGTCATCTCTGAAAAAACAGAAAGCCCTTTTCAGGACATTTCTGTGACTCCAGGGACACAGGTCTTGGGTAACAAAGTATAATGAGTAGAGGTGCTAATGATCCACTCCTGGCCCTCAGGAGATATAAATGAAGTGCCCCTTTGTACCACCTGAGTTCCCTCCAGGCTAAGGGTTGCCCCCTGGGCCCACTCTCCTGCCTATCAAAAAGAATGGCTGTGAGTGGTGCAGCGACCCCACACATCCAGACTGGACAGCAAGGCCTGTGAGAAGCCCAGCATGACTGGGGCCCTAGCGACCCACCCCTCCCATTCTTAGGGCTGCCCGCCATGGAGGTCCGCATCAACGTGTCCAGGCAGCAGGTGGAGAAGGTGTTTGGGCTGGAGGAGTACTGGTGCCAGTGCGTGGCGTGGAGCTCCTCAGGCACGACAAAGAGTCAGAAGGCCTACATCCGCATTGCCTGTGAGTCCAGGGCCCGGCCCTCGGGCGGGAGTGGCCCAAAGGTTTCAGGTTGGGGAGGGTCCGGTCAGAAAGCCTCAGGTCCCGGCTTGATGCATAGAGGGGTGCCTATGCACACTGCCCCACCAGCCCTTTGTCCCCTGGCGGCTTGGCACTTCCTCACGCCACACGCCATGGCCCCTGCAGGACCGGCGGACAGGACGGGCCAGGCTGAGCCAGTATGAGGCACTAGGCCGGAGGACACTCTTGTTATTCCCTCAGATTTGCGCAAGAACTTTGAACAGGAGCCGCTGGCTAAGGAGGTGTCCCTGGAGCAGGGCATCGTGCTGCCCTGTCGCCCACCAGAGGGCATCCCCCCAGCTGAGGTGAGGGGCTCTGTCACCCACTCCACAGGTGGGCAGGGATCCCAAGCCTTGGGAACTGGTGCCAGTGTGTGCCCCGCCCCCCACTCGTGCTCCAGGCAGGGCAGGCATGGGCGGGCAGTGCAGTGGTGTGGCCCCTCCCTCAGGTGGAGTGGCTCCGGAATGAGGATGTGGTGGACCCGTCCCTGGACCCCAACGTGTACATCACGAGGGAGCACAGCCTCGTGGTGCGACAGGCTCGCCTGGCCGATACAGCCAACTACACCTGTGTGGCCAAGAACATCGTAGCACGTCGCCGCAGTGCCTCGGCTGCTGTCATCGTCTACGGTGGGCCCCAGCGCTGGCCGGCGGAGGGGCTCCGGGCCTGGGAAGTGGGAACAATGACATGTAGCTGGCTCCCGGTGGGGCCAGGGGGATGTGGGAAGGACAAGATGAGGGCTTGCTGTGGATGTCAGGGAGCCAGAGGGCGTGTCTGAGTGGAGGTGCTGGGCAGGTCGGTAGGTCCCCTGTGGCCAGACCGTCCCTCGGCTTACCTGTGGCTGGCAGGCACTGTGCAGATGGAGATGAGGGGACAGGATGGAAATCTGGGGAAGGCAACAGACCTTGGCCCGTGCTCCTGTGTTCCTGGTGCGGGCAGCAGGGTGTTCTAGACACCCCGGGAGCAGGCAGCGGCGGGTGTGGGAGTCCCCCTGTGAAAGGCTGGAGTCAGGGCCGGAGGAGCATGGGAGCGGCAGCGAGGGCTGGCTGCCCCGCACACACCAGTGCCCGCCGGGCCGAGGGGCTGCGGAATCGGTGTTGCCTGGCCCTGGGGGCCAACAGGCGCAAGTGTGGCCTCCCCACCAGGGCCTCCTTCTCTCCCAGCACAGCCACAGCCTGCTCATTTCTAGCTCACAGCCTTTGCTTGCCTGCCCCGGCCTCTGGGCTAGCATGTCTGAGGAAGCCCCCGCTCCCTGACCCCAGTCCTTCTCTGTCCGGCCAGTGAACGGTGGGTGGTCGACGTGGACCGAGTGGTCCGTCTGCAGCGCCAGCTGTGGGCGCGGTTGGCAGAGACGGAGCCGGAGCTGCACCAACCCGGCGCCTCTCAACGGGGGTGCCTTCTGTGAGGGACAGAATGTCCAGAAAACAGCCTGCGCCACCCTGTGCCCAGGTACCAGAGGCCACTGCCTCCCACATTGTCCCTCGCCACACCATCTCTGTGCCCTGGCTCCATCGCACCCGCCAGCCTGCCCCCCATGGCTCCATCCCACCTGCCCACACACAGGGCCAGTCTCAATCCAAGACCAGGATGGGATTCAACGAGACGGGGGACAGGGCTTGGTCTGTGTCTAGGCACGGCCTCGGCGAAGGGGCTGAGTCACAGGGTCTGAGGTTCAGTCGGGACAGGCACAGCCAGTGTGGAGTGGGGCAGAGCCCAGCCTGGGGCTGCAGAACCGCTTGTGCCTGGGGTCAGAGGGTCATCGTGGGACCAAGCAGCCTCGCTTCCCCCGGGGCCAGGACGGCTCTCTAGTGTGGACAGTGCCAAGCAGGCCCGGCGTCATCGTGCCTCCTGTCATTAGCATGCATCATCCAGGCCCGATGGACACCAGAGGGCGTGCAGATGGTGGGCCTGGCCCTGGCCTTGGCATCGTGCCCAGGCCCAGGTGCCCAGCAGGGTCACACCTGCAGTCGACCTGGTCTGGCTCCCTGGCCTAACCGTGCTGCCTCCTCTCTGTCCATGTCTGTCTCTCACATCTAGTGGATGGCAGCTGGAGCCCGTGGAGCAAGTGGTCAGCCTGTGGGCTCGACTGCACCCACTGGCGGAGCCGCGAGTGCTCTGACCCAGCACCCCGCAATGGAGGTGAGGAGTGCCGGGGCACCGATCTGGACACCCGGAATTGTACCAGTGACCTCTGTGTGCACAGTGAGTCCTCTCCACCTTGGGAGTCCTGTTGAGTTGTCAGGATTGGTCCTGCCCAGCCCCAGGGAGGTAATGGCTACTGGAGTCTGTCCCCTGCCACCAGCTGCACCCCTTCTCCAAAGTTCAGGAACCTCAGGGACCCCTCCATCCCTGACATACCCACACATGCCCCAGCACCTCCCCATCTTCCCTTAGACATGCATACATTTGAACTTTTACCCGGAGCCCCCGGCCCCCAGGGTCATCTCCCCTTCCTCTGCTACAGCGTCACCTCTGCCCCACCTCCCAAGTGTGCACACAAGTCCTGTGGGGCCCCGGGGCTTGTGAGGCCTGTTAATTACAAGGCAGACACGAACAATTAAAGATCTCTGTTGGACTTTTTTTCTCTAGAACACACCCTCCCCCATTCTTTCAATTAAAAACCTAATTATCTGTGTCAATTCCTTTCTGATGGACATTTCTTTCCTTATGCAAAGCCCTTCTAAAGTCAGTATAGCTTCCTCCAGGCAGCCCGCCACTCCTCCCCTCCCCTGCTCCAGGCCTGAGGAGACAGACTGAGGAGCCCTGGCGCACCTGCTCCTGGCCCAGGCTGGCAGATGCCCTGCTTTGGGAGTCCCAGGAGATCACCCTCAGCCCCAGCTGACTGGGCCCCAGAAGAACAGGTTGGCCTAATAGCTCAGCCCAGGCCACCCAGGGAAGGGTCTCTTCCCCCTCCATTCTCCAGCATCAACAACCTCAGCCTGAATCAAGCCCGGGAGGGGTGCAGTTTGCTCAAAGGGACACAGCAAGGTCGTGGCCGTCGCAGGGCCGGACGCACACGTGCTGACTGTGCTCCCTGCTGCCGGCACCTGCAGCCCTGCTAGTGTGAAGCCCAAGGAGTGGAGGCCTCACCCTCCTGGGTTGTAGACCGCCGGCCTCTCCTTCCGGGCCTCCTGCGCCCCGCCCCGCCCAAGGCCGCACTCTTTCCCACAGCTGCTGCGGGTCCCGAGGACGTGGCCCTCTATGTGGGCCTCACTGCCGTGGCTGTGTGTCTCCTCCTGCTGCTGCTGGTCCTCATCCTCGTTTACTGTCGCAAGAAGGAGGGGCTGGACTCAGATGTGGCTGACTCGTCCATCCTGGCCTCAGGCTTCCAGCCTGTCAGTATCAAACCCAGCAAAGCAGGTGGGGTGCCCCTGCCCCCAGCACCCCTGTGCAGGCCACCAAGTCAAGGACTGCACTAGTGGGTCCCCCAACGCCACCCCCTGAGTCTGTCTTTACCCTTGCAGACAATCCTCACCTGCTCACCATCCAGCCAGACCTCAGCACCACCACCACCACCTGCCAGGGCAGTCTGTGTCCCCGGCAGGATGGATCCAGTCCCAAGTTCCAGCTTGCCAACGGGCACCTGCTCAGCCCTCTGGGTGGTGGCCGCCACACGCTGCACCACAGCTCACCCACCTCTGAAGCCGAGGACTTCGTCTCCCGCCTCTCTACCCAGAACTACTTCCGCTCCCTGCCCCGCGGCACCAGCAACATGGCTTATGGGACCTTCAACTTCCTTGGGGGCCGGTTGATGATCCCTAATACAGGTGGGAAGGACCCCAGAGTGCCCTGGGGAACTCTGAGAGGCAAGACTAGCCTCCGTGTCCCTCCTGGAGTCAGAGCAGCCCTGATGTTCCTCCTGTGCCACTGAGCCTCACCCTGAGTGTGAGCCAGGACAGCAGCCGACAGGGGGAATGTTTTGGAGAAGGTCCAGGCCTGGCAGACAGTGCAGCTTTCTGTTAAGCAAGTCCAGTCATTCAGGTAGCCAGCCAGCCTGTGTATGCTGGGCTCCAGCCAGGCCCTGGGCCCACAGGGGGCTGGCCAACTCGTGGAGAGAGAGCAGAGGACAAACACCTGGAATGAAAGCCCTCTGCCAGGGTCCCCGAGGCACCCTGACAGGGAGGACTCAGCCCTGACTTCCTTGCCCCTCAGAGCTGCTCCCCTCAGAGGTCCCTCCTCGCGCCCTCTCCCACCACACGGCTTTCATCGCCATGTCTCTGCAGTCACTCCCACCCCCCATCCCCAGCCGCGACTCTCCTGGGCAACGTGATGGTGCGCCGGCTGCCTCCCGGGCAGCTCCATCTGGGTGTCTCACAGCACCTCAGATTCCTCGTGCCTAAAACAGCACTGTCTCCCACCCTCCCCCAGAGCCTCCTGCTTTCTGGCTTTCCCTACCTCAGGAACAGCACAGTTGAGTTGCTCAAGCCAGAAACTCGGGGTCACCTTGACCCCCTGCTGCTTCTTACTTGCTGCCTTCACCTCTGCACCAGCTTCAGTCAAACGCATTCTCTCCTCTGGTGCCTGTCCCCAGGACACCACACCTACCTCTTATCTGGTTCACGGCTCCAAGCATTCACCCAGTGAAGCCAGACTTAAATCATGTCCGTCTCCTGCTTGAACTCTTTCTGGGGCTCCCCAATGACCCCTGGAAATCCCATGTGCCAAGGCCACGTTGCCCTGAATCCCCTGCTGGCCAGCGGCAGTGGCCTCTCTTCCTCCTCACACGGCAATCACAGTGGGCTTTCAGCACCCCAAGCATCCATGCTGCCCTGCGCATCCACGGTCCCTCTACACCCATCCACCCAGTCATCTGCTACTTCGGGTGTTGGCCTGGCAGCTCTCCCTCTCTGCGTCTACGTCCCCTCACAGGCTGCTAGGATGATGAGGTGAGATGGTCCATGTCAGGCTCTTAGAAAGGGGCAGGCTCACAGTAGGTGCTCGGTGACCACTGGCCCTTCATTCCCCAGGATGGTGTGGGTGGGGGGCTGCTGTTCCTCCCTGCTGTCCCGGCACCTTTACTGCCACCCCATCACCTTCTCCTTGCTGGGCAGGGCCCACGGATTTCCCCTCACCTTGAGTACTCAACATTAGTATTCATGGAATGAGTATGTGAGCGTGTCTTCCTCTGTCACAGAGAGCATTCACGGATCTCTGGGACTGTCACCAACACTGGCAGCCAGTACCGGGAGGCAGTGCAGGCTAGTGAACGGAACAGTAATTGTAAATCTGCTATCAGTGGCTTCACTTTTCAGGGCTTCATTTCCTGGGAAGCAGTGATATTCTAGCCAGCCCACCTCAGAGTTACCTACTCTGGAGCACATATGTACACTTTCGGATTTGGTGGGATAAAATCCTAGAATTCCTTCCCCTCCCCTAACATGAGGCTCAGAGGCTCCTCCTAACAGAGGGGCTCCCTGCCCTAAAAGGGCAGGACCACGCCATGCCATCCCCGTGGCAACTCCCCTGCCCCAACGCCTCTCCCCAGGAACCACTCCTCACTCAGCAGGCACTCTCTGATGCTGCCCTGTAAGCTGCCAGGGGTGTCCTGGGATGAATCAGCCAGAAAGGAGGACATTGTGCAGTGGTCACCAGATCAGGGAGGGCTACCAAAGTAGGCCAGGTTGTTAAAGGCCCTGGCCCCACCTTCAGGGGGCCACTGCCAAGCAAGGAGCAGAGTCCCTCATGCCAGCCGTGAGCAGCCATTCCCAGCAGCATGCACAGATCAGTGGCTCCAGAACTGCCAAGTGTACTGCACAGGCTGGACTGAAAACGCTGTAGGGAAGGCATCTGGGGCCAGAGATGAAGGGCCTTAAGCCCAGGCAGATGAGGTGGGGTTTATCCTGGAGGCAGGGGATGTCCTAGTCACACCAAGTGCCTTTTGAGGGACAGGGAAGGTAGGTACAGCAAACCTGGCACCTTTTGTTTCAGAGTTTTCTGTGCACTGGCTAACTAGGCATGCTTTTCCCACTTGAGTTACCTCAGCTGCTCTTGGGGTCACCGTGACTCGGCTTCATGCCGGGGTGGGTGGTTGGACAGCCTGGTAGTCCCTGTGGCACCTTTGTCGCCAAGCCAGGCTGACACTGGACAGGGCCCAAGGGCAGACCTGGGTGTCTGGTGTCCCTGCAGCCCTGGTGAGCCCCGGCCCTCCTGCTCTGTCACAGGGATCAGCCTCCTCATCCCCCCAGACGCCATACCACGAGGGAAGATCTACGAGATCTACCTCACGCTGCACAAGCCAGAGGATGTGAGGTGTGGGGGCGGGCCCTGCTGCTGGGCCGGGTGGGTCCTGACCATGAAACCTGCCCGCCAGTTGGGGTGGTCTGACCTGGCCCTAGGGAGGATAAGGGAAGAGCTGCCCCTAAGCTCCACCCAGCTCTGTGGGCCCAACCCCCGGGTGCCACTGCCCTGCCTGGAACCTGAATCCAGGATGGCCCACTGATGCATTTCCCTCTCCACCTGTATTTCCCCACTTGAGGTTGCCCCTAGCTGGCTGCCAGACCCTGCTGAGTCCCATCGTTAGCTGCGGGCCCCCTGGAGTCCTGCTCACCAGGCCCGTCATCCTCGCCATGGACCACTGCGGGGAGCCTAACCCCGAGAGCTGGAGCCTGCGCCTCAAAAAGCAGTCCTGTGAGGGCAGCTGGGAGGTGAGCAGGACCAGCCCCAAGCCGCCCACCTGAGAACTGGGTTCAGAGTGGAGCTCGGGCTTCCCACCGGGCCTGTCAGCCACGCCCCCACCCTGGTCTCTGGCCATGCCTCAGAGCTGCAGCTGGCTGCAAGCTGACCCATCGGGCCCTGCCCACAGGACGTGCTGCACCTGGGTGAGGAGGCACCCTCCCACCTCTACTACTGCCAGCTGGAGCCGGGTGCCTGCTACGTCTTCACCGAGCAGCTAGGCCGCTTTGCCCTCGTAGGAGAGGCCCTCAGCGTGACTGCAGCCAAGCGCCTCAAGCTGCTTCTGTTTGCCCCTATGGCCTGCACCTCCCTTGAGTACAACATCCGAGTCTACTGCCTGCATGACACCCACGATGCACTCAAGGTACCACGCACCCCAACCCTGCTTCAGGGAGGCTGCACCATGCCTGGCACTGAGGCCTGACTGCTCCTGGCCCTCAGGGAGGGAGTGGCAGTGGAGAGGGGCTCTCCTGTAGTGCCCCAGGCTCAACTGACCACCTGGGGCACTACAGGAGGTGGTGCAGCTGGAGAAGCAGCTGGGAGGACAGCTGCTCCAGGAGCCCCGCCTCCTGCACTTCAAGGACAGCTACCACAACCTGCGCCTGTCCATCCACGATGTGCCCAGCTCCCTGTGGAAGAGCAAGCTCCTTGTCAGCTACCAGGTAAGGGCACTCAAGGTGCCTGGCGTTGGGCACACCTGATACAGGGCACACCTGACGCTGCCTCTCTGCACCCCCGCCCCCAAGGAGATCCCCTTTTATCACATCTGGAATGGCCCGCAGCAGTACCTGCACTGCACCTTCACCTTGGAGCGAGTCAGCCCCAGCACCAGCGACCTGGCCTGCAAGGTGTGGGTGTGGCAGGTGGAGGGTGACGGGCAGAGCTTCAACATCAACTTCAACATCACCAAGGTGAGCAAGGGGGGGTGTCAGCAGCACCGCAGTGTGTGCAGGCCCCACAGCCCCTGTGTTTGGGCATTAGGAACTGAGTGGAGAAGAAAAGGCAGTGAGAGGAGTATAGTGAGTTCTGAGTGGCCAGCATGAAGCCAGGCAGAGAGGACTTGGGGAGAGGCAGTAGGAAGGAGGAGGGGAGCGAGGCCAGACGTGGCATCTGCTCACTGGCTATGTGACTTTGGGCGGACTTTCGCTACACATCTGAGCCTTGGGCTTCTCTAAGTGAGCGGGGCCACGGCACACCAGGGTTACCCAGGAAGTACCAGTGTCCATGCTCTTGGGTGGTTTGGGCACTCCTCCCGCAGGAGGTAACAAAGGGCCTGGCCAGGCAAAGCTCTGACAGGCACCTCTACCCCTCCCCACCCTCAGGACACAAGATTTGCTGAGATGCTGGCTCTGGAGAGTGAAGGGGGGGTCCCAGCCCTAGTGGGCCCCAGTGCCTTCAAGATCCCCTTCCTCATTCGGCAGAAGATCATCACCAGCCTGGACCCACCCTGCACCCGGGGTGCCGACTGGCGAACGCTGGCCCAGAAACTTCACCTGGACAGGTGGGTGGGAAATGGGCTGTGAAGGCCACCTGCAATTCAGCCCGGCAGGGTAGGATGGGTGGGGTGGACAGGATGCTCTGGGATCTTGTGCCCCACCAGCAGCCAGGGCATCCATTAGTGGGTGCCTTCGGGTGGGCTGGGAGGCAGGAGGGGTGCGGCCAGGCTGCTGAGGGGCTCCCCTCTCCTCCACAGCCATCTCAGCTTCTTTGCCTCCAAGCCCAGCCCCACAGCCATGATCCTCAACCTGTGGGAGGCACGGCACTTCCCCAATGGCAACCTCGGCCAGCTGGCTGCAGCAGTGGCTGGACTGGGCCAGCCAGACTCTGGCCTCTTCACGGTGTCAGAGGCTGAATGCTGAGGCCAACCAGGCCCCCAGCGCCTGCACTCTCACCAGCTTTGGCACCCGCCAGGGACAGGCAGAAGCCGCACAGGGCCCTTCCCCCAACACCCAGGGAAGCTGTGTGGACGGGCCCCCTCTGGCACACACTGTCCCTTACCACTGGCCCGTCAGATCCTGACCACACTTCCACCCCTCCACAGCCTGCCTGGCCCTGCTCAGGCCCCCGGGCCCAGGGTAGACAGTGGCTGGAGCCCAATCCAGGTCCAGCCCATCTGTGTGTGTGTATGTGCATGGGATGCTACCTCTCCTCTGCCCCTGGCCAGGGGGCCGCATACACACGGGCGGGCACACACACACTGGGCTTGGGACGTGGCCCCAGAGCTCCTGCCTGAGCTGGACCTTATGCAAACATTTCTGTGCCTGCTGGGTAAGGGCACATCTGAGGGGCCTGGCTCCAAGCCTGTAGGACTGAGGGCCACAGCCAGATAGGGGATAGCCCTGGATTCAGGCATATGACCACCACACGGCACATGCCCATACGTGTCTCGTGTGCTCATCTCACATTCAACCCCCCACACACATCTCATGCCATACACCCGGAGGCCACTCACATCTCTCACAGCCGGTGTCAGCCCACATCTGCCTCTCACATGCTGCCCTTCTCCCACCCACCCAGGGACACCCAATGGCTCCTGCCTGATTTCCCCCTGCCCACTGGGGTGTGTGAATATGCAACGGGAGTCCCAGGCTGGACAATGGCAAGTGTGCGTGCTGTGGCATGTCCGTTCCTGGGGCTGACTGGTTCCCCTGTGTGGGGCCTGTCGTGTGAAGCTTGTGCCCTGACTCTGTCTTAAGTGCATTTGTGCACTTACACTTGGCCTTATGTACACAGCCTTGCCCGGCCGCCGGGGCGCGTAGGGATTTTAGCGGACGTGAATGTAAATAAATTATATATATATATTGCTAACCCACGTGCTATTTCTCTTGGGGAAAAAAAGAGATTGAGGCCAGTGGCCACAGAGGGGTCACATATGGGCTATCCTGGGAGTCGTGGATGGCTGGGCTGGCTGGAGACAAGTGGGTTCCAGGCCCTGGTCCAGCAAATTCCTGAAGATTCTTCAGACATGGGCCATCTGGGCAAGACGGCAGGCAACGGCAGTGACCAGGGCCGCACCTTTGCCAGACCCGTCCTCCGACTGCAGGAAGGAAACCACACAGCGAGGGGCCAGCTCCCTCACTGTGGCCGCCACCCAGCCAGAGAAGCTGTGAGGGGAGGAGCTGAAGTGAGCCCTGACAAGCCAGGCCCCACCCAGCCATGCTTCCCTTCCCCCTCCAGCACCCAGACTCACTGGGGGTGTAGTTTGTAGAGGGTCCCATCAACCCCCACAGACACCGTCAGCTCTTCCAGGCCTCGGTTCTCACGGATCTTCTCCACTACAGCAGCTACACCTGCCCCACAGAGCTTGGCAGCCCGCTGGGACACAGCCTGGCACACCTCCAGGACCATCAGGGCGTCATCCGAGGTCAGGGGGAGCCCCAGATCCTCCAAGATGGCTCGGACCTGCCTCAGGGCCAGGCTGTCACTGGGGACAGGAAGGAAGAGAGCACAGAGAGGCAGGGTCCTGCATTAGCTCCCCACCTCATGACTTTTGCATTCTCTGGGGTGGACTCCTTTGAGGTGTAAAGGGGGATAATGCAGGCCTCAGGCACCTTTCAATCTCAGAGAGAAACTTGGTCTTAAAGATGTCCCTGGTCTGAAGGCGCTGGGTCTGCCGGCCCCGGAAGAGAACTCCAAGGCTGGTCAAATGCAAAAGGATGTGGCGGACAATCTCCCCCAGGTACATGCCACTGATCATCTTCTCAAACCTGCATGCAAGCGTGTGTTGCCCAGGGCGGAGACACCACGAGCTACCATCACCGCCAACCACCAGCAGCCACCCCTGCCCTACCCAGCCCACACCTCTGCTTGCCAGGGTTGATGGATGCCCGGTCCACACTTGCATCGAAGCCGGTGCTGAGCACACCCAGGGAGCCATCATCCCCAAAGGCACCCCACTCCGTGTTGATGCACATGTGGCCTGAGTCCCCAGCCACAGCCACCACATTCCGGAGCTCTTCCATGTAACAGGCGTTGGTGCCGGTCCCTGCAGAGGCCAGATGGGAGGGGCCACTCCCTGACACAGGCAAGACCCCTCTGAGCCCTGCCCCCACCGAGACGGCTCATCTCCCGCCTCTCCGTCTCCCCACCCTCACCACCTGTCCCAGGTCCTGGTCTGTCTGCCTTCCTGACATGCCTTCTGCAGACCCTGCCTGCACCAAGCCCTCCAAGCCTCCGCTTTCCCCCATCAGCAACACCGTCAGTACTCCTATGCTGACGTAGAGTACTCCTAAAATGCCTGCCAGTCATGTCTCTCCCCTGGGAGATATGTGACTGCCCCTCACTGTCTGAAGGTGAAAGGCCCAAGCTCAGATTCAGCTTCTCTGACTGCAACATGCTGTTCTGGGCTCAACTTCTGATAATGGTCAGTTCTGAGAAATCAGGTATTTCCCCCTTCCTTATGTGTCTTCCTTTCCCTTCATCCAGCCCCCAGCTGGCCGCAGGATAGGTGCTTAATAAAAACTTAGAATCTTGGACTACCTGAAGAACCCTCACGACTCATTCTCTGTCCCCTGCCCTGGTCCCCACCCAATTCCGAGCCCCAAATGCATAGTATGAGCCAGGCACTGTGCCATGCCTTGCCCTCTCTTTTCACCCTCACAACCATTAAGGCAGGCATTGTTACTATCTCCATCTTAGAGATGAAGAAACTGAGGCTCTGGTGATTTGCCCAAGGTCACTCAGATGGAAGTGGCAAAGCTAGTATTTCTGCCCAAGTCTCTATAACTCCAAAGCTCAGATTCATTTAACATAAGTACATACTAAGCTCAGAGCACTTAAATGACTATGAATCAGTAACTGAGCTGGGCTAGACATCCAGACTCCAGACTGCCAGCCCAGCAGAGTGTTCCAGGCCCTTTTGGGTCAACAGGGAATTAAGCCACATCCCCACTTCTAGTGGAATGTCCGACCTGAGGAATCAACAGGAGACAGTGAATTAACATCAGGCATGGAGGTAAAAAGAGCAGGGCCCTCCTCACCAACAATGAGACCGACTTCGCAGTGGGGGTCCTCATAGCCACAGGACATCATGGTCCCCACCGTGTCATTGACAATGGCAACCACATTCAGCTCCACTGCCTATACACAAAAGGACACTGCTAGTTGCTGGGCAACATGGTTGTCACAGTAACCAGTACTGGACTCAGAGGTCTCCACTGCAGAGCACCCAGTCCCGTGTCAGGAAGCAGCAGACCCTTTGCTCCCCTCAAGGCCTGCCACAGCC
>JAQQAC010011087.1:641092-700515 GCA_029783875.1 Phataginus tricuspis | reverse complement strand
GTGGTCAAGATGGGCGGGGACAAGACAGATAAGCCCTTACTGTGAGAATATTGGTCTTTAACTGTGAACTTAGCGATAGGGGCTTGACTACACTTAGGACTGTTCTTTTCTTAGTGTTTCCTCTGAGGGAGGGGTTGGGGCAATAATTCCACAGCTATTAGGGGAAAATGACAACTCTGCCCAAAGTAGAAGCATGGAGAGCAGGCCTGGAAATCTTTGGGTCAGATTTTAGAGATACTAACTGACATTTCCCCCAATATTTCCTTTTGTCCCTTTTCCACATAGCCACAGCTAGAGTGTCCATGCTCATTTTCTCAAAAACAGAAATCAGAGACAGTGATGGTGAATGAGAAGGAGGGCCAGTTTGGGGGAGACCAGGTCATGAGTAGTAGCAAAGCATCCCCTGTTCCTAGACAAGGGGAAGACCACTGCTCTGGGAAAGCCACAGTCAGGTTTTGGATTGTTTCCTGAGAAAAGTGTCCCATGCCCTCCCTCCACCTGGGCCACACCTCTGTGTGAGAGGGGAGGACATAGAAGGGATTTGCATGATCTGAGAACAAAGGAGGCCTCTGCCCTCCTTCCCTGCAGAAGGGAGGGTGAGCAGAAGTGGCAGAGTCCAAAAAGCTGGGGCCTGGGTATCTCCAGACTTCCTTGTGTGCCTGGCCATTCTGTACAGCAAAGGACACTGGGCAGCCGAAAGGGGTCCCTACCTGGGGCAGGGGGTCCCCAGATTTTAACATTAAATTTTCACCCCTCAAATGAATGTAGGCTCAACACAGGATGTAAGATCAGTTCTAGAAAATTAACAGGACCATGTTTTTGCACATCTCTTTTTGCATATGGAGTCCTACCTGCTTCTTGCACCTTGCAAGGAATAATCAAAAGGCATCCGCATGCTCTGCCACCCCAGGAAGGCACCCAACACCAAGCCAGACATAAAAGGGACACAGGCAAGGCCAGAAAGGGGAGAAAGGACAGAGAGACTGTGCCACCACAAGCCCCTTCAAGAGACAGGAACAAACGCTGCTCCCTGAAATACTCCAGGGCTGTGGGAGAGACAGCGATGTGCGTCCCCATCAGACCTGATCTGGGCCTGCCTTGCTCCCAAGCGCCCAGACCTGATCCCGGCTCTGCTCTCCTGCTCATCGGCAGCCCCAGAGGTATCTCTATTCTTTTCCACCTCAGGTTTCTTCATGGCCCTGGATTCCAGGCCTCTTCACAAAACCCCTCCACATGCTCACACAGGTGATATCCAGGGAAACGGAGGCTGGGTGCAGGCCCAGCCCAGCAGTGCTTTGACCACCCACCAGCCCAGGACACTTGAAGCCCTCTCCCCTGCCTCCTGCCCACCCCATGAAGGGTATGAGGGTGGAAAGCCCTTGGGATGGCTTCTCCTGGCTCTCCCTCACCTGGTCCAGGCCGAGTTGCCTGCATGGGAAGGAGAAGGTGAAACCCAGGGGGAGGCTCTGCCCACTCAGGCCCTGCTTCTGCTGGAAGTCCACAATGCAGTCCACGATGTGGTCAAAGAGCTGAGGGGTGGGGCAAGTCAGAGGGGTGAGCCAGCGTTGGTCCTTCCCCTCCTCTAACATCAGGCCCAGGCTATGAGCACCTGCTGTCCAGAGCCCTGGGCCACGTATTCCGGGATAGAGTAGACCTGGCTGGTGATCTGCACACCTCCAGTAGCCACACGCACCAGAAGGACCCGGAAGTTGGTGCCCCCAAGGTCCAGGGCCAGGAAATCCCCATGCTCTGTGGGACAGAGACCCTCAGTGCCACGACAGAGCTGGTGGCTCTACCACACTACATACTGTGACCCCCCAGGAGCCTGTACCCCAGGCCAGGTCCAGGTCCTTACCGCTGCCATCAGGTGTGGCCCGGACATAAGTAGGCAGCATGCGCAGGGAGGAGGCCTCCCCACGGAGCCCCTTGTCCATGGCCTTCCGCATCTGAGCCTGTACCACTGCCAGCTGTTCCCGGTTCAACCGGAAGTGTGCCAGGGTCTCCTCCAGCAGGCGCCGGTGGGCAGCCAGGCGGGCAGCCACAGCAGTCACCATTGCCACGCCCCGGCCGCCCCCATCCACAGAGGGAATGAAGGAGACATCACATTCAGGGACCAGGAGCGTCACTGTCTCCTGCAGGACACTGAGGAACCTACACAGACACATACCAGGCATACCCTGGCTTGGCAGTTGGCCTTGACCCCCAGAGCTTGCTGAAGCCATGGGCCCCATCACTTCAAATCACTTCCATTCTAAACCCATCTGAGGACCAACCATATGTGTGCTCCCAGTGCCCCTCTCCTTTTCATACCCAAAGAGAACACCTTTTATCTCCTCTGACCTTTTCCAAGAAGCCTCATCCCCATCTGGCCTCACTCAGGTGCCATTCGTACCCATTTCTTTAAACCCATGGTACCAGAATGGTTGCGTATCTCAAATGCACACATGTTCCTGCAACCTACTCACACAGGATCACATGTGTGTATTCCCAATACCTGGGGTGTTGCTCAAATACTTGGCCTCCAGTGGCCACAGCGATCTGAAGCATCTGCTGCTCCCTACTCTGCTGGAGGCGGAAGAGGACAGCAGCCAGGGCGGCGGCACAGAGCCGGGCAGCCCTTGTGCACACGGCCACGCACACATGCTGCACAATCTTGGCATCCAAGGCCCCCACACTCAGGCCCAAGTCCTGCAGGATAGCGTGCACACGGGCTGCCCCATCTGAGGGGCTGGGGAGAGGGCACAGGGCATTACTTTGAGCTCAAGTAGCCTAAAAGCTCCCTGCACCCCTGGCTACCTGGGGGACAGAGTGTCTTCCCCTCTCCCAAGCTAAGAAACTGGTGGTCTAGGCCCCCTTGCTTCCCCCACTCACTCCTCCATCTCAGCCACATGCTGCAGGGGGATGCTGCCCTGGCTCAGCAGGGCAGGAGAGGCGCAGCCACCAAAGAGGACCCCGTGCCGGGCCAGGTGCGCCAGCACCAGCCGCACCAGCTCACCCAAGTACAGGCCTCCAATCATCTTCTCAAACCTGCAGGTGGGAAGGGTTGTTGGACAGAGCCTTTCCTAAACCTTGAGCCCACCTGGCCCCATCTCCAAGAACCCCCAAAGAGAGGTCATTTTCTTTCCCCAGTTGGAGGTTCCAGAAGCAAATGGCCTCTTGGGAGACAGGTGGATGTTTACCCAAACGCTGATGCTCCCTCCAGCTTAGATTAGGTTTAGGGGGGCTCCTGGAGTGTGACAGGACTCAAAAGAGGGCAGGGGACACTTTGCTCAGCTGCCCCCAGCCCCCATCCCTGTCAGGGCTTGCCAGAGTCAAAAATAAGTTTGGGCTAAGGGTTGAAACTCTAGGCTCTCGAATCTTAAGGCTTTCCTTCTTGGAGCCTGGCCAGGAACCCCTGATGCAGTCTGGACACCCTATGAGGGAGAAAGAGGGAGGGGCCTAAAGGGCAGAGTACAGGGACGGCAGAGAGGTAGGGGAGCAAAATAGTGACAGGGCCTTGAGCAGACGGTCAAGCCACCTCTGGGCACCAGGATTCAGAGACTCGAGGTCCAGGGTGCGGTCGAAGGTAGTCAGCACAGGCCCCAAGGCCCCATCACTGCCGAAGGAACCCCATTCAATGCTGATGCAGACTCGGCCTCGGTCCTCGTCCAGCACCGCCACATGCCGGGCCTCCTCCATGTAACATGCATTGGTACCAGTGTCTGGCAGGGATGACCCCATCAGGGCCTGTCAGCAGGCAACCATGTTCCCTGCCCACCATAAAAAATGGCCCATAACTCACCTACAACGAGCCCAACCTCACATGGCCCAAGCCCTGGCTCACAGCCCATCATGGTGCCTACTGTGTCATTCACCACAGCAACCACATCGATGCTGTAGGCCTGGACAATGGAGAGGGCGGAGGTCAGGGCCAACCTGAGTGGGCAAAGTAGGGAACCTGGGAGATGGGCAGGGCTGGACCCCTGGCTTTATGGATGTATGTTCATATGCCCCACACATTTGTGTCATATATACCCTGACCCCCCCACCCTCCCCCACCCCAACCTTTATTAGCTAGTCCTCCCATCTACACTTCGTTCGTTTGGCCCCTCTGCCTCCATCCAGCTCAGGCTCTGGGAGTCTCTAAGGCTCCCAAACTCAGCCAATACCTCCAGAACACCAGCGTTCCCCATGGGACCAGGATGAGGGTGAGCAAGGTGGGCACTTTGACGACTGTACTGTAAGTACCTCCTTGCTCACTCTCATCCAGGCCTAGCTGCCCAAGCCTGCTCCTCCCATCCCTGACCTACAGCCATTCCCATAGCACCGAGGTGCTTAGTCCAGATGGATCCAGCCACCTTTCTTAGGCATCCAGACCTTCCTCCCCAACCCCAGCATATGCACTGGCAAACTCTCCTTCAAGTCCCTGCTTAAGCAGGGTGCACCCTTCCCAGTGCCCCCAGTCATCACAACTACCTCCTCAACAGGGACAATATTTTGTTGGAATTGTGAGGTCCATGAGGATAGTCATGTCTTTTCATCTTTGTTTCCCTTCACGGTCCTGAAAATTTATTTGACCTTTCTTAGCCTCAGTCTCCTAACCTATAATATGGGAATGGTAGCAGAATTTACCCAGAGTTTGACCCAGGGTTAAACTGGGTAAAGGAAATAACCAGAAAAGGAAAGCAGGTCTTACCAGAAGCACAAGCACAGCCTCTGTATACAAGGCCACATGGGCAGCCCTCCCATCATCCCTGCCTCCACTCACCCCCTGCCTCTGGATGGCATCTCGCAGCAACTGGACTACATCCTGGCCTTCTACACCACTGCACCTAAAACCTTTGGTCCAGGAAATGAGGGTGCTCTGGGGGCAGAAAAGCCAGGTTATTCCAACAGCCTTCACAGGGTTGTAACCCACTGTCCCCATGCCCTCTCTGCCTTACCCTGTCCAGGCCAGTCTGGTGACAAGGGAAGGAGAAGCTGAACCCAAGCTGTAGACCCTGATTGCCCACAGGGAGTGTATCCAGGAACTTAGAAAGGCAGCAGGCGGCAAAGTCAAAGAGCTGTGGGATAGGTGGGGGTCTCAGTTGTGCCAACTGGACCCCAGCTGCCCAGCCAGGCCCCAGAGACTGGGCAATGAGTGCTCACCTGCTGACCAGGACCCAGCATCACCTCCTGGGGGATCACAAACTCCTGGCTCCGGGGCTCCATGCTGTGCCCCTCAGTGCCAGTCAGGGTCACCCACAGAACACGCAGTGAGGCCCCTGTGGCCCCCAGCTCCAGTACCACAAAGTCTCCTTGCTCTGGGAGCAAACAGATCACAGAAAACCATGCAGCTGGCAAGACCAAACCCTCTGCCTCCCAGAAACATTCCCAAGTCCTGCAAAGTCCCATCAAGGGAACTTAAGAGTTGGGAACCTTAGAGACAGGGACAGGGATATGGCACTAAGCCCTCCCCAGATCAGAACCCTCTTCCCAGACCTGGCCACCTTAGTCTATGCCACCCACCAGTGCCATGTGGGATGGACCCCACATATGTGGGCAACATTCGGACCGCAGGAGCAGGGCTGGTCTGTCCCCCAAGTGCCTGCTCCATGGAGCCCAGGAGGCTGGTTTGGATTTGCTGCAGCTGTGGCCCCGTCACCTTGAACTGCTGCAGACAACCCTGCACCTGGGGAGAAACAGGCCAACAGCTTCATGGGAGTCCCACTGGCCCGGCCCAGCTCCCTACTCCTCTCAGGACAGAGGCCGGCCCCGCCCAGATGGCACCCCACCCTCAGCTTCCTCAGGGGCTGGCCAGAGCCCTGCCTGAGCCCTCTCAGAGCCTTGCTGCTTTCCCCAGCACCTGCCCAGACCCACTCCTCACCTCTTCATGCACCCTGGCTCTCTTGCCACTCACAGCCTGCACCCAGCTCCTGCATCCTCAGAAGGCTCCTTTCTGGAGGAAAGACCCACCCACTCCCTTTTCCTGCTCCATTCCCTCGTGGCTCCTTCTCACCACCCCACAGCCCCTGCCCCCTCTACTTCTTTGAATTGAGTGTTTGGCAAGGCCTCTCTCCTGTCACACCATGATTCACTCTGGCTCCCCGGTACCCAGAAGCAAGCTGCTCAGTGGGTTGTCCTTGAATGAGCAAATGAATGAAAAAATGTGTGAACAGACTTCAAATTCAGGTTCTAGCCACTTGACTCTGGAATCTGAGCAAGCTCAGCCCAGGAGACTTTGGAGGCTACTCTAGAGGACAGTCCTTCCATCAGTCGGCCATCCTTCCCGTAGACATTGATTGAGACCCTACTACATGCCAGCACTATTCTAAGCACTTTAGACTGCAGAACCAGACAAGTCCTGCTCTTGTGGGATTCCAGTGTAGGGGCAGAAAATAAGCAAATAAACATATAATGTGGTTCTAGTAGTAATGACAGCTGTTAAAAAAAAAAGGCAGGGATAGTAGTCCAAGAATGACCAGGAGAAGAAGAGATATTTTTAGATATGGTCAGGGAAGGTGTCCCTGAAGAGGTGACCTAAATAAAGGTAATAAGCCCTTTGAGGATCTGGGGAAAGAGCACAAAGGGATTTTCTTCAGAGTGAGGGGATGGATGTGGGGGAAGACTGGGCCAGGGGTGGATCAGGATGAAAGGCGGGTTGGGAGTGGGCAGGCAGGGAAAGAAGAGGACGGGACACCCAGGTTCTTTGCTACCAGAAGTCCATTGTAGGAAGCTGAGGAAGAGCCCCAGTACCTCAGCTCTGTGTGGAAACCTCCCCTGGTAGCCTCCGGCCCATTCTTCAGAGGTCCCACCAGCCTCCCTGGGTTTGGTGGACAGTCCCGGTCCACAGTTCATTCTCCTGGGACCTAGCCTGTCCCAGTGCCCCCACCGCCTGTCCCAACACCAGGCAAGAATTCAAGTCCTGCTGCCCTACAGTAGAGCCGTGTCTGTGAAGTAACTACTGGATAACTCATGGATACTCCTGTAATGTAACTCCTGGATAAGGAGGCAGGGAGAGCCAGGGAAGAGGTGGCCCACTGAGGGAGATGGGGGTCAGTCAGTCCCGTCCCCGCTTTAGGAAGAGAATTGGAAACAGATATCTCAGGAGGCAAGCGACCCTAACTGGAGTGCCAGATGCTCAGTTCCGTGTTTGCATTACAGCAGACGCTTCTGGCCGCTATGCGTGCCAGGAGGGGTTAATTCCTATGCTACAGATGAGGAGACTGAGATTCAGAGAGGGACAGTCATCTGCCTGACCCAAGCTGCTATTAAGAGGAAGGGTGGGATTGATTTGAAATAAGATCTGACTGCATAAATGTTTCTACATAAATGTGAAGCTTTATGAAAACTAGTAATTTCACCTGAAAAAAAAAACAAAGCTGGTGAAGTTTGCAGCAAAAAGCCCCATAGGACCTGGGATGAGAAAGCTTGCATCTGAGTCCCCACCCTACCACTTCCTGGCTGTGTGGCCCTGAGCAAGTTAAACCTCTTTCTGAAGTAACAGTCACCTGTTGTGCAAAACCAAAAGAAGCCACCAATGTCAAGGGCCATGTCTTGTTCATGGGCCTTCTATCTCAGGGCCATGCAGAGTAGCCGGCTCGAGATAGGCACTCTGGAAGGATTTTTTTGATCAAGTGGTTGTGATGGCATAAGAATGAAAGGTGGTATAATGTACGTGAAAGTGTAAACTGTTGTTCAGATATGAGGGTGTTTTATTATTGCTTATTGACAATAGCAGAGTTATGGAAAAGTCAATGGCTTGAGCAAACTGAAGTTTTTCTTCCTTTTCCTCCCAGGTGCAGTGAGAGGTGTAAGGAGTAAACAGGAGAAGGCAGAAGCCTCAAGAAAGAGAGGAGGGCTTCTCTGGCCAATTGTGGTGGGCCTGCAGCAGCCAGGAAAAGCTACTGGAGTCTCTCCACAACCTCTCCCAGGAAGACTAGGACGAGACCTCAGCCAGGAGAGCAAGGAACAAAGCATTAGAGAGAGGTGAGTCCAAAACGGCCTCAATGCTGGCTTCTTTGACCCATTTGCAGTGTCAGTCAGCATGGGCTAAACCACATGCTCTACACACCCAGAGGGCCCCATCACCTCACCTGCTCACAGAGGAGCCATTCTCTCCTCTGTCAAGTAGGAACAGAAAGAGCGCCCACTTCTCAGAAATGCTGCGAGCGCTGAGACAGCCGGCACAAAGGGGTGGGACAGTGGCTGGCCCTTAGGACATACTCAGTGAAATGTTGGTTCCCTTCCTCAGAGCATAAAGTACAACCTGCCCGGAGAGCTGATTCCATGCTCCCTCTGGTGACTAAAAAGACCTGGGGAAGGAGTCTGGAAGGGAGTCTGTAACGGGACAGGGCTCTGACCACACGTGGCTAACTAACCTCCTTAGATCACTGTGTTAAGGGGAGCCGAGAGTGAGGCCTGTGTTACTCAGGGAGACCCGAGGCCACAGGGAATTTGGCATTCCTGTGAAGTCCCCCAAAGCCAAAGGGAACTGTCTTTAAACTACAGATGTGTGTGATGGAGCCAGCAGAGCAGATGTGGGACCTAACAGGTGAGGCACCACAGTCCAGGCATTGCTCACATCTGTGACCCAGCTACAGTTTACCCAGAGGAAATGTTTATAGCAGTGTCTGGGGCAGATGTTGGACAAGGGTGAAGTGGATGCATGAGCTGCAGTGAGGGGTAACATCCAACAGATGTCAGGGTGGGCTGGAAAACTAAAGAAAACTGCAGGAAACAAACTGAGGACCCTTTCAGGGGTGCCCCATCTGTGCAGGTCCGTTATCTCCATTAGCTCACTTAATCCTTCAAGTGGGTAGGAGGATTAGACTATACTTTCCTCCATTTCTGATGAAGTAACAGAGACTAAGAAATATGAAATGACTTACACAAGTGTTTCCTGCTTGAGGGTGTGGTATGCAAGGGCTTGTAAATCTTGGTTAAGGTGACAGAGAGAGAAACTCACTCAGCTAACCTGAGGCATAGGGACTATGCTGCAAAATACCTCCAAGCTGAGTTCAGCATTGAAATCATCTCTGCGTGACTGACCATGGTGGCCGTGTCGAGGGAGGGAGATGGGCAGGAGAGAGACCAGATAAGCAGGGAAAGGAAGGGCCTGAAGAACCCAGTTCTCTACCAGAAAACCCAAGATGGGCCTTTCTAAACCGCATCAACCCATTTGCCATGCAGGTGGCAAGGTGGCAAAAGCAATGTTTGGAGTTGAAAGACCTCAGCTCAAGCTCCTGTCACGTCTAAACTCAAGTCACCTCTCTAAACCCTCACTTTCTCAGCTGCAAACTGAGGAGATAATCCCCACCTTGCAGTCATGTGAGGCCTTGAACGAGATAGTTACCAGATCAAATATGAAATGTTTGGTGAACTGGCAAGGGCTGCATGGGTGTGAGCCCCCCACCCCATGACATCTCCAGCTGATCCTGCTCTTGACAGCCTTGAGTAGGCATGAGACAGGAAACAGTGCTGAACTTACCAGCTCAGAGCTGTCTGAGGGGCAGAGCAAACTGTCCTGGGGACAGCCAGGGGTTCCTTCCCCTTGCTGCAACCCTACAGGCCCAATGGAGTCCATGTGGTTCCACAACGGGGCGTGGCCACCTATGGGAGGAAAGGGACAGCCTGGGTAAACCACGTACTCTACAGTCCCTCAGAGGCTGTGACCCAGACCCTTACCTTTCTTCCTTCTGGAGAATACCAGGAAAGTCAGAACCTCTGACCACCAAAGATACTTAAGAAACCGGCCAGAAAGCCCTCATTTTCTAGAAGCATGTGCAACAAGAGAGGTTGAGAAGGCTGATTCCTAATCTTGGTGCAATGCATTCACTATGTCATCCATTCACATTTACCAGTTCCTGACGCCTGTGCTGGATGCCGGGGTACAGACGCAGCAGACCTAGGCTTCACCCTCAGGAACCTCACAGCCTTACCAACTATCATGGTATAGTTAACACAGACAGCAACAGAGATAGACATGCTGCTGTGCTTGGGAGTTCAGTGACATTCTACAGGTCTGAAACAAAGGTATGAGGTAAAAAGGGGCCAAAAACTTGCTGGAGAAGCAGACAGGCTGGACTACGGATGGCCTTATTCCCAAGCCAAGTGTGTGAATTTCTTCCTAAAAGGAGACATGGATGGGGTGGATCTGTACTTCAGAAAGAGAGTTTTCAGAAAGGGGCACAACGGGCAAATCATTTATGACTTCTTTGAATTCAGTTTCTACACGTGTAAAACAAGAGGAAATAATATCTACCTTTACAAGGTTGTTGTGAGAATTAAGTGAATAACACCTGAAAAAATACTTCAGGAAATTTAGTGTGCAACATGAGCATTGGCTCATGGGTGGGTTTTGCAAGGTGCAATGATGCAGTACAGAGAGCCCTGTGCTCAGAGTTACACTCAGCTCTCCACAAAGCAGCAGTACCGGGTCTCAAAAATACTGGGGCCTACTTTTCTTCATCTGCCAAACGGGGACCAACATATATCAAAGGGCTGTGTGGGACAAATGGGACTATGAGAGCAAAAGGACCTTGCTCAGAGGATGCCTTCAGATTTATTTAGCTGAATCTGAATTGAAACTCTATGAGCCTCAATTTCCTTTTCTATAACAGGACAAAAATTCAGTTCTGGTTCTTTTCTCTGCATACTGTAAAGGACTGTAGAAATGTCAGGTATTTTGCTCATTCAAGCTAGAGGGGGTATTGCTGTTATAGGCAGTTCCCAAGGGAGACTTCAGTGATTCGGGCACCCTTCAGGGGTGGAGGAAAAGGGAAATGCATTGGAGGGCTCAAGATGGGCAGAAGGCATCTGTCCACTGAATCACTCCACCTCTCTTCCTGTAACATCAGAATTTGGGGAATGACACCTTCCTACACCTGCAACCCCTTTCCACCTTCCACTCCCATCACACCCATGAATTAGCCCTTCCTGTGGTTACCTATGATCCCCTGACTGCCCAATCCCACCCAGCCTTTTCCTCAGTCCTCACCCTTCCTGCCCTTTCAGGGATGAAAAGCCATAAACATTCTCTTGCTGCAAAATTCTCTTGTCCTTGGCCTCAACAGCCAGTTTCTCCTGGGCCTCCTTCCTGAGTCTCTCACAGTCCTCATAACTCCTTCTATCCTCTCCCCTTAAATAACTGGGCTCCCAGATTTCTGACCATAACCCTCTTCTCTACACTCCCTCTTTATCTCACTCATTGCCAAGTTTGACTAAACTGCTGTGTGAGGGCTCCCAAATCTACCCCACCCAGTCTTGAGCCAAATCCCAAATTCCAACAGTCAGTCAGACATCACTCTCCAGATGCTGGAGGATCTCCTCAAACTCAGTGGTCAAAGCCACATGCATTTCCTCTTTACTTTTTCCCATGGAACTCTTCTGCCCACCACCGTGGCTGGACTCACACAGCTCTCCAGGCTGCCTGCAGCAACCCCTGACCCTCACCTCCACCTTACAAGCATGTCTCAGGCTCAAAGAGCTGAGAGAGAAAGAACTCTTGTATGATGTCCTTCTCCTGGTTCTCATGGCCCTAGACTTGCCTCCCCTCCATTATTCCAACAGCCTCCTGATACTTCTGCTCATCTCCAGATGCCCACCTCCCTGCCTCACCAACTCCCAACACATCACTGGAGTGACTGTATGAAAATAGATTTTATCATGTCATTCCCCAGCTCTATCTCCCCTAGAAAGGAAGTAAACGTTCATGACATTGTGATGGCTCCCACTGCAGAAAGAAATTTCCAAAGCCCTTTACCACAGCATTGCAAGCCCTTCACATGTCCTCAACCCAAGCTTCCTCTCTTGCTACCCCCTTTTATGCTCCAGCCACATTGACTATAAGCCTTGTCCTGTCTCCTGCTGTCCAGCTTTTGTTCATGGTGTTCCTCAAGCCTAGAATTGCCCCAAGTCATCTCTGCATCTCCTGTCCAGCACAGCGTTTGGCACAGGGAGGGTGCTAGTACAGCCTGGAAAAACTGGGGATGGGGGTGGGGGTAGGGGGTGTTCTTATTCAGACAACCAAGGAATCAGTTTCTAACAAATCTTCTTGAAGTCATATATACCTACACTCAGTTTCTAAATCTGCCAAATGGGAATGTTAGATGGCTCCACAAAAGTCACAGGTCTGTTTCAAGGATAAAATGGGGTAACTGATTTACAATCTTTGGAAAGGGCCAGGGCTACAAATGGGGTGAGCTTTCACTCTCCTTTTGAGGCCCAGCTAGCTCATTCATTCCCTCTTCCATTCGACATTTAATACTTCTACATGCCTGACTGTGAAGTTTCCCCCAAGAAAGCACAGTATTCACATTCCTGATAAATGTGTTCATGTCCGCCTCTTCTAGCTGATTCTCTGTGGGGAGGGACGAATCTGCCCCCTATCACCAGCACTAGATCCCAAGAACCCAGCCCAGGGTCTGAATACAATTGAATAACTGTACACCTCTGGGCTTAGCTCAGCTCAGTCAGCTGCATGGAGTGAGCCTTCCATCTGAAAGGTATCACAAGGACCCCGGCAGAGGGTGGGAGCCACCATCAAGGAGCAGCTGGCTTCGTTTTTCCAGCCTTTACTCTTCCAGTGTGGGCCAAACAGGACAGATGAGGACAAGGGGCTGGGGCGGAGGCAGGCAGGAATTAGACACAGGAGGCTCTTACCAGGAAGCAGCAGCGGCTGTTCGATCTTCTCAGACCTGAGCTCTTCTCTCTGTGGGAGGCATCATACTGACCTGGTTTGCACCCAAAAGTGAAACTCACAGGTGACCTGAGTTATTATGTCCCACCGTCTTCTTCAGCCACCACTTACTAGACACCACTAATTCAGGAAGGTGCACTTCCTTCTGAGTCTGCCCAGTAGGCAGGGCCATCACACAAACTTAAGCAAGAAGACCACAAGAAGTTGGAGCCCTGAACTAGGTTAAGGACCCTGGGACATCCCCTCTGCAATGCTGGGAGTTTCATCTATTTTACAAACACTCCAGAGTCTGAATTTTGAGGTGGTAGCTCACCTTTGGAAAGGAGCTGGAGGAGCCTAACCTAAGAAATATGCAGTACAATGGACAATTTTCCAAAATGGGGAAGTTCTGAGTGAGAGGCAATAGAGGAACACAAGAGGAAGAGACTAACCACCCCGGAGGGGGCAGGGCGAGTTGAGGGGCTGAACCTCAAAGGAAGAACAGCAGTATGCTGTCAGAAGTGGTCCCTGATAAAGAGAACATGTGTGGAATCATGGTCACAAGCCACTTTCACAGAATGGGCTGCAGCTCCAAGGGTCTAAAGCGGATACATGGGAGGTAGGAATATATGGTGGAAAGAGGTGGCAGCTAGACGGTAGAATCTGGCCTTAGTCTGTAGGCCAGGGGGGAAGAGTAGGTTCATACTGTGGGTCTTCTTTACTGGGCAGAGAAAAGGAGTCTTAGACTGCAGTGGAGCCGTTGGCCACCAAGCTCGTTTTCCCCTGAACTAGACTTGAATGCATAGAACCTTAAGGTTTCACTGTCCATTGCTATGGTCCTGAATGTTTGTGTCCCCCCAAATTCTTACAGTGAAAACCTAACGCCTATGGTGATGGTATTAGGAGGTGGGGGCTTTGGGGAAGTGATTAGGTCGTTGAGGCTAGAGCCCTAATGAATGTAATTAATGCCCTCATAACAGAGGCTCCAGAGAGCTCCCATGCCCCTTCTGCCATGTGAAGTTGGCAGTCAGCAATCTGGAAGAGGGCCCTCACCAGTGTGTGCTGGCACCCTGATTTTGGACTTCCAGCCTCCAGACCGGTGAGAAATAAATGTTTGTTGTTTATAAGCCACTCAGTCTGTATTATATTATAGCAGCCCAAATACTAAATCACTCATCATGGTGGGAGACTAGACAAAGTGTACCAACTTTTCTGCAGGGAAATTAGTGAGCAGATAGTTTAAAACTTCGGGCTTTCGCATCAGCAGTAACCCTACCATTATCCACAGATAGTAAATGACCTCCACATGACACCAAGATAGAGACCAGGGACAGTGGCTCTTCGATCAGTTTTGCCATGACTGGGCCTGGAAACATGCTACACGTCAGCCCTGCTACACAGTTCATGGGTACCAATTAGACATACAGGCTCTGAAAGCCAGGGAAACTGGGGATGAGGGTGTGGAGGACAGAGTGGCTGTCATCTACAACATAACATCCTGCCTAGCCTGGGGCCCAGTTCTCTCTCAGCTTTGTTTAGTTGGGAGACTATGGAACTGAACGTGAAAGGCCCAGTTGACTCATGCTGACAGCCAGGGTCCGCAATTAGCTGGGCAAGTTGAGGATATGTGCCTGACAGGGCTCTTCAACTGCGTTTCTGGAAGTCCTGTGTCAATATCCCCAGAAGCAGTGGTCCTAGCACCCCACACAGTGTCAGGGAAGGTCTGTGTCAGGGCCTAGTGAGGAGGGAGGTGGCCTGGACTTGACGTCTGTGAGTGGCTGTGACAACCTGGGTGTGGGAGAGGCCTAGCAGTGGCCAGCAATTCTCTTCACAGACACCAGAGGGCCACCAATCCACAAGGGGAAGGACAAGTGCTGACAAGGCTCCCTCACAGCCCCTCAGTGCCAATCCCCAGCTGTCCAGAGGGAACTAAGGAATCAGCAGTGGTCAGCTGGGGGCAAGGTGGGCTGAGCTGGGAGCCAGGCCCTCCCTGATCTGAGCTGCTCACAGACTTGCTTCTTACAGTTGATGTTGCCCCGAAGCCAGGCACACAGGCCCTCAGTGAACCCTCCGCCATCCCCTCCACACCTCTTAGTCTGGATGTGCCTTGCTCTCCTGACCCATCAAGCTGCTTCTTACTCATGCTCATCTGTCTGGAACGACTATTTGCCCTCTCTAGCCTTTTCACCTAATTTTTCCTCATCCTTTAAATGTCATACCTCAGTCATCACAGATGCTGGGAGCCTTCCTTGACAAGCTTCTCCTGGCCCTGACCCCAAATAAATGTGGCCTATTGATCCCATCATGTCTAGGATTTCCTTTTATCGTTGCATTGACAACAGTCTATTACAATCATCTGTTTAAGTCTAACTCCTTCCCACCCCTCACTGTACTATGGCTCCCAGAGAATGTTTCTTATTCATCTTTGGAGCCCCAGGGCCTGGTTCTAGATTTGACCTGGAATAGGTATCGTTAATTTTTGTTAAATTGAATAACCCTCCCACCTCAATAGTCCAGGGCTTTTGAAACTGAGAGGGAATAAATAACCTCTTCCTGCCTTCCTGGTGCATATGGCTTTGGCAGCCTTTCCACTCTGGGTTTATACATTCTTCCATCTTCCCATCTAGTAGTATCATCCACCTACTACCTATCTTCCCCTCTCCCCAGTTCCCATCTGCTAAATCAACTTAGGGCCAAAGCTGCTCTGCCTCACAGGTGAGAATGAGCCCAGCCAAGCTTAAAATTTCCATTGAGCTTTGTGACTCAAGTGGGACGTAGGAGGTAGTGTAGTGCAGTACAGAATGCTTCAGCTCTGATGTCAGACCTGTGTTTGAATTCCACCCCATTTACCAGTTCTATGATCTTAGGCAAATTTCTTCACTTCTCTGAGCTTGTTTTGCATGTTTAAAACAGAGAGATTAATTTCCCCATAGGATGTCTCTTAGGTGAATTCCCCCAGAAGCAACCTAACTTGAGTGCAAATAGTCTAATTACGAAGCAACGCAGGCCAAGGCTAGGATTAGGGTGATGCATGTGAGGTGCCTAGCTGTAAAATATAAAGAGGTCTTCTTAGGTTCAGACAAGTGTCAACCCTGCCCTTACATGACCCTGAGAGTGAAGGTCATGTACCTCACCCTACTACTAGCTCTGATCCAGGAAGCACTGACAGGGGAGTTGGAGGTGAAGTAGGAAGGGAAGGAAGCTAACAGAGTGTACATAATTAAGTTGCTCCTGGAGGCTCAATCCCACAGGGGAACTCTGTGAGACAAGTAAAATGCCCCTATGTGAGAGGTGAAGAAACTGGTGTATATATTCCCCAACTTCCATCTTTCACTGGTTGAGGGCTGCCTCACGGGTCCCAACTCTGCGGCACTCCCAGTCTACACAACATACAAGTCTAGACAAGTGCTAAGGAAGAGAGCTGCAGGTTCTTGCAACAGGACTTGAGAGTATGTAATAGAATGGTGAACGCCCAGGGCAAATAGGCACAGCCTCTGCCAACAGGATGTTAAGGATGAAATGAAATAACACAGCCATAATGCCTAACACAGAGAAGTCCTCTTCTATTTCCCAATTTATGGCAATAATTGTGAAGTTCATGGAGCTTCCCAGCTCTCCATGAGTTCACAACACCAGAACTGCTGCTTCCTATCTTTCCAAAGATTAAAAAAACAAACAAACAAACAAAAACAAGGGGCCCTAGGCAAGTTCTCAATGTCCAGGACCCAACCTTGCTATGGAAGCTTGCAGTAGCTGATGGAGCTACGGCAGCTCAAGGCTCAACTCCCCTAAAAACTGTCTCCTTGTGCATCTCTACCCACCTCTCTCTGGCTTTTCCACCTCTCACTGTAACACTACTTATGACATATGAAACTAGCACCAGATTAGTAACACTTGCTGCCACTTACTCATCATCTTCTCATGCAACACTGTGCCTTTGTATACATTGTCTAACTCCTTAGAACCCTCTAAGTATGATTTTTCCTGTTTTATGGACAAGGACAGCAGGTCCCAGAGAGGTTAACTTGTGTCAGCAGCCGATTCAGACTCAGGTTGACACTCTTTCCACTGAGTTTTGTCTCCTCACGGCCTCACTAATGCCCCCCCTACAGGACCACTGGCAGCAGGGGGAGTCAGGCAAATTAACAGCATTTACCAAAGAGGGGAGAGGGCAGGCTAGAGGGCACGGGGGAGATGGCTATCTCCCCTGACTCCCCATAGCCAACATAGAAGCTATTGGTCCTGGCCCTGCTGATCCACATCCCCCTCCAAATATTTGCCACTGGCTCATGTTCTAGGGAAACTGTTCAATTTTAGGCTAAGTAATTCACTTTCCAGAATCAGCCCTTTCCCTTTTCTTATCTTCAGGCAGAGAGAGAAACATACTATTCCCTGTTTATAGAGCTCTATCTGTAATAAGTTGCCATTTAACAAGAGAGAAGACTAGTAAGAGTTAACCCGATGGGACATAACTGACAAACTACTTTTCATTAGAAGGAAAACAGGAAAATAATCAATACTAGAGTCAAAATACAGCATTTCTTTTAGGACTGCAGAGGAGGAGCACTGTTGTTTCGCTGCCATTGACAAAAAGTGGCTTTATTTGTTCCTCAGTCCTTGTTTGCTCATCTGAAAACTGGGGAGTATAATGTATACCTCACAGGGTAGCTGTGAGGATTAAATGAATGGATGTACATTGCCTGAACCATAGTAGTTGCTCAAAAAATAACAGCTATTATTTATGTGATGCTGGTCTGTGTCAGTGCCATCCAACCCCAAGACACAGAAGGAGCAGATAATGAGCCTGCCATTCTGCCTCCTTCTGACTCAAAGAGCTTGTGTGCAAAAGCACATTAGGCAGAGAACAGTGTCTTAAAGGCCTGTGCAGGGCGTTTCGTCCTATCTCTTAATTCCCCAGTCTAACACACATCTTTTTTTTTTTTAACAAAGTAAAAGATAACTTTGGACTTGACAATCAGAAGTTTATCCTGTCCCAGGACCCTTTCCTAGACAGCAGCCACCTCTCCCATCCCACAGTCGTGCATTACACCCTCATATCAGCTTGGCCCAAACTAGCTTTCTTAACATCTTTGGTCATCTCCCTGACGTAGCTGCTTCTGCCATTAGACATTCTCTCATCTTTGGAATCTACCCATGCACTGAAAACAGATTTCGTCTCTGTCCTGCACTAGAAGCCTCTCAGCAATGTGGTTGAGAATGTGTACTCTTCTACTAATGTACCGAAATAGAAGCTTTTTCCTACTTCTGCTGTAACCTTTGACAGCAAAAGAACCAATCTTGGTTTTAACAGATGAAAATATCTGGCATCTCCACTGGTTAATCTAGGAAGAAAAAATAATTGCACAGGAATAATAAAGTGTACACTTACAAATTCCTGGAAGAATGGCAAGACATATCACTCAAAGGTCCCATGCTGTGGCTGAGAATTCTTAACTGGGGGAGGCAGCGAGATGAAATGGCAGGTCACTGAATGATAGGGATAGCAGAAGAAGAAGATGAGAAGTAGGATTCAATGCCCTGGCACCTTCCAGAGTAATGTCAGAAAAGGTCAAGGGAGTAACCACACAGTGCTCGGAATTGTGCACTCACATTCAGTGAATATAAGCAGCATGTCAAAGACTAGTAATGGAATTGATCCAGAAAACATGTACTTTATGAGTCTGAGGACTAGCTCCACAATTAAAATATCCCCACCCCAATCCCTAAAACACAGAGGGGGAAAAAAGGGAAATCTCCATCTTATTGTAATAAGATATCATACAAAGATAAGTATATTTAAATTTTCTTTTAACTACAAGTGAATTCAAAAAGAGTTATAAAACAGAACACTATACACAGTTGTCTGTATAGCTCACAGAAAACATAAAAACCCGAATACTGAGTGGGTGCTGGTGGTGAAAACTGCAGGGCCAAAACTTGCTCAACAATGAACTGGAGGCCACTAAGGCTTACTGAACATGGTCCACCCCTATTTCTAGTGGTTTTATCAACCTTCAGTCCCTAAAAATTTAGGATTTCCTCCTCCTTCCTCTGCCTGCTTTGGTCCATGTCCGGCTACCTGGCCGGACAGTAAGTTGCTTTTTGAAGTCCACTAAGCAATCTGTTGCTTCTGAAATGGAAACAAAAGACTTGATGGGAGACTTCTTTAAGTCAAGATGTGCAAGGGAACTCTGCATCTCCCTGCTGCAACCTGCCTCTTCCATCCTTGGTGAGGGTACCCTAGAGAGAAGAGGAAAAAATTCAGAATTCTACTAAAAAGCACTAAGTATGTGTCATGCATTGTACCAGGGGCTTTTACATGCATTATTAGTTAACATAGTCTTTGCAATAATCCAACCAGAGAACTACTAACATTCCCCTTTCACAGATGAGGACATTGGGTAAATTATATATCCAAAGCCACTCAGGCAGTAAGAGAATGAGGATTCAGACCCAAATTCTCAAGCTACTTGAAATCTGTCAGAAGACTAGGGTTGGGGTGTGAATAGAGAGGTAGAGAGAAGTTAAGACACAGCTTTTGTTCTGCTTGTTTTAACACCATGGATGAACTGAGCTAGCCATCCAATTCTTAGCCCAGACTTGTCATATGTGGTGGTCACAGATTTATAAAGGGAAGGTCATACATTTCCACAGTGATTTCTACACCAACAGTTTGAATATCACATTATACAGAGAACCTACAACCAGGACTGCACTTTTCTACAACTGCTGACAGCCACACTTCAATGCACACCCTAAATCACCTGAAGACTCCTGTTTCTGAAGACTTTTGAAGACTCTCTATCTCTGCATCTGTGATAGGAGAGAAAAAGTAGTAATGTTGTTAGTAGTGTTGTAACTATACCACTTCTCACTGAATGTGCACTTCCTGTTCCAGCACTGCTTTCAGCAGGTGTATCCAGGAAGCATAGGCCCCCACCCCTAGACCAATGAAATGTGGGCACTAGCATCCAACAGGCTCAGCTGCAGAAGTACCAAGGTGAACACTTTTGAATGAACAACGTGAATAAATCTACTTTAAGTCTGGACTTGAGGAACAAGTTGTTGCCAAGAGAAATCTGCCACCTGCAAAGATTCATAACTTGCTGATCTAAGGGAGCAGGCAGTGGGCTCAGAAAGGCTGCCTTTTTATAGGCATTAGAAGGCACAACAGATTTGCTTGATGGGAATGAACTATTGGAACTAGGTAGTAAGCAAATCTCACAAGGCTTAAGCAAAAGCTCGTTTCCATCTGCACCTAGCGAATTTTAATGACAGCAACTAATAACATCAGTAATAGCACCTAACATTTACTGAGACCTACTTATGCCAGGGAACACGTTTGGAGCTTTACTAGATATAATCCTTGCAATCTATGAAGTTGTTATTGCTAACTCTATGCAACACTCTTAACCAATCCACTCTCCTGCTCCCTAAACACCAGGCACAAAGACACAGAGTTACCTCCTACAATCCCTCAGGAGCATATGTTGGGACTCTAAACTAAAGGTAACATGAACAATGCACAAAATATTATGAGGAGGCAGTAATGTCTGCATGTCTGGGTTTCCATGCCTTTTCCTTTAGAAGGTACTTGGGGATTGCATCATGCCCATGATTTGGAAATGTGTATTTTCCAGTTCAACAGGCTGTCTTGAAAGTTAGCATTTATAAAGCCTGAAACAAAACATATGATGAACAAGACAGGGTATCTCCCCACCTTCTTTAGGGAGAAATGACCTAGACCAAGTCTCGAACGTGGGCTGGCTGTCAAATGTACACCCAAATAACTCCAACAAATAGTTATGGAGTTGGCAGTGGCGATTTTTACTGGAAGCCTGAGGCAGAAGCCCAAAAAAACTGGTCCTGGGATCCTCACCTGCAGTCTTGTGCTCAGACTGTTCCAAGAAACTGAGGAGTCGGCCTTCACTGCAGCCTTTGTCCTGTAACAGAGAAAAGAGATGATAGGGTTACCTCATAGCAAAGAGTCTAAAATACAACTTCCTTAGCTCAGATCACAACTGTCTCCAGAAGAGAACAGGTACGGGGGCACAGCTGTAGGAGTCTTTTGCTTTCTAATAAATAAGGGTACACAAGTAAAAGAGCAAATGGTGATGAACAGAATACATCTTCAGATAAGCCAAGAATACTATCCAAGAATGGATACTGGAGTGCAGGCAGATTTTCCAAAATCATATTAAAGAATAGGAACCTTTGACCTATGATAGATTTGGAGATTTAAAACAGAAAATAACAGTTTTAAGGTAACTTCTAGAAGCATTGTTGCCAGAAGAATAAACTGGCTCTATGGTATAAGCACTTACCTGTAAGTTCCAAATCCAAATCACCACCTCAAAAATCACCCCTTTCATACAGGGGTCCTTTTCTCTGTCATGACAGATAATGGCTTCTTTACTTAGTGTTCAGTGATTGCTACATGAGTAGGCCTAGAATATGGAGTTGCTGCTTTATCTTTGCCCTCAAAGTTAAGATGTGCTCTTTTTGATCTCTCATCACAATGCCCAGAAGCACATCCATCTTCCCAGTGACCAGGGGCCAGACCCCACAGCTTCCTAAGGCCACACACACAAGGTGTTCAATAGTTGATTGAGAATATATTCCTGGCAGTGGGGCTATGATTGGGTATCTTTTCTGGAAAGCAATTTGGCAGAATGTTTCATGAGATTAAAAAATGTTTATATCCACTAAGAGTTCCACTTCAGAAAATCTATTCTAAGGAAATAATCAGTGGTACAAAAACTGTTTAGTATTTTAAACACAGTATCTTATAATCTGAAGAATTTGAAAGAATCTGAAAGCTCCAAAATATGAGAATGGCTAAGTGACTATCTGTGTGATACAAACATCAAGATTAATTTTATAAAATAGCTTAAAAATAAACCCAAGAAAGTGTTTATGCTATAGTTATATACACACACAATATACATATATACATACATATATAATATGGTATCAACTACATTAAAAAGGCAAAAGAGCAAAAAAGACTGGGAAAAAAACAGGCCAAACTACTAAAAGTTATCTTTGAGTAGCTAAATTACAAGTGAGAATTTCCCAATTCCTCATGCTTTTTTTCTAACTTTTCACATTTTCTACAATAAGCACAGCACATATTACTTTTTAAAATTAAAGTATCATTGATATGTGATCTTATATGATGGTTTGAAATACACAACACAGTGGTTCAACATTCACCTATATTATCAAGTCCTCACCCCCTCCAGTGTGGTCACTGTCCATCAACATACTAAAACGTTATAGAATTATTACCTGTATTCTTCGTACTGTACTACCATTCCAATGACCAACCTATATTATGATTGCTAATGATTGTGCCCCTTAATCGCTTTTGGCCCCACCCACCCCAACCACTCCCCTTTGATAACCAATAGTCCCTTTTTGGTGTCTATGTGTCTGCTATTTTGTTCCTTCTGTTTTGCTTTGTTTTTATACTCAACAAATAAGTGAAATCATTTGGTATTTGTTTTTCTCCACCTGGCTTATTTCACTGAGCATAACACCCTCTAGATTTATTGCAAATGGGAGGATTTCTTTTCTTTTTATGGCTGAATTATATTCCATTGTGTCTATGTACTGCATCTTCTTTATCCATTCATCTATTGATGGAAACTTAGGTTGCTTCCATATATTGGCTGTTAATAGTGCAGCAATAAAATAGGAAGCACATATTACTTTTAATTAAAAGAAAAAGTAATCTTAAAAACCAAAAATCTTATTTCAAAACAAATGGAAGAAAAGGAGGGAGGAGAGTTATTGGAGGAGGCGCTCAAGATGGCAGCGTGAGTAGGGCGGCAGAAATCTCCTCCCAAAACCATATAGATTTTTGAAAATACAGCAAATACAACTATTCCTAAAAGAGAGACCAGAAGATATAGTACAACAGCCAGGCTACATCTACATCTGTGAGAACTCAGTATCTCACGAAAAGGGTAAGATACAAAGCTGTGACCTGGCAGGACCCAAGCACTCCCTCCACGCCAGCCCACCAGCGGAAGGAAAAGAATCAGAGTGGGGAGGGAGTGGAAGCACAGGACTGCTAAATAACCAGCCCTAGTAAACTGCACCGGGAGCACAGACACACACCGCATGGTGTACTGGATATTAGAGAAACGGAAAAGTAAAATCTGAGACAGAGACTGCGAGAGGGTCCCCACAGCAGGCTCCCCTGGGACAAAAGAAAAGCAGGCACTGCAAAAGTCTTAAAGTGACAAGGGCTTAGCAAGTGGACAAAATCGTCCTGGCACACTCAGCCCTGCAGGCTGGGAATCTTCAGGAACTTCAGGCGCCCTAACCCCCTGGGTGACAACGCAGCTCCGAAGGCCCTCACAGCAATAAACAACCTGTCATTCATTTCCCCCCACCGGCACTGCAAGCACACCGGCTTACCTGCCACTGCTACAGACCAGCTGGGGAGCAGCCCCGCCCACAGCAACCACACAGAGTCTTCTCCCAGCACGCAGCTAACCGGGCCAGACCCAGAGGCTGCCGCCTACATGCAGCTGCCCGGCACAGGCACAGGAAACTGGTGCAAGATCTGGAAAGCACGAAGGGGCGCTGTTCTTGCAGGAGAACACACCTGGCGCGACTGCAACCCCCTGCAGTGCCCTAGACCATATCGAGGGCTGCCCTGCCAACGGCAGCTCAGGGGATTAACCCAGAGACTGCTCGCTGTGTGCGTGTAACCAGCACAGGCAGCAGAGAAGGGCAAGGTGACCAGCAAGCAGGAAGGGACTTTGTTCTCCCAGCTGACACATGCGCCACCTGTCGGTGGTCACTTCTATCGCCATGAAAAGGCAGAAGAACCTGGTCCAGTCAAAAATCACTCAAAAACCCCCAAAGAGAGGGCCTGGCAAGATAAATATAACCAATCTTCCTGAAAAAGAATTCAAAGTAAAAGTCATAACCATGCTAATGGACCTGCAGAGAAATATGCCAGAGATAAGGGATGAAGTCCAGAGGGAGATAATAGAAATGAAACAATCAATAGAAGGACTTAAGAGCAGACTGAATGACGTGCAAGAGATTGTTAATGGAATAGAAATCAGAGAACAGGAATACAGAGAAGCTGAGACAGAGAGAGAAAAAAGGATCTCTAGGAATGAAAGAATATTAAGAGAAATGTGCGACCAATCCAAATGGAAGAATATTCGCATTTTGGGGTACCAGGAGAAGAGAGAGAAAAAGGGATAGTAAATGTCCTTGAAGAATGATTTGCTGAAAACTTTGACAGGGTGGGGAAGGAAGTACTCTCTCAGACCATGGAAGCCCACAGACTCCCAACACAAGGGACCCAAGGAGAACAATACCAACACATATAATAATTAAAATGGCAAATATGAAAGACAAGGACAGGGTATTAAAGGCAGCCAGAGAGAGAAAAAAGATCACCTACAAAGGAAAACCCATCACGCTATCATCAGACTTCTCAACAGAAAGCTTACAGGCCAGAAGAGAATGGCATGATATATTTAATGCAATGAAACAGAAGGGCCTTGAACCAAGAATACTGTATCCAGCAAGATTACCATTTAAATTTGAAGGAGGGATTAAACAATTTTCAGATAATCAAAAGTTGAGGGAATTTGCCTCCCACAAACCACCTCTACCCGTTAATCTAAAGGAACTGCTCTGGATGGAAGTACTCCTAAGGGTAAATAAAGGTCACCAGAGAAAATAAAATCACAGCAAAGAAAGCAAATCAACAAAATACTAACTAAAGGCAAAAAATAAAATCAACTATCCACAAAAGCAGTCAAAGGAAACACAAAAGAGTACAGAATAAAACACCTAATATATAAAGCGTGGAGGAAGAATAAGAAGGGAGAGAAATAAAGAATCACCAGACTGTCGTTATAATAGTGTAATAAGTGAGTTAAGTTAGATGGTTAGATAGTAAAGAAGCTACCCTTGAACCTTTCATAACCACAAATCCAAAGCCTGCAATGGCATTAAGTACAAAGCTATTGATAATCACCCTAAATGTAAATGGACTGAATGCACCAATCAAAAGACACAGAGAAATAGAACAGATAAAAAGCAAGACCCATCTATACGCTGCTTACAAGAGACTCACCTCAAACCCAAAGACATACACAGACTAAAAGTAAAGGGATGGAAAAACACATGTAATGCAAACAATAGGGAGAAAAGAGCAGGTGTTGCAGTACTTGTATCAGACAAAACAGACTTCAAAATGAAGAAAGTAACAAGACATAAAGAAGGACATTACATAATGATAAAAGGATGAGCCCAACAACAGGATATAACCATTATAAATAAACATGCATTCAACACAGCGGCATTGACATATGTAAAACAAATACTAACAGAATTAAAGGAAGAAATAGAATGCAATCCATTCATTTTAGGAGACTTCAGTACACCACTCACTCCAAAGGACAGATCAACCAGACAGAAAGTAAGTAAGGACACAGAGGCACTGAACAAAACACAACAACAGATGGACCTAACAGACATCTACAGAATTCTACACCCAGAAGCAGCAGGATACACATTCTTCTCAAGTGCACATGGAACATTTTCCAGAATAGACTACATACTAGGCCACAAAAAGAGCCTCGGTAAATTCAAAAAGATTGAAATTCTACCACCCAACTTCTCAGATCATAAAGGTATAAAACTAGAAATTAATTCTACAAAGAAAACAAAAGTATATAGCAATCCAGGACTATTTAAAGGAAGAACAATCCCAAATGAATAAAGTCACAATTATTGAAACTGGAAAAAGAAGAACAAATGAGGCCCAAACTCAGCAGAAGGATGGACATAATAAAGATCAGAGAAGAAATAAATTAAATTGAGAAGAATAAAAGAATAGAAAAAAATCAATGAAACCAAGAGCTGGTTCCTTGAGAAAATAAACAAAATAGATAAACCCCTAGCCAGACTTACTAAGAGAAAAAGAGAATCTACACACAAACAGAATCAGATATGAGAAAGGAAAAATCACGACGGACACCACAGAAATACAAAGAATTATTAGAGAATACTATGAAAATCTATATGCTAACAAGTAGGATAACCTAGAAGAAATGGACAACTTTCCAGAAAAATACAACCTTCAAAGAATGACCAAGCAAGAAACAGAAAATCTAAACAGACCAATTACGAGCACTGAAATTGAATCGGTAATGGAAAAACTACCCAAGAACAAAACCCCTGGGCATGATGGATTCACCGCTAAATTTTATCAGACATATAGAGAAGACATAATACCCATTCTCCTTAAAGTTTTCCAAAAAATAGAAGAGGAGGGAATACTTCCAAACTCATTCTATGAAGACAGCATCACTCTAATACCAAAACAAGGCAAAGACACCACAAAAAAAGAAAATTACAGACCAGTATCCCTGATGAACATAGATGCAAAAATACACAAAAACATATTAGCAAACCTAATTCAAAAATACATCAAGAGGATCAGACACCATGATCAAGTGGGATTCATCTCAGGGATGCAAGGATGGTACATCTGAAAATCCATCAACATCACCCACCACATCCACAAAAAGAAGGACAAAAACCACATGATCATCTCTATAGATGCTGAAAAGCATTTGACAAAATTCAACATCCATTCATGATAAAAATTCTTAACAAAATGGGTACAGAGGGCAAGTACCTCAACATCATAAAGGCCATATATGACAAACCCACAGCTAACATCATACTTAACAGCAAGAAGCTGAAAGCTTTTCACCTAAGTCGGGAACAAGACAGGGATGCCCACTCTCCCCACTTTTATTCAACATAGTTATGGAGGTCCTAGCCATGGCAATCAGACAACACAGAGAAATAAAAGGCATCCAGATTGGTAAAGAAGAAGTCAAAATGTCACTATTTGCAGATGACATGATATTGTATATAAAAAACACTAAAGACTTCACTCCAAAACTACTAGAACTAATATCTGAATTCAGCAAAATTGCAGGATACAAAATTAATACACAGAAATCTGTTGCTTTCCTATACAGTAATGATGAACTAGCAGAAGGAGAAATCAGGAAAACAATTCCATTCACAATTTCATCAAAAAGAACAAAATACCAAGGAATAAACCTAGCAAAGGAAGTGAAACACTTATACCCTGAAAACTGCAAGACACTCTTAAGAGAAATTAAAGAAGACACTAACAAATGGAAATTCATCCCATGCTCTTGGCTAGGAAGAATTAATATTATCAAAATGGCCATCCTGCCTAAAGCAATCTACAGATTCAATGCAATCCCTATCAAAATACCTACAGCATTCTTCAATGAACTAGAGCAAATAGTTCTAAAATTCATATGGAACCAGAAAAGACCCCGAATAGCCAAAGCAACCCTGAGAAGGAAGAAAAAAGCAGGGGGAATTATGCTCCCTGACTTCAAGCTCTACTACAAAGCCACAGTAATCAAGACAATTTGGTATTGGCACAAGAACAGACCCATAGACCAATGGGACAGACTAGAGAGCCCAGATATAAACCCAAGCATATATGGTCAATTAATATATGATAAAGGAGCCATGGACATACAATGGGGAAATGACTGCCTCTTCAACAGCTGGTGTTGGAAAAACTGGACAGCTACATGTAAGAGAATGAAACTGGATTACTGTCTAACCTCATACACAAAAGTAAACTCAAAATGGATCAAAGACCTCAATGTAAGTCATGAAACCATAAAACTCTTAGAAAAAAATATAGGCAAAAATCTCTTGGACATAAACATGAGCAACTTCTTCATGAACATATCTCTCCGGGCAAGGGAAACAAATGCAAAAATGAACAAATGGGACTATATCAAACTAAAAAGCTTCTGTACAGCAAAGTAGAATAAAAAGACATCCTACAGTATGGGAGAATATATTCATAAATAACATATCCGATAAGGGGTTGACATCCAAAATATATAAAGAGCTCACACACCTCAACAAACAAAAAGCAAATAAGCCAATTAAAAAATGGGCAGAGGAGCTAAACAGACACTTCTCCAAAGAAGAAATTCAGATGGCCAACAGGCACATGAAAAGATGCTCCACATCACAAGTCATCAGAGAAATGCAAATTAAAACCACAATGAGATATTACCTCACCCAGTTAGGATGGCCATCATCCAAAACACAAACAACAACAAATGTTGGCGAGGTTGTAGAGAAAGGGGAACCCTCCTACACTGCTGGTGGGAATGCAAATTAGTTCAACCATTGTGGAAAGCAGTATGGAGGTTCCTCAAAAAACTCAAAATAGAAATACAATTTGACCTAGGATTCCACTCCTAGGAATTTACCCTAAGAATGCAGCAGCCCAGTTTGAAAAAGAAATAGGCACCCCTATGTTTATCACAGCACTATTTACAAGAGCCAAGAAATGGAAGCAACCTAAGTGTCCATCAGTAGATGAGTGGCTAAAGAAGATGTGGTATATATACACAATGGAATATTATTCAGTCATAAGAAGAAAGCAAATCCTACCATTTGCAACAACATGGATGGAGCTATAGGGTATTATGCTCAGTGAAATAAGCCAGGCGGAGTAAGACAAGTACAGATGATTTCACTCATCTGTGGAGCATAAGAACAAAGAAAAAACTGAAGGAACAAAACAGCAGCAGACTCACAGAACCCAAAAAATGGACTAACAGTTACCAAAGGAAAAGGGACAGGTGAGGATGGGTGGGAAGGGAGGGATAAGGGGGAAAAAGAGGCATTACAATTAGCACACATAATGTTGGGGTTGGGGGGCACTGGGAAGGCACTACAACACAGAGAAGACAAGTAGTGACTCTATAGCATCTTACTACACTGATGGACAGTGACTGTAATGGGGTATGTGGTGGGGACTTGATAATGGGGGGAATCTAGTAACCAGAAGGTTGCTCATGTAATTGTAGATTAATGATAGCAAAAGAAAAACAAAAAGAAAAGGGGGGAGGAATGAGGAGAGAAAAAAGCCCAGACCAGAACTGCAGAAGGTTAGCCTTTCCTAAAACACTGCACACATACCTTTGGGTTCCTCAGCGGCTGCTGCCACTTTCCCCCCACAGCTGAGCACACTCTCCCACTCTCTTCAGTCCTGTCTCCTTTGTCATCTCTGGCAAGCTGGAGACAGGACTCTACATGGTACTGATACTCCTTGAATGGGATCATTTGCTTACAGAGATAACACTTCTCATCCCTAGACAATCATAAGAAAGGGAGAAAAAGCAGTTTTAAGATTTTCCTTTGTCTCCAGGCTCCTGGATATTATGTCTCAAATTGTGTTTTTACGTCTCAAAGTTATTCTGCAGAGGAGACATGTCAACCAATGCAGATTTGCTCAGCAGGACTGCCAATAAAACTAACTGACGCCAATCAAAAGGACTGAGTGATTAGTGGTTTTCCCTGGCTGTTTTTCTGTACCCTGCTGTTGAAGCAGTGGGATGGTAATGAAATCAGCTCTTCTAACTATCTCAAACAATGCTGATTGCTCTTCAGACATAAAATATTCTGTCAAACTCAAGTGTAACAATTTTTTCAAAGGGAAGTTAAAATTTAGACAGAAAAGGGAGCACACCAAGAGCATTAAATCAAGATAACATTTTTACCAGGGTAGACGAACTTGTCTGATTAGTAAATCAAGTCTGTCTATATGCTGACTTCCTTAATTCTACAACCTCCAACATCAACCAGGAAGTTACCAAAACCATGTGGTTCTGCTAGAGGCTTCTGCATAACTTCATATACATAGTTATTTTTATTGTCTTATAACAGTAGAGTTTGAATAAAGAGGAAGTTGTGTCCTTGAGGAAAGGTTTGTTGGGCATCAGTGAAAATTAGGAACAAAGGAAACACTTATTATTTTCTCTGTGATGAGAACTGATGCCAGCCTTTTAAACACAATTTCTCAATTAATTATTTGGCCCTAGTAGGAAGGTACTGTTCTCCCCAAGGTCCTATAGCTAATTAATTATCAGAAGCCAAATCTGCCTGACTCAAAGTTCATCTTAATTTTAAGAAGCTAAAGAAAACTTTTCAAAGCTTTCTGTCTTAGACTTCTCTTTCTGGCCATTACTATTCAGTTACTACAGCAAGAGATATTTGATTTAGGTCTAAGGAAAACCTTCTCTGGAGGTCATTAAAATAGGTAATTTTAAAAAGTCTCTCAAGTACTTAATCATCTGGGAGAATGCAAGTAAAACTCTGTCTTATGAGAAAAGCTAGACGAGTGTACTTTTCAAGGTTTATTAATAAATGCAAAAAGCATTTATTAATTCCCTACTACATGAAAGGCAGCAGCACTATGGGAGGAACATAAGTTTTTGAGTAAGGTAGGCTTTGCCAGTTCTGGCCACATGATCTTAGTTACTTATAATTTCTCTTTAGTTTCTTTATCTATTTAAAAGAACAAAGAGTATCTTAATCAGCTATTGTGAGAGTTACAAAGTAAAGAAAGCACATGGCACAGTGGCTGGTGAAAATATTAGGTGCTCAATAAAGAGCTATTATTGCTGCTATCTCCAACACATTTTATTAGATGCTGGAGATACACACATGAAGACCTGCAGAAACTCACAGTCTAACCAGAGATGTCAAAAAAGAAAAAAAAATTACTGAAAGACAGTGTGATGAATAAAGTCCTAGAGGAATGTTTACAGCAGGATTCCAAAAGGAGCAAGTGATCAGCTCCATTCAACTGGATTAGGGAAGGCAGCCCTGAAATTTAGGGTCTAAGATCTGTGTTTCCAAGATAAATGTTTCTGCCTAATGACTAACTGCCCTAATACTAAGGTATTATTGGTTATGTCTGTACCTTTGGAAGGCAGCACTTGTACCTCATCCCCCACTAGACTGTACTTTCTTAGTCAAGCTGCAACTTACAACCCAAGGAAGTCTTCTATTAGTGCCCAATCTTTTGCAACTTAACTTCTGTACCATTACATTCTGAAACAGCTCAGTGCTTCCCAAAAGCACCAAATATCAATGGGCAAATCAAAGAAAATAGAAAACTAAGAGCAGAGAGTGGAATGGGTGGCAGGATTTTTTCAGGGTAAGGAAAGTGGATACAGGGGCCACCTGCACTAACATAAACTGGGAATGAGAAAAATAAATTCAGGCATCAAAGCAATGAAGTGATTGGCAGGCCAAAGGATTGGCAGAGTAAGAGAGGAATGAGTCTCTACTCAGTCCAAGCAACGGTACGTTAAACAAGAGCTCTGTGAACACAGCATACCTACTTACTTGTCAACGTCCAGGGAAATCTGGGCAGCAGTCACACTGTCACTCTTGCCCTTGGCCTCTTTTTGTCTCCGAGTCAACACTTTCAAAAAAAAAAAGAGGGGGGGGGGTGTAAGGAAAAAGAAAAACTGTTATTTGGCAGTCAACTCTGAATGTAAAAGACAAAATATACAGGAAGAAGCAAAGTTTAAAATCCTATTCCAAGGGAAGAAGCAAAGTTTAAAATTCTATTCCATGGGAAGAAGTGCACTGTCTGGTAAACCTCTGCTTTTTTGGTACAGAGCATAACACCTGCAGTGTATGGGCTGAAACTGCCAGCAGATACTCCAATATTTGCTAAGGAAGTCTATCCCCTATTTGCCATGAGATCTAAAGATCTAGTCCACAACAACTAAAGTTTTCATGCACTACGTCAGCTTGAGGCACTCAAGGGAGGGATTTATACCTTCCCAACCAAAATCCTGTCTGATGTGACACACACTCCAATGAGATGCTTTATGAAATACAGTAGTGAGAGCTACATCTATCTAAGTGCCCACATTAGCCTCCAATCCTTGCAAAACTCTGTAAAGTACTCCTTTTACAGGTGAGGAAACTTGAGCTCAGAATGGTTAACACAGTCTTCTCTACTACACTAGGACTACCTCCCAATTCTAGTGCATGTAAACAGCTTCAGCCCAGGTGGCATACAAATACTTTGTCTCATAGCAAAAGGCATCTGTTTATAAAATCATAGTTCCTTAAAGGACCTTAGGGGTTAATCAGCTGTTTTCCAGTCTTCGTTCCTTGCAGTAACAAGAAAAACTGTGACTGCCTCTCACTTCAAATCTTGCCTTCTTCCATCTTGACACTTGAAATTCCCATGATAGAATTTAGGAAAATTATCAGTTCAAAAAATAATTTAGGTTGTGAAGCATTTATCCAGTCCATGGATCAGCAAACTTTCTCTGTAAAGGGCCACACAGTAAATATTTTAGGCTTGGCAAGCCATTTGGTCTCTATCACAGCTACTCAACTTTGAACTGCAGCAGTAAGTCAGCCACAGAGAAAACATAAATAACCAGGTGTGGCATGTTTAGTTACAAATCTTTAGTTACAAAAGATGTCTGGCTGGATTTGGACCCCCTTTGGCCATAGTTCACCCACCCTTCTAGTACAACCTCCTAGCATAAACATGCTTTCTATAAAAATCCCTGACAAGTAATCACCATTCTCAACCTGACTATACCCATTTGGAGAATTCACCTCCTCCTAGGGAATCCATTCTATCGCTACACAACAATCTGGCTCAATACATAACTACGAGGAGCTATATGAATAAGTTTAACCCCTGTTCCACAAGTCAGCTCTTTGAACACTTAACAAGCTACAATACAATTTTGGATTTACTCGGTTGTCTGCCCTTGCTAAAATTTAACCTTGTTCAAAGCAGGACTATATCTATTCATTACACCAACATCTATTAACAATCCTCCAGATTGGTATTATTATTCTGCCCTATTTTAAAGTTATAGAAACAAACTCAGAGGAATTAACTTTTCCAGCTACCGTAACTGATAAGTAGTAGAACTCAAGATAGAATCTTGACTTGTCTGACTCCTATACTCATGTTGTACCTTCTTAGTTAACTTCTACATACACCCCAGTTTGCCAGTCTCTCTTTATATGTGTGGCACCCCAAAACAGACCCAATACTCAACAAGTAGTCTGACCAGTAAAGAGAACACAAGAACCACAAACTACCCCATCTGGACACATATTCTACTAATTCAGCCAAGGCCGTGTTTGCTTTATTGCCAATTCTGGTGTACTACTGGCTTAAATTGAACTTAAAGGAAATTAAGATCCATTCCCTTCCCTCCCAAATCACCTTAAAATAAAACATTCTCAAGCTAGGTCTCTTAATTCTGTACTTGGGTAACTAAGTTATTGGGTATTTTTCCCCCTTAAACACAGGACTTTATATTTGTCCCTGCTCTTTTCAGCTGAACATTTCAGCTGTTGAGATCATCTGCAGTCTTGATACTGTCATCTGATGTTATTAGCTCTTTTCTGGCTTCATGTCATCTGCATTTATGACAAGCATGGTCCTATATCTTCCTCAAATTCACTGGAGAAAAATGGTTGTAAGTGATACAGAACAGAAAACTAGCAGGATACCAGAGAAGCTTGTCTTCTTCTTGGTCAATTTCCTTTAAAAATTTAAGCAAATATTTACTGAGAATCTTCAATGTGCAAGTGTTAAGTCCGGGGAAAGGAAATCCCAGGGCAAAATACCTCTAAAAACCTAAATTAGTCAAAGAGAGAAATAAAGTTTAAAACCCGTTTATTGCTTACAGACTGCAGTCCACGGCCGTCTCTCTCCTCTGCTCCTGAAGAAGCAAGCAAGCCAAGCCAGCCAGCCCCTCCCTTTAAACTCTCAGGTTCAGACACACCCTTGGTTGCCCAGGATGTGGAGATGAACTTCTCTCCACCCCTGAGAATATGCAAATGCACTAAAGCCAGGCGAGATATTCTGGAAATGTTACAGTTTTACCCACAGCAAGTAATTTGGGGAGATACAGGAAATTATGAGGCACAGTTAAGGAGCTTATAATTTACTAAGGGAGACAGCATATACACTCAAATAACTATAACACTAGGTGCAGATACATGCACAAAAAACAAGATCATACACAAAATCAAATATTAACAGTATTTGTCTCTAGGGAGGATAACAGCTATGTATACACTTGGAACTGGAATGGAAAGGAGGCATATTTTTCATTATATACTTTTCTGTACTACTGAATTAAATGTTAAAAGGGGAAAACTAAGAGACCTGACTATAGAGAGGTCTTAGGTCCAAGTTAGAAGACACAATTTATTTCTATGGTTACTTTCAACCTAGAGATTTTATAAGTAAAAATAAAGTACTGCAGGAGAAAAACATCCTGAACATAGTTGTATAACCACCTTCAAATCAACCTCCTATTCTATCAACCAGCCTACGTTTCTCCATCTTACCTACAAGGACTTCAAAAGAGATTCTCTCAAGTGCCAGAGTTTGGCACTTCATGGATTACAGAAACCTTTAAGGGCTGTTTTTTTCCCCCTCTTTCTATTTGTCCCTCATCTTGACCAAGTATTTTTCCACAAGAAATACTTGGAAACCACTCCACTGACAGGGCTGGAGAAATATTTAATTGCTTCTAGCACAGTTATGTTTCTCAACTGCACTCAGCATATTTCTGTTATTTGTTCATATGTCAGTTTCCTTTCTACACCATTAACTTTCTGAATTCAGGCATTTTGGGTTTGGTTTGGTTTTGATCTCTTCAGCATCCTCAGCAGAATCTAGCATAGATTTGATACTAATAAGTATTTGCTAAAGCAAATCACAACAATGGATTCAAGGGGGAAAAAAAGCTCTTGCTTTATGGGGACCTTCTCTGTTCCAAGGATTTTTTAAACATAATTTCTAATCCTTACAACAGTCCTGTAAAGCACATATCATTATCTATATTTTATAGAGGATAAAATATTAAATAACTTGATCAAGATCACAAAGCCAAACAGCAACAATAAAACATGGCACCAGGAATGCAATACAAGTCTGGCTTTAAAAAGCTTGTTTTACCATAGCACACTGCCTCTCATAGAAAGTAAGAGGATAAATGATGGGAGGAAGAAAAGTTGTAAGTAGGCAGGTGAAAAGAATTTGAGGGTAAAGACTTTGCAGTTGGCTGGGAACTATAAACTAATTCTATTAAGTGTCACAATCAGCATGGATGGAACAGGGCTCTACAGCTATGCTTTTTTGTTGAAACCTACTACCCCTACAAAGGAGCAGAAAGGTTTAAGTTCCTCTAAGGTTGAGACAGCCAGTTTAGCTAGCTGCAGGCAGAGAATTTAGTATGAAACTTAAATTCAAAAACCTGGCTGCTGGTGATAACAGCTAAAGATATCACAAGGGAACAATGGAATCTGTGGACAACTACCAGGGCAAGGTAAGCAAAACAGAAAGGAGGGATATCACTGAAAGCTGACAGGGCCACCTATAAACCTATGACCATTAACTCGGGCCTTTACATACCATAGATGGGAAATGCCCTAAGGAGCTGCGCTTGGGACTTGACTTGGCACTGTGAAGATACAAAGCAGCAGTAATGCCCAGCAGGCTTTAGAGTTGAAACAGGTGTCCAAGCTGGGACTCTCCCAGTGTTGCTTTGGGCAAATTACTTAGCCTCTGAGCATCAGCTGACTTACCTACAAAACGATATGATAATATGAATCTACACTCTCGGGTTTTGGTAAGAATGCCAGTAGATAATCCAAGTAAGTTGTAAATGTCCAACCCACAGAAAGCACTCAGCAAACATTAGTTGTTATTATCACATAATTCTCATTATTATTCTTCCAAATTTATTTCTCAGTCTTATCCAAAGATTCAAGCCCATACTTAGGAGCAGTGCCTACCAGGCTGTCTGTAACTTAGTGTGGATAAAGTGATGGTTCCTGTGGCCAGGATTCTCACCTGGCCCTGGTTGGCTAGCTCAATATACATGTGTGGGCAATACGTTGTTATTGACTCTATATAAAGAGCTTTGCCCAGTGCTCTGGGTGACACGGTGGCACACTGCAAGGCTGCAGGACAGCAGAGCAGAGGCTGGAGTGGTGAAAGCTCCGGGGACAGAGACCGAGATGGCTGTAGAGGTAGAGAGGCCCAGAGGCAGAGACCAGCTTGCTGCACGCAGACTCGCTCTGAGTGGATGGGATTCTGGTGACTGACCTGCCACCGTGAGAATAAAGTTGGGTACAACCCTTTCACCCCAAGAACATCCTACTGTCATTTCTTTGGTCCCACTAAATCCACAGTGAACTTATTCGGCCGGGGCTGAAATCCACTGGCAAGACACTTGGGTTAGGTCTTAGTCATACTAATTTTTAAAGAATGGACAAGTAAACATAACCAAAGCAATACAGAACAATTATCAATACTATGTAAACATTAGGACATTTTTTTCCAAATTCCAAAGACGACAATCAAAAATAAAAACATGGCCTAAAAATGTAAAAAGTGACAACAATGGCTCTTTGAGGAGAGCGGAAATTATATATACAAAGAAGGGAGATTTGGCAGAGTGAGAGTAGTTTCCTTAGTTTGTCTCTCTCAACCTCAAAACCACCTCAGCAGAAAATAAGGGGAGGCCAGTGTTATATATGTTTCTGCTAAGATGGGCCACCTTCCAGCCCAGCAATTCCTGAGAGGAAGCAGGGAAGGCCTACCCTACCTTCATGTTGTCTGCCTCGATGCTGCCAGCCTCCCCTAAGACTAGTTCCAACAAAAAGGCTATCATTAGAACTCATTATCTACTTGTCTCTGAGACATATGGCTCTTCAAACTTACATCTTAATTAGAATTAAATACAGTTTAAAATTCAACTCCTTAGTCCCATTACCATATTTCAAGTGCCACATGTGACTACTGGCTACCATATTTGACCACACAGATACAGAACACTTCTGTCACTGAAAACAGTTCCACGGGCTAGCACTGCTCCATTAAGAGGTAACCAGGACTGATCCCATCACACCTTAATTTATTTCAGACACCACAAGAAACTCAAGCATTCCATGGCATCTCTCGTCACCTGATTCTCATCCATACATGAACCTTATCTGTCATCTGGGGGCATTTTTCTAATACAACTCAATCTCCCACTCCTACTCCTGAAATGATGCTGACCTCTGGTATCTGTGGCTCTGATCATCACAATCACCAATGGTCTCAACCCCCTCTGTGAAAATTCCCTTCATGTTTTGCTCTAACCAAAAGATGGCTGTCCTCTGATGATACTGCTTCTCAAGTACTGGCTTGTTTCTTCTTCCTTGTACCACAGTACTAACTGAACTGGAGGTGGGGTAAATATTCTCTTACTCTTCATTGCTGCTTCTAGAATACTGGAAAAAAATCACAGTTTGAAGCACACACCATCTTGCTACCCCTGCTACACCACCCTGAGGCAGTCATCTTCTATCCTCCTGGTCACCTGTCTGCTTCCAGCCACCTCCACTTCCTGGTCATTCACTGAAAATTGTAACATACCATTTACTGTCTTTCTCTTCACTACTCCTGCCATCATTCTTGATCTGTATATTAGACTGTGCTATAAGTTTTTTGTAGGTTCAGCATAAAGTGTGTCCATCCAATACTCTGACCTCTCAGTTCCTTGATCTTTCTGGCTATCAACTCCCATGGATAATGCCATCTCAGCCTTTCTTAATCGGGGTTCTGAGAGAGGAGTAAGCCTAATGCCATACGGCATTCATTTTATGCAATGAATTAATTAGCCTCTACCCCCTGCCCTGCAGAATGGTACCAGTTATGTACCATCCTTGGGAGAAGGAAACAGCCAGTTCATTGTCTATGTTCTGTGGTTCTGATGAGGAACACTGGTGGAGCCTGTCAATAGCCACTTCCAAGATTTCAATTTCAGGTGTCCCATTCTATGGTCACCACCACCTGTCTTTTCCAACTTACTCCCTCTAATTCCCCAACTCCAATAATCCTTCAGATCCACGAGGACATCTAATTCCAGGCTATCACCATTTCATTGTCTGTTACACTGTCATGTCCTCACTTTCCTTCTTACCTAACTTAGATCTCACTCACAGTTATACTAACAATTCCCTTGAATATTCTCTCAACTTATTTCTTATTTCTGTTGTACTCCCTTGGCAAAACCCAATTTTTGTTAAATCCAACCTTCCATTTATTATGTGACCTCACCTAAGCAGCAAACAGCGCTGAATAGGCTCAAATTATATTTCAGAACACAAATCCCAACCACCCTTTCAGTACTGTCTAGCAATCAGAATAGCTTCCGCAGTCAGTTTATTCTTCTACAGATGATTTCACATCTTCTCCACTGTCATCAAACCTCCAATATCCATCCTGGCTCTACTGTCACCATTACTTTTTTTTTCAATATAACTTTATTAATCGACATATTATATAATTCACTAAAGTATAATTCAACAGTTTTTAGTATATTCACAGAGTTGTGCAACTATTACTGCTATCACTTTTATAACATTTTCATTAATTGAAAACAGTTCCCATTAGCAATCATTCTCCATTTTCCCCCAAACTCCAGCCCTAGGCAATCACTAATCTGCTTTATGTCTCTATGGATTTGCCTATTCCAGGCATATCATTTAAATGGAATCATACATTATTTGGGCTTTTGTTGTTGGTTCCTTTCCCTTAACAAATGTTTTCAAGATTCGTCCATGTTACAGCCTGTATCAGCAGTTCATTCCTTTTTTTACCCAAAGTGGCTACACCATCGGACATTCCTACCAACAACGTGCTGGGGTTCCAATTTTTCCACATCCTTGCCAACATGTTTGTATGTATGTATGCATGTATGTATTTATAATAGCCGTCCCATTGAGTATGAAGTGGTTTATCATTGTGGTTTTGACTTGCATTTCCCTAAAGACTAATGATGCTGATCATCTTTTCATGTGCTTATTGGCCATTTGTACATTTTCTTTGGAGATTTGTATTCAAATCTCTATTTAACTTCTGTATTAACTGGGTTACTCTTTTTATTGTTGAGTGGTAAGAGTTCTTTAGAGGAGACTTCCGGGAAGATGGCAGTGTGAGCAGGGCAGCGGAAATCTCCCACCAAAACCATATATATATATATGAAAATACAACAAATACAATTATTCCTAAAAGAGAGACCAGAAGATATACGATGGCACCCAGGCTGCAGCTACACCTGAGAGGACTCGGCACCCGCGAAGTGGGTAATATACGGAACCGCGACCCAGCAGGACCCGAGCACTCCCCCACCCCAGCGCACCAGCAGGAGGAGAGGATTCAGAGAGGGGAGGGAGTGGAAGAACAGGCCCACGAAATAACCAGCCCTGGTGATCTGCGCCGGAACCACTGACACACAACACGCGGTGTATCGGAGATTGGAGATTCAGAGGTGCAGGATCTGAGCCGGGGAACGCACCCGGGTCCTCACAGCCGGCTCCCCAGGACAAAAGAAAAGCGCACGCCTTTTAGCGGTCTTAAAGAGGCAGGGGCCCAACAGAGGAGTAGGATCGCCCCAGCACACTCAGCCCGGCAGGCTGGGAGTCCGGGGGAATTTCGGACCCCTTGGCTGGTGACTGGGAAAAGTAGCCACACTGAGACTTCCCACAGAGATCAGCAGCCTCCCATTCATTCCTGCCGGCCAGAGCTACAAAGGGCCCTGTGGAGCGGCACGGCCACAGCTATGGAATAGTGGAGCACCAGTGCCACCTACAGCATCCTGACAGAATCTACTCCTCGTGGGAATATTTTTTTTCTTTCTTTCTTTCCTTTTTTTCTTTCCTCTTTTATTTCTTTTCCTTTTTTTTCTTTCTTTTTCTTTTTAAAAGTCTTAAAGAGCCGAGCTGACATACATGGCACCTATCAGCGACCACTTCTATCGCCATGAAAAGACGAAGAAATATGGTACAAACAAAGCTTACCCAGACCCAGACAACAACAGAGAGGGAGTCTGATGGGACAGAAATGCACAATCTTCCTGAAAAAGAATTAGAATAAAAAAGAAGAAAAACGCGCACTTTTTTCACTGGTCTTAAAGAGACAGGAGCCCAGCAGAGGACCGCTTGGCCCCGGCACACTCAGCACAGCAGACTGGGAGTCCTAGGGAGCTTCGGACCCCTTAGCTGGCGACTGGGAAAGGGGGTTCGCATTTAGACCTCCCACAGAGCTCAACAGCCTCCCATTCGTTCCCACCAGGGCCAGAGCTATAAAGGGCCTCTGGAGTGGCGCGGCCACGGCTCTGGAGTAGTGGTGCAACAGCGCAACCTACAGTATCCTCACAGAATCCACTCCCAGTGGGCGTTTTTTGTTTTTTTTTAGTTGTTGTTTTTTCCTCTCTCTCTTTCTTTCTTTTTTCCTTTTTAAAGTCATAAAGAGCCCAGCTGACATACGTGCCAACTACCAGCAACCACTTCTAGAGCCATGAAAAGACAGAGGAATATGGTACGGACAAAGCTTCAGACCCAGACAACCCCAGAGAGTGAAAATGAATGGATGGACATGCAGTCTTCCTGAAAAAGAATTCAGAATAAAAGTCATAACCATGCTGACGGATCTAAAGAGAAATGTGCAAGAGCTGAGGGAGGAAGTGAGGGAAGTGAGGAAACACTATGCAGAAATCAGACAAGCCATCGACGGGCTTAACGGCAGACTGGATGAGGTGCAGGAGACTGTTAATGGAATAGAAAACAGAGAATATGAATACAGAGAAGCTGAGGCAGAGAGAGATAAAAGGATCTCTAGGAATGAAAGAATATTAAGAGAACTGTGTGACCAATCGAAAAGGGACAATATTCATATAATAGGAGTACCAGAGGAAGAAGAGAGAGAAAAAGGGATAGAAAGTGTCTTTGAAGAAATAATTGCTGAAAACTTTCCCACGCTGGGGAAGGAAATAGTCTCGCAGTCCACGGAAGCCCACAGATCTCCCAACACAAGGGACCCAAGGAAGACAACACCAAGACACATAATAATTAAAAAGGCAAAGATCAAAGATAAAGACAGAGTATTAAAGGCAGATAGAGAGAGAAAAAAGATCACCTACAAAGGAAAACCCATCAGACTGTCATCAGACTTCTCAACAGAAACCTTACAGGCCAGAAGGGAATGGCATGATATATTTAATGTAATGAAACAGAAGGGCCTTGAACCAAGAATACTGTATCCAGCACGATTATCATTTAAATATGACGGAGGGATTATACAATTTCCAGACAAGCAAAAGCTGAGAGTTTGCCTCTCATAAACCACCACTACAGGATATCTTAAACGGACTGCTCTAGAGGGAAGCACCCCTAAGGCTAAAAAGATGTCACCAGAGAAAATAAAATCATAGCAAAGAAAGCAGACCATCCAAATACTAACTAAAGGCAAAGAATAAAACACCGAGTATATAAAGAATGGAGGAGGAAGAATAAGAAGGGAGAGAAATAAAGAAACATCAGACTGTGTTTACAATAACTTAACAAGAAAGTTAAGTTAGATTCTTAGATAGTAAACAAGCAACCCTTGAACCTTTGGTAACCACGAATCTAAAGCCAGCAATGGCAATAAGTACATATCTATCGATAATCACCCTAAATGTAAATGGACTGAATGCACCAATCAAAAGACACAGAGTAACAGAGTGGATAAAAAAGCAAGACCCATCTCTATGCTGCTTACAAGAGACTCACCTCAAACCCAAAGATATACACAGACAAAAAGTGAAGGGATGGAAAAAGATATTTCATGCAAAAAGGAAGGAGAAAAAAGCAGGTGGGCCAGTACTTGTATCAGACAAAATAGACTTCAAAACAAAGAAAGTAGCAAGAGATAAAGAAGGACATTACATAATGATAAAGGGGTCAGTCCAACAAGAGGACATAACCATTATAAATATATATGCACCCAACACAGGAGCGCTGACATATGTGAAACAAATACTAACACAATTAAAGGAGGAAATAGACAGCAATGTATTCATTTTAGGGGACTTCAACACACCACTCACTCCAAAGGACAGATCTACCAGACAGAAAATAAGTAAAGACACAGAGGCACTGAACAACACACTAGAACACATGGACCTAACAGACATCTACAGAACTCTACACCAAAAAGCAACAGGATACACATTCTTCTCAAGTGCACATGGAACATTTTCCAGAATAGACCACATACTAGGCCACAAAAAGAACCTCAATAAATTAAAAAAAATTGAAATCCTACCAACCAACTTCCCAGATCACAAAGGTATAAAACTAGAAATAAATTTTAGAAAGAAAACAAAAAGGCTCATAAATACATGGAGACTTAACAACATTCTCCTAGATAATCAATGGATCAACGACCAAATTAAAACAGAGATCAAAGAATATATGGAGACTAATGACAACAATAACACAAAGCCCCAACTTCTTTGGGACGCAGCAAAGGCAGTTCTAAGAGGAAAGTATATTGCAATCCAGGCCTATTTAAAGAAGGAATAACAATCCCAAATGAATAGTCTAAAGACACAATTACTGAAATTGGAAAAAGAAGAACAAATGAGGCCCAAAGTCACCAGAAGGAGGGACATAATAAAGATCAGAGAAGAAATAAATAAAATTGAGAAGAATAAAATGATAGAAAAAAAATCAATGAAACCAAGAGCTGCTTCTTTGAAAAAATAAACAAAATAGATAAACCCCTAGCCAGACTCATTAAGAGACAAAGAGAATCTACACACATAAACAGAATCACAAATGAGAAAGGAAAAATAATGACGGACGCCATAGAAATACAAAGAATTATAAGAGAATACTATGAGAATCTATATGCTAACAAGCTGGAAAACTTAGAAGAAACGGACAACTTCTTGGAAAAATACAAGCTTCCAAGACTGACCAAGCAAGAAACAGAAAAACTAAACAGACCAATCACCAGCAACGAAATTGAAGCAGTAATCAAAAAATTACCCAAGAACAAAACCCCGGGGCCTGATAGATTCACCTCTGAATTCTACCAGACATATAGAGAAGAAATAACACCCATTCTCCTTAAAGTTTTCCAAAAAATAGAAGAGGAGGGAATACTTCCAAATTCATTCTATGAAGCCAGCATCACTCTAATACCAAAACCGGGCAAAGACCTCACCAAAAAAGAAAATTACAGACGAATATCCCTGATGAATGTAGATGCAAAAATACTCAACACAATATTAGCAAAACAAATTCAAAAATACATCAAGAGGATCATACACCATGATCAAGTGGGATTCATCCCAGGGATGCAAGGATGGTACAACATTCGAAAATCCATCAACATCATCCACCACATCAACAAAAAGAACAAAAACCACATGTTTATCTCCATAGATGCTGAAAAAGCATTTGACAAAATTCAACATATGTTCATGAAAAAACTCAACAAAATGGGTAAAGAGGGCACGTACCTCAACATAATAAAGGCCATATATGACAAACCCACAGCTAACATCATACTTAACAGCAAGAAGCTGAAAGCTTTTCATCTAAGATCAGGAACAAGACAGGGATGCCCACTCTCTCCACTGTTATTCAACATAGTACTGGAGGTCCTAGCCACGGCAATCAGACAAAACAAAGACATACAAGGCATCCAGATTGGTAAAGAAGAAGTCAAATTGTCACTATTTGCAGATGACATGATATTGTACATAAAAAACCCTAAAGACTCCACTCCAAAACTACTAGAACTAATATCTGAATTCAGCAAAGTTGCAGGATACAAAATTAACAAACAGAAATCTGTTGCTTTCCTATACACTAACGATGAGCTAAAAGAAAGAGAAATCAGGAAAACAATTCCATTCACAATTGCATCAAAAAGAATAAAATACCTAGGAATAAACCTAACAAAGGAAGTGGAAGACCTATACCCTGAAAACTACAAAACACTCCTAAGAGAAATTAAAGAGGACACTCACAAATGGAAATGCATCCCATGCTCTTGGCTAGGAGGAATAAATATTGTCAAAATGGCTATACTACCTAAAGCAATCTACAGATTCAACGCAATCCCTATCAAAATACCAACAGCTTTCTTCAATGAACTGGAACAAATAATTCTAAAATTCATATGTAACCACAAAAGACCCCGAATAGCCAAAGCAATCCTGAGAAGGAGGAATAAAACAGAGGGAATTATGCTCCCTGACTTCAAGCTCTACTACAAAGCCACAGTAATCAAGACAATTTGGTACTGGCACAAAAACAGACCCACAGACCAGTGGAACAGAATAGAAAATCCAAACATTAACCCAAACATATATAGTCAATTAATATATGATAAAGGAGCCTTGGATATACAATGGGGAGAGGACAGCCTCTTCAGCAGCTGGTGTTGGAAAAACTGGACAGCTACATGTAAGAGAATGAAACTGGACTACTGTCTAACCCCATACACAAAAGTAAACTCAAAATGGATCAAAGACCTGAATGTAAGTCATGAAACGATAAAACTCTTAGAAAAAAAGAGACAAAAATCTCTTGGACATAAACATGAGCAACTTCTTCATGAACATATCTCCCCGGGCAAGGGAAACAAAAGCAAAAATGAACAAGTTGGACTTTATCAAGCTGAAAAGCTTCTGTACAGCAAAGGACACCATCAGTAGAACAAAAAGACATCCTACAGTATGGGAGAATATATTAATAAATGACATATCCGAAAAGGGGTTGACATCCAAAATATATGAAGAACTCACGCACCTCAACAAACAGAAAGCAAATAAGCCAATTAAGAAATGGGCAGAGGACATGAATAGACACTTCTCCAAGGAAGAAATTCAGATGGCCAACAGGCACATGAAAAGATGCTCCACATCACTAATCATCAGAGAAATGCAAATTAAAACCACAATGAGATATCACCTCACACCTGTAAGGATGGCCAACATCCAAAACACAAACAACAAATGTTGGCGAGGATGTGGAGAAAAGAGAACCCTCGTACACTGCTGGTGGGAATGCAAATTAGTTCAACCATTGTGGAAAGCAGTATGGAGGTTCCTCAAAAAACCAAAAATAGAAATACCATTTGACCCAGGAATTCCACTTCTAGGAATTTACCCTAAGAATGCAGCAGCCCAGTTTCAAAAAGACATATGCACCCCTATGTTCATCGCAGCACTATTTACAATAGTCAAGAAATGTAAGCAACCTAAGTGTCCATCAGTAGATGAATGGATAAAGAAGATGTGGTACATATACACAATGGAATATCATTCAGCCATAAGAAGAAAACAAATCCTACCATTTGCAACAACATGGATGGAGCTAGAGGGTATTATCCTCAGTGAAATAAGCCAAGCAGAAAAAAACAAGTATCAAATGATTTCACTCATATGTGGAGTATAAGAACAAATAAAAAAACTGAAGGAACAAGACAGCAGCAGCCTCACAGAACCCAAGAATGGACTAATAATTACCAAAGGGAAAGGAACTGAGGAGGATGGGTGGGAAGGGGGGACAAGGGGGGAAAGGGGCATTACGACTATCAGACGTAATGTTGGGGGGGCCATGGTTGTGGCTGTACAACCCAGAGAAGACAAGTAGTGATTCTATAGCATCTTACTACACTGTTGGACAGTGATTGTAGTGGGATTGGTGGGGGGGACCTGAAGGAGTAGTTTAATAACCGTAATATTGAACATTTAATTGTAGATTAAGGACACCAAATTAAATAAATAAATAAAAGAGTTCTTTATATATTCTGGAACCTAGATCCTATCATATATATGATTTGCAAATATTTTCTTCTGTAGATTTTCTTTTCACTTTCTTAGTAGTGTCCTTTGGTGAACAGTTTTAAATTTTGATGGAATCCAATTTACCTATTTTCTTTTTCTTCTGTAGCTTGTGCTTTTGGGAATCTATTGCCAAATCTAAGGTTTTACAGTTTTAGCACTTACATTTAGGTCTTCAATCCATTTTTTGTACATGGTATGAGGCAGAGGGTCCAACTTGTTTTGTGTGTGGGTATTCAGTTGTCCCAGCACCATTTATTGAAAACACTGTTTTTCCTCCACTGAACTGTCCTGAAAGTCTTGTCAAAACTTGATTGCCTATAAACATATGGTTTTAATTCTGAATTCTCAATTCTATTCCACTAATCTATATATATCTGTCCTTATGCCAGTCCCACACTGTCTTGATTTGTAAGTTGTAAAATCAGGAAGTGTGAATCCTCAACTTTGTTCTTTTTCGATACTATTTTGAGTGTTCTGGATCACTTGTATTTCCCAACTGCAAAACTGAGTTGTCATTAACCCAGCTGCTTGGGGCAAAACCTTAGGGTCACCTTAGAGTTTTTTCTTTCAAACTCCAACAAATCCCATAGGTTCGACCTTCAAAATACATCCCAAATTTGGCAACTTCTTCACTTCACAGCTATCACTGTGATCCAAGTAAACATTAGACCCTGCCTGAAATACTGCAGCGGACTCCTACTTAGACTGTTCACTTCTACTTTTGCTCTTGTCTCTCTTTACAGACTGTTTTCCACACAGTAGCCAGAGTTAGATTACATCACTTCCTTGTTCTCAACCCACCTGTGGCTTTACAATCATATTTACAATAAAGTGCAAAAATCCCATACGATCTGAGCACTGCTTATCTCTCTTCTCTTTTCCCCTGTTGCTCCTCAACCCTTCAGTCATTTCGGCTTCCCAGCTGCTCTAAGAAACACACTGAACACAATCTTGCTTTAGGACCTTTATCGTTATTCCCTTTACCTAGAATAACTCTATTCAAGTATCACCTCAAGACGTCTTCCTTGATCTTTTTCTCTAAGAAGCCCCCTATCCCTGTCCTTGTCCTCCTTTATCCCGTTATTTTTCTGAAATTTTATTTATTACCTGTTTACCTCACAGAAATGTACGCTTCATGAGAGCATGAGTTCTCTTTTGTTCAGTGCTATATCCCCAGCTTGTGTAACAGAATCTGAGTAACAGTAGGTGCTAAATAAATGACTGACTGGAGCTGTCAGTAAAGGAACATAAATAACGTGGTATAAGCAACAAAATAATCTTTGAATTACTCAGTGGGACCCGTGGGTTGAGCATCCTACACTGGAACCCGAGTCAAAGCTGCCTTCACTCATCCTGATCCTCAGTCACAAAGTTTGATTGACTTCTCTCATCAGGAGTCTCAATCTGCCCACTCCCAATGACACAGCTTCATTGCCTGTCTCCCTATTTCTAGTCTCAATCCCTCCAATCTATCTTCCATACTGCTTCAAGAATAACTCAGGCCCAGCATTACCAACGGCAGTACCCAGAGAGCCTTCCCTAAGTCAAGAAGGCCCCCAATCTCTACATTCAAATAGGACCTTACGTGCATATCTATCACAACACTTCTCACCCAACATTCTGATTACTGCTTTACCTATTTCTCTCTCCAAGCAGACTGTCTCTAAATCACTTCAGCATTCCACATTCCTGGCATACAATTGACACTCAGTATAAATGTACATTTAATGAATCAATTTGGCAAGGTAGTTTCTTATTCACAAGTTTGGTGGAGCATTTTCTTGGCTTTAAGAATAGAGCATTTTTAAAACTTAGATAAAACTTTTCTGGAGCCTGATCTGAAATAACTCTTGAAGGAGAAAGGCCCTATCTGATTCATTCCATTCAGTAAATAAATTCTTGTTGTCCTCTCAGATACTACACTTGATAATCTTATTCTACTAGACACAGATGTATACTATAGAGATATTGTATCTATATAATATCTATACTATATAATATAAATATGTTATATAGAATCAAAAACTCTAATGGTTATGTTGATACTACCTAAATATAAACAACCCTAAAATCAGACATCACTGGGTCCAATTTACAAATGAGCAAATGAAGGCCCAGAGACCTCAATCCTGTAAATACCTGGATATGATTCCACATATGTTAGACTCCAAAGCCAATATTACAATACCAAACTGTCTTTTTGCTGCAGAGAGCCCAGAGGCTTCTGTCCCTACTCTAGTTACAGCAGTTTCCTTTCAAGTTTAGAGATCAGCTTGCTTTCTCAAGAAGTGCAATTAAACATTGAGCTCTTGACCTTAACTTTCTGTGCTACTATAGTTAGCCCCCACATCTGAAGTGTTAGCATGGCTTGCTCAACACCTTTCCACATAAAGACAAAGTACTCATATAAAAATATTCTTAGTAGTGCCGACATACCCTGAGGCTAAAGGGAAGAGTAAATACTGAGAAAAATCCTTACATACACATTTCATATTTGGGATATATAAATAAAGGGTCTATAATCACTAGATTTTTATGAACATAATTCCTCAACTATGAGGTATTGAGTAATTTAGAGATTTAGAAAAACAGTCACTTGTCTAGTTCCTACTAGTACTTGTGCATAATATTTATAGCTCAATCTTTTTCCTTAATAGCTAAATTTTTATTTAAGCAATTTGACAATACATATCTAGAATTTTTAAATAATTCATATCTTCTGATCTATGAATTATACTCTGGGAATCTGACGAAATCATCTGAATTTAGATGTGATACTAAGACAAAGATATTTTATCAAAGTGTTATTTACAACAATGAAAAATTTAACCCATTCTTCAAATACAGGACAAAAGACTATTCAGGGATACAAAAGAAAGACTTAAAGGAAATATATCACAAAATTGTATTGAGGGAGGGTGGAAATGGGTTCGTTTTGGGGTATTGGGAATGATTATTTTTCTATGTTGCTAGTTTTTCTTCAATAAGCATATGCTTTAATAATTTAAGAAGTTGCTTTCACATTGAGAGACATCCTTAACGAAATCACAGATCTGAGCAATGATCCTCAGTGACCATTAGTTGAAAGCTGGCTTTCTAGCGTACGGATTAGGTTGCTCATACTAATCAATCTCAACCTCATAAAAGAAAGACAATCAGATATGTGTCTCCCAATCTGACGCAATATAAAATATACAATACCACCTATAAAGTACTCTTGTCAAAAAAAAAATCTAAACTGAATCTGATTAAGCCTCAAATCTCACTAGAAGTTTCCAGAAATTACTAGAACAGACAAACATATTAAAGATAGAACAGGGATATAACCAGCAAAATCCAGGAGGGAAATCCTGAAAAATAAAAAGCCAGACTCTTTAACAAATAGACCATAAATTTTTAAAAAGGAAAAAAAACAGATTATAAGACACTTGAAAAGACATAAACCAAATATAATGTGCAAATCTTGTCTAGACCCTGATTCGAACAAACCATTAAAAAAAAATTGCGAGATGACTGGGGAAACCAGGATGCCGACTGGTGTGATAATGGAATTATGGCTGTATTTTTTTCATATTCCTTATCTTTTAGAGACACATATTAAAATATTTATAGATGGTATGATATGCCTGAGAATTGCTTTCAAAAATGCTAGTGAGGGGTGGATGGGAGGCATGTTACTCATGGAAAAAGATTAGTCATATGCTGGTAATCATTGAGGCTGGAAAATGGGTTCATAAGCATTCATAATACTGTCAAACAATAGAAATTTTAAAATAGGCTCAAAATAAAACTTGCTGTTAAAAAAGGCTAATTATGTAAAAACAAAAAAAAAGTAGGGAAAGATATATATCAAACTGTTAACAGTGGCATGGGTTGAGCTGGATCATGAAGGATTTTTTTTTTTAGCAAATTTCCCTAAAAGCTCCTATAATGAAGATGTACTGCTTTAAAAAGTATTGTTTTAAGGCTAAACATTCTAATGATTAAGAGTAGAGTCCTCACATAAATGGCAAATTCTAGGGCCGAATAGGAAAAGTCACAGTAACCACCACAACCTCTTGCAGTAAAAAGCATGGAAATACACAAAAAACTGATAGACACATGCCAGAAGACTATAGAAGACAACTTGGAAATATTTTCACTGGTCAATTCTGGAACAATTTGAATAACAAATGATTATTAGAAAGAATGAATTATAAGACATTAAATTTAAAATATGAATCCATGAGTCCATACTACATTAATAAAAATATTAATGGGGAATTGAGAAAAGGTTCCTCTTTACAGAAGAATGTTGGCTAATCAATACAGAAGAATGGCAGGGACACTACTTACTACTATAGTAATAATTAATTAAATTAAGAATCACCACTAGACAGCAAAACCATGGGTAAATGCCTGCTTGAGAATAGGACATTCATAAACCTTCCAAGTACATATTACTCCAGGGACGACACACTGATCACAAACGTGAAAAGGTACTTTCACAGAAGAAAATCTGGTAGGCACCAACTCAGAAAATCAAATTTAACAAGCCCAATAGTATAAACTAATATAATTTGTTCCCTAATGTGGTGTGTTACAGACTGAATATTTCCCCCAAAATTTGTATGTTGAAATAATAAACCCAAAAGTAATGAATGTGGGGCCATTGGGTGGTGATTAGATCATGAGAGTGAAGCCTTCATGAATGGGATTAGTGCCCTTATAAGGGGCTGAAGTGACCAGAGGTCTCTCCTTCTACCACATGAGGACATAGCAAAAAGGCAGACGACTGAAACCCAGAAGAGGCTCTCACCACAGATTAACCATGTTGGCCCCTGATCTCAGAATTGCAGCCTCCAAAACTGTAAGAAATAAATTTCTATTGTTATAAGCCACTCAGTCTATGATACTTTGTTAGAGCAGCCCAAGCTGACTAGGATGTGATGCATTCAGAAGAACACAACATTCCCTTTGGTATATCCTGCCAAAAATGTTTAACTTGAATCTAATCATAAGAAAACATGAGGCAAGGGAGAGGATTAAAGATGGTGGCGTGAGACGTGAGACAGAAACCTCCTCCCGAAAGCACATGTAATACGAAAATATAGCAAATATAGCAAATCCTGAAAGAGCAACAGTAAAGAAGGCTGTGGCAGACTGTCTACACATGGGTAAACCAGCAGACCTCAAGGAAAAGGGTGAAATACCAAAGCCATGGCATGGAGGGACCCAAGCACTTCCTGCAACCCAGCTCACCAGAGGGAGGAAGAGAAATGGAACGGGCAGGAGGTAGAGGCCTAGGACTGCTGAATACCAAGCCCTGAAGATCTGCTATGGGAGCACGAACCTACATTACATGGTGCTCTGGAGATTAGTGGGGTTGGAAAGCTAAGACAGGTGGAATACTTGGAGAAACTGAGATTCCAGCCGCCTGTGGAGAACAGGGATCCACATCCGGCCACTCTGAGACAAAACAAAAGGTGGGAAGTCTGAGAGACTTTCTGACAGCAAGAGGGCTGCTAAACGGGCAGGGACTGCACAGAGCTTCCTGCTCAGGAGAAAGGACAGGTGGACAATATTCTGCAGGCTCACTCTGCCCAGCAGGATGGAAACTTTCAGGAGCTTCAGGGGGTCCATAACCCCCTGCCGGCTACATAGCTCCAAGGCCCCTACACAGAAATACACAGCCTGATATGCCTTCCTCCCGGCTGGCAACAGCTTGCAAACAGGCTGCCCCCGCCATTGCACCAGACCAGCCAGAGGGTGGCCCCGCCTGTGACAAATATAGGTGCAAAACACAGAGGCTTCTCCCTACACGCTCGACCCTCTGGCCCTGGCAGTGGAGACAGGCACTGCCGCCAGAAAGCAGGAAAGACCTCTTTCCTCCCAACAGGCACCAGCGCTGGTCGCCAGTAACCTCTGCCATTGCTCCAGGGGCTGAGCAGCTACAGAGAGTAGAGCCTCTGAGCACTAGAGGACGCCACCTACAAATATGAAATGTCAAAGGAACCTGGTTTGAACCAAAATCCCACAAACACCAGAAAGAGGGCCAAGCGAAACTGAACTCATCAATATTCCTGAAAGACATTTCAAAATAAAAATCATAAACATGCTCATGGAAGTAGAGAAAAATATTCAAACACTCAGGGAGGAATTCAGGAATGAGATACAAACATTGAAGAATACAGTATCTGAAAAGAAATATACAATGGAGGGATTTAAAAGCAGAATAAATGAAGAAGAGGACAAAGTAAATGAAATAGAAATTAGAGAACAGGAATACAAAGAGGCTGAGGCACAGAGAGAAAGAAGATCTCTAAGAATGAAAGAATACTGAAAGAACTATGTGACCAATCCAAAAGGAATAATATTTGCATTATAGGGATACCAGAAGAAGAGAGAGAAAAGGGATACAAAGTGTCTTTGAGGAGGTAATTGCTGAAAACTTCCCCAATCTGGGGAAGGAGATAGTGTTGCAGGCCATGGAGGTGCACAGATCTAAAACAAGGGAACCAAAGAAGACAACACCAAGACATATAATAATTAAAATGACAAAGATCAAGGTCAAGGACAGAGTACTAAAAGCAGCCAGAGAGAGAAAAAAGATCACATACAAAGGGAAACCCATTAGGCTATGATCAGACCTCTCAACAGACACCTTATAGGCCAGTAGGGAGTGGCATGATATATTTAATACAATGAAACATAAGGGCCTCGAACCAAGAACACTCTATCTGGAAAGATTATCATTTAAATATGAAAGAGGAATTAAACAATTTCCAAATAAGCAAAAGCTGAGACAATTTACCTCAGACAAACCATCTCTACAGTGTATATTGGAGGGACTACAATAGATGGAACTGCTCCTAAGGCTAAATAGCTATCACCAGAGGAAATAAAACCACAGTAAAGAAAGTACACCAGAATTAAAGACGTCAGTGTGACACGTGAGACAGAGAACTCCTCCCAAAACCACATATAAAACGAAAACATATTTAATAAAGCAAATCCTAAAAGAGCAACAGGAAAGAAGGCTGCACCAAACTGCATACAGCTGGAGAACAGAACAGACCTCACAAAAAAAGGGCCAAAGACTTGATCCGGCAGGACAGAGCCCTTCCCCCAACCCAGCTCACCAGAGGGAGGAAGAGAAATGGAGCGGGTATGGGGTGAAAGCCTAGGATTGCTGAACACCCAGCCATGGAGATCTGCTTTGGGAGCACAAAATTACACTGGATGGTGCTCTGGAGATTAGTGGGGTTGGAAAGCTAAGACAGGCAGAATACTTAGAGAGACTGAGATTCCAGCTGTTTTTGGAGGACAGGGATCCACATCTGGCTGCTCTGAGACAAAGGAAAGGGAGGCAGTCTGAGAGGCTTCCTAGCAGCAAGAGGGCTGCTGAAGGGGCAGCAATGGCACGGAGCTTGATGCGTGGGAAAACGGATAGGTGGGCAAGGTTGTCTGGGCACACTCTGTCCAGCAGGTTGGGAAGTTTCAGGAGCTTCAGGCACTATATCCTCCTGGCTGGATACTCAGCTCCAAGGCCCCCCACAGTGATACGCAGCCTGCTGCACCTTCCCCCTGACCTGCCAGCACTGGCTCCTAAACTGGCAGTCCGTGCCCTGTCATCAGACCACCCAGAGGGAGGCCTGACCTACGGCAGCTACAAAACGCAAAACACAGAAGCTTACACCTGTGTGCTCAGCCCACTGGTTCTGACAGTGGAGACAGGAACTACAGCAAGAAAGCAGGAAACACCTATTTCCTCCCCCCAGGCACCAGGGCCGCTCCCCTGCCACCCTGCCATCACTCCAGGGGCTGAGCAGCACAAGAGTCTAGAGCTTCTGGGCACTAGAGAGTGCCACATACAAATATGAAACGTAAAGGGAACGTGGTTCAACCCAAAATCTCACAAACCCCAGAAAAATGACCAAGTGAAACTGAATTCACAATCTTCCTGAAAGAGAGTTCAAAATAAAAATAATAAACAGGCTCATGGGGGTACAGAACAATATTCAAGAATTCAGGGATGAATTTAGGATGGAGATTCAATCATTACGAAATTCCGTAATTGAAATGAAAGACACATTGAAGGGATTTAAAAGCAGATCAGATGTAGTAGAAGAGATGGTAAATGGAATAGAAATTAGAGGACTACAAAGAAGCTGAGGCACAGAGAGAAAAAAGGATCTCTAGGAATGATAGAATATTGAGAGAAATGTGTGACCAATGCAAACGGAACAATATTCACATTATACGGGTACCCTCTCATTGAGGAGGTAATTGCTGAAAACTTCCCTAGTCTGGGGAAGGGGATAGTCTCTCAGGCCATGGAGATGCACAGATTTCACAACACAAGGGACCCAAGAAACACAACATCAAGACATATAACAATTAAAAGGCAAAGATCAAGGATAAGGACAAACATTTACAAGTAGCTAGAGAGAGAAAAAAGATCACACACAAAGGAAAACCCATCAGGATATCATCAGACTTCTCAACAGAAATGTTACAGGCCAGAAGGGAGTGGCATGATATATTTAATGCAATGAAACAGAAGGGCCTCGAACCAAGAATACTCTGACCAGTAAGATTATCATTGAAATTTGAAGGAAGGGTTAAATAATTTTCAGATCAGCAAAAACTGAGAGAATTTACCTCCCACAAACCACCTCTACAGTGTATTTTCAAGGGACTGCTATACATGGAAGTGTTCCTAAGGCTAAACAGCTGTCACCAGGGGAAATAAAACCACAAAAAGAAAGTAGAACAGTTAATTACTAAGCAGATGCAAAATCAACTCAACCACCCCCAAAGTCAATAAAGGGATAGACAAAGGGTTCAGAATATGACACCTAATACATAAAGAATGGAGGAGGAGGAAAAAGGAGGAAAAAAAAAAAACCTTTAGGTTGTGCCTGTAATAGCATACTAAGTGAGTTAAATAAGACGGTTAGATGGTAAGGAAGCTACCCTTGAAACTTGGGTAACCACGAATCTGAAGCTTGCAATGGCAATAAGTACATACATATCAATAATCACCCTAAATGTAAATGGTCTGAATACACCAAACAAAAGACACAGAGTAACTAAATGGATAAAAAAAAACTAGATCCATCTACATGCTGCCTAAAAGAGACTCATTTCAAACCCAAACACATACACGGACTGAAAGTAAAGGAATGGAAAAAGATATTTCATGCAATAGGGAGAAAAAAGCAGGAGTTGCAGTACTTGTATCAAACAAAATAGACTTCAAAACAATGAAAGTAACAAGAGATAAAGAAGGATATTACATAATGATAAAGGGATCAGTCCAACAAGAAGATATAACTATTATAAATATTTATGTACCCAACACAGGTTCACCAACATATGTGAAACAAATACTAACATAATTAAAAGGGGAAATAGAATGCAATGCATTCTTTCTAGGAGACATCAACACTCCACTCACTCCAAAGGATCAACCACTCCAAAAGATCAACCAAACAGAAAATAAGTAAGGAGACAGAGGCACGCCACAACGTATTAGAACAGATGTACTTAACAGACATCTACAGAACACTCCATCCAAAAGCAACAGGATACACATTCTTCTCAAGTGCACATGGAACATTTTCAAGAATACATGTTATACTACATGACAAAACGAGCCTCAGTAAATTCAAAAAGATTGAAATAGTACCAACCAGCTTCTCAGACCACAAAGGTAATAAACTAGAAATAAATTACACAAAGAAAATGAAAAAAGCCACAAACACATGGAGGCTTAAAAACATGCTCCTAAATAATCAACGAATTAATGACCAAATAAAAACAGAGATCAAGCAATATATGGAAACAAATGGCAAAAATAATTCAACACTGAAAAATCTGTGGGACGCAGCAAAGGCTGTGCTAAGAGGGAAATATACTGCAATACAGGACTACCTCAGGAAAGAAGAACAGTTCCATAGAAACAGTCTAAACTCACAATTAAAGAAACTAGAAAAAGAAGAACAAGGAGGCCCAAAGTCAGTAGAAGGAGGCACATAATAAAGATTAGAGCAGAAATAAATAAAATTGAGAAGAATAAAACAATAAAAAGAATCAATGAAGCAAGAGCTGGTTCTTCAAGAAATTAAACAAAATAGATAAACACTTAGCCAGACTTATCAAGAAAAAGAGTCTACACACAAAAACAGAATCAGAAATGAGAAAGGAAAAATCACTATGGACACCACAGAAATACAAAGAATTATTAGAGAATACAATGAAATATTCGATGCTAACAGACTGAACTACCTAGAAGAAATGGACAACTCTCTAGAAAAATACAACCTTCCAAGGATGACCCAGGAAGAAACAGAAAATGTGAACAGACAAAATTGAATCGGTAATCAAAAAACTACATAAGAACAAAATCCCTGGAGATGGTTACATGCTGAATTTTATCAAACATTTAGTGAAGACCTAATACCCATCCTCCTTAAAGTTTTACAAAAAGTAGAAGAGGAGAGAATACTCCCAAACTCATTCTACAAGGCCAGCATCACTCTAATACCAAAACCAGGCAAAGACAACACAAAAAAAGAAAACTACAGACCAATATCCTTGATGAACATACATGCAAACATACTCAAAAAAATATTAGCAAACCGAATTCAAAAATACACCAAAAAGATCATCCATCATGATCAACTAGGATTTATTCCAGGGATGCAAGGGTGGAACAACATTCTAAAATCCATCAACATCACCTTCCACATCAATAAAAAGAACAGAAACCACAAGATAATCTCCATAGATGGTGAAAAAGCATTCGACAAAATATAACATCCATTCATGATAAGAACTCTCAACAAAATGGGTATAGAGGGCAAGTATCTCAACATAATAAAGGCCATATATGACCAACCCATAGCCAAAATTATACTTAACAAGGACAAGCTGAAGGCTTTTCCGTTAAGATTGGGAACAAGACAAGGATGCCCTCTCTCACCACTTTTATTAAATATAGTTCTGGAGGTTCTAGCCAAGGCAAGCAGACATCACAAAGAAACAAAAGGCATGCAGATTGACAAGGAAAAAGTTAAACTTTTCCTGTTTGCACATGTCATGATATTGTACATAAAAACCCTAAAGAATCCACTCCAAAACTACTAGTATTTGAATTCGGCAAAGTTGCACGATACAAAATTAACACACAGAAATCTGTTGCATTCCTATACACTAACGATGAGCTAGCAGAAAGATAGGGAAACAACCTAACTGTCCATCAGTACATGAATGGATAAAGAAGATGTGGTACATATACACAATGGAATACTATTCACCATAAGAAAGAAACAAATCCTACCACTTGAAAAAACATGGATGGAGCTAGAGGGTATTATGCTCAGTGAAATAACTCAGGCAAAGACAAATACCAAGTGATTTCCCACATTTGTGGAGTATAACAATGAAGCAAAACTGAAAGAACAAAACAGCAGTAGAATCACAGACCCCAAGAAGGGATTAGTGGTTACCAAAGGGAAGGGTTGAGAGAGAGTATGCCCGGAGGAAGGGAGAAGGGGATTGTGGGATATCATGTTTGGTGCATATGGTGTGTGTGGGGTCACGGGGAACACAGTGAAGCTCAGAGAAGACAAAGAGGGTCTCTGTGGCATCTTACTACACTGATGGACAGTGACTGCAGTGTGGTATGGGAGGGGACTCGATAATAAGGATGAATGTAATAACCACATCGTTTTTCTTGTGAAAACTTCATAAGAGTGTATATCAATGATACATAAAATAAATAAATAAATAAATAAATAAAACTCTTAGAAGAAAGAACAGGCAAAAATCTCTTGAATACAAACATGAGCTCAGAAAGGGAAATCAGGAAAACATTTCCATTCACAATTTCATCCAAAAGAATAAAATACCTAGGAATAAACCTAACCAAGGAAGTGAAAGACCTATACTCTGAGAACTACAAGACACTTAGAGAAATTAAAGAAGATACCAATAAATGGAAACACATCCTGTGCTCATGGAGAGGAAGAATTAATATTGTCAAAATAGCCACCCTACCTAAAGCAATCTACAGATTCAATGCAATCACTATCAAAATACCTACAGGATTCGTCAATGAACTAGAGCAAATAGTTCTAAAATTCATATAGAACCACAAAAGACCCCAAATAGCCAAAGAAATCCTGAGAAGGAAGAATAAAGTGGGGGGAATTACATTCCCTGACTTCAAGCTCTACTACAAAGCCACAATAATCAAGACAATTTGGTACTGGCACAAGAACAGACCCATAGACCAATGGAAGAGACTAGAGAGCCCAGATATAAACCAAGGCATATATGGTCAATTAATATATGATAAAGGAGCCATGGATATACAATGCGGAAATGACAGTGTCTTCAACAGGTGGTGTTGGCAAAACTGGACAACTACATGTAAGAGAATGAAACTGAATTATTGTCTAACCCCATTCACAAAAATAAACTCAAAATGGATCAAAGACCTGAATGTAAGTCATGAAAACATAAAAGTCTTAGAAAAAAACATAGGCAGAAATCTCTTGGAAATAAATATGAGCAACTTCTTCATGAACATGTCTCCCCGGGAAAGGGAAACAGAAGCAAAAATGAACAAGTAGGACTATATCAAACTAAAAAGCTTCTGTACAGCAAAGGACACCATCAATAGAACAAAGACATCCTACACTATGGGAGAATATATTCATAAATGACATATCCGATAAGGGGTTGACATTCAAAATATATAAAGAGCTCACGCACCGCAACAAACAAAAAGAAAATAAACCAAATAAAAAATGGGCAGAGGAGCTGAACAGACACTTCTCCAAAGAAGAAATTCAGATGGCCAATAGGCCAATGGGAAGATGCTCCACATTGCTAATCATCAGAGAAATGCAAATTAAAACCACAATGAGATATCACCTCACACCAGTTAAGATGGCCAATATTCAAAAGACAAACAACAACAAATGTTGGTGAGGATGTGGAGAAAGGGGAACCCTCCTACACTGCTGGGGGGAATGTAAATTAGTTCAACCATTGTGGAAAGCAGTATGAAGGTTACTCAAAAACCTCAAAACAGATATACCATTTGACCCAGGAATTCCACTCCTAGGAATTTACCCTAAGAATGCAGCAGCCCAGTTTGAAAAAGACAGATGCACCCCTATGTTTATTGCAGCACTATTTACAATAGCCAAGAAATGGAAGCAACCTACGTGTCCATTGGTAGATGAATGGATAAAGAAGATGTGGTATGTATACACAATGGAATATCATTCAGCCATGAAAAGAAAACAAATTCTACTATTTGCAACAACATGGATGCAGCTAGAGGGTATTATGCTCAGTGAAATAAGCCAGGTGGAGAAGGACAAAATTCAAATGATTTCACTCTTCTGTGGAGTATAAGAACAAAGATAAAACTGAAGGAACAAAACAGTAGCAGACTTACAGAACCCAAGAATGGAGTAACAGTTACCAAAGGGAAAGGGACTTGGAAGATGGGTGGGAAGGGAGGGATAAGGGAGAAAAAGAGATATTATGATTAGCACACATAATGTACTGGGGTGGGGGCCATACAGGAAATCAGTATTTACAGCGAAGACAAGTAGCGATTCTATAGTATCTTACTACACTGATGGACACTAACTGTAATGTGGTATATGGTGGGGACTTGATAATAGGGGGAGTCTAATAACCATAATATTTCTCATGTAATTGTATATTAGTAATAGCAAAAAAAAAAAAACACCCTCCTATATGCTGCCTACAAGAGACTCACTTTAAACCCAAAGACATACACAGACTAAAAGTGATGGGATGGAAAATGATATTTCATGCAACTAATAGGGAGATAAAAGCAGGAGTTGCAGTACTTCTTTCAGACAAAATAGACTTCAAAACAAAGAAAGTCACAAGAGACAAAGAAGGACATTACATACTGATAAAAGGGTCAGTCCAACAAGAAGATATAACCATTATAAACATATATGCACCCAACACAGGAGCGCCAACATGTGAAACAAATACTAACAGAATTGAAGGAGGAAATAGACAACAATGCATTCATTTTAGGAGACCTCAACACACCACTCACTCCAAAAGACAGATCAACCAGACAGAAAATAAGTAAAGACACAGAGGCACTGAACAACACACTAGAACAGATGGACCTAACA
>JAQQAC010011087.1:611227-635067 GCA_029783875.1 Phataginus tricuspis | reverse complement strand
AAAGTGTCTTTGAAGAAATAATTGCTGAAAACTTTCCCACGCTGGGGAAGGAAATAGTCTCGCAGTCCACGGAAGCCCACAGATCACCCAACACAAGGGCCCCAAGGAAGACAACACCAAGACACATAATAATTAAGATGGCAAAGATCAAAGATAAAGACAGAATATTAAAGGCAGCTAGAGAGAGAAAAAAGATCACCTACAAAGGAAAACCCATCAGACTTCTCAACAGAAACCTTACAGGCCAGAAGAGAATGGCATGATATATTTAACGTAATGAAACAGAAGGGCCTCGAACCAAGAATACTGTATCCAGCACGATTACCATTTAAATATGACGGAGGGATTAAACAATTTCAAGACAAAGGAAAGTTGAGAGAGTTGGCCTCTCATAAACCACCTCTACAGGATATCTTAAATGGACTGATCTAGAGGGAAGCGCCCCTAAGGCTAAAAAGATGTCTTCAGAGAAAAAAAAATCATAGCAAAGAAAGCAGAACATCCAAAATACTAACTAAACGCAAAGAATAAAACACCCAATCTATAAAGAAAGGAGGAGGAAGAAAAGGAAGGGAGAGATAAAGAAACATCAGACGGCGTTCACAATAACTTAACAAGAAAGTTAAGTTAGATTCTCACATAGTAAAGAAGCAACCCTTGAACCTTTGGTAACCACGAATCTAAAGCCAGCAATGGCAATAAGTACATATCTATCAATAATCACCCTAAATGTAAACGGACTGAATGCACCAATCAAAAGACACAGAGTAACAGAGTGGATAAAAAAGCAAGACCCATCTATATGCTGCTTACAAGAGACTCACCTCAAACCCAAAGATATACACAGACAAAAAGTGAAGGGATGGAAAAAGATATTTCATGCAAAAAGGAAGGAGAAAAAAGCAGGTGGGCCAGTACTTGTATCAGACAAAATAGACTTCAAAACCAAGAAAGTAGCAAGAGATAAAGAAGGACGTTACATAATGATAAAGGGGTCAGTCCAACAAGAGGATATAACCATTATAAATATATATGCACCCAACACAGGAGCGCCAGCATATGTGAAACAAATACTAACACAATTAAAGGAGGAAATAGACAGCAATGCATTCATTTTAGGGGACTTCAACACACCACTCACTCCAAAGGACAGATCTACCAGACAGAAAATAAGTAAAGACACAGAGGCACTGAACAACACACTAGAACACATGGACCTAACAGACATCTACAGAACTCTACACCAAAAAGCAACAGGATACACATTCTTCTCAAGTGCACATGGAACATTTTCCAGAATAGATCACATACTAGGACACAAAAAGAACCTCAGTAAAGTCAAAAATATTGAAATTCTACCAACCAACATCTCAGATCACAAAGGTATAAAACTAGAAATAAATTTTAGAAAGATAACAAAAAGGCTCATAAATACATGGAGACTTAACAACATTCTCCTAGATAATCAATGGGTCAATGACCAAATTAAAACAGAGATCAAAGAATATTTGGAAACCAATGACAACAACAACACAAAGCCCCAACTTCTTTGGGATGCAGCAAAGGCAGTTCTAAGAGGAAAGTATATTGCAATCCAGGCTTATTTAAAGAAGGAAGAACAATCCCAAATGAATAGTCTAAAGACACAATTACTGAAATTGGAAAAAGAAGAACAAATGAGGCCCAAAGTCACCAGAAGGAGGGACATAATAAAGATCAGAGAAGAAATAAATAAAATTGAGAAGAATAAAACGATAGAAAAAAATCAATGAAACCAAGAGCTGATTCTTTGAAAAAATAAACAAAATAGATAAACCCCTAGCTAGACTTAAGAGACAAAGAGAATCTACACACATAAACAGAATCAGAAATGAGAAAGGAAAAATAATGACGGACCCACAGAAATACAAAGAATTATAAGAGAATACTATGAGAATCTATATGCTAACAAGCTGGAAAACTTAGAAGAAACGGACAACTTCTTAGAAAAATACAAGCTTCCAAGACTGACCAAGCAAGAAAGAGAAAAACTAAACAGACCAATCACCAGCAACGAAATTCAAACCGTAATCAAAAAACTACCCAAGAACAAAACCCCCGGACCTGAAGGATTCACCTCTGAATTCTACCAGACATATAGAGAACAAATAACACCCATTCTCCTTAAAGTTTTCCAAAAAATAGAAGCGGAGGGAATACTTCCAAACTCTTTCTATGAAGCCAGCATCACTCTAATACCAAAACGAGGCAAAGACCTCACCAAAAAAGAAAATTACAGACCAATATCCCTGATGAAGTAGATGCAAAAATACTCAACAAAATATTAGCAAACCGATTTCAAAAATAAATCAAGAGGATCATATACCATGACCAAGTGCGATTCATCCCAGGGATGCAAGGACGGTACAACATTCGAAAATCCATCAAGATCATCCACCATATCAACAAAAAGAAGAACAAAAACCACATGATCATCTCCATAGATGCTGAAAAAGCATTTGACAAAATTCAGCATCCATTCATGATTAAAACTCTCAACAAAATGGGTATAGACGGCAAGTACCTCAACATCATAAAGGCTATATATGACAAACCCACAGCTAACATCATACTTAACAGCGAGAAGCTGAAAGCTTTTCATCTAACATTGGGAACAAGACAGGGATGCCCACTCTCTCCACTGTTATTCAACATAGTACTGGAGGTCCTAGCCACGGCCTGCAGACAAAACAAAGACTTACAAGTCATCCAGATTGGTAAAGAAGAAGTCAAATTGTCACTATTTGCAGATGACATGATACTCTACATAAAAAACCCTAAAGACTCTACTCCAAAACTACTAGAACTAATATCTGAATTCAGCAAAGTTGCACGATACAAAATTAACACACAGAAATCTGTTGCTTTCCAATACACTAACGGTGAACTAACAAAAAGAGAAAACAGAAAAACAATTCCATTCACAACTGCATCAAAAAGAATAAAATACCTAGGAATAAACTTAATGAAAGAAGTGAAAGACCTGTACTCTGAAAACTAAAAGACACTCCTAGGAGAAATTAAAGAGGACACTAACAAATGGAAATGCATCCCATGCTCTTGGCTAGGAAGAATAAATACTGTCAAAATGGCTATACTACCTAAAGCAATCTACTGATTCAACTCAATCCCTATGAAAGTACCAACAGCTTTCTTCAATGAACTGGAACAAATAATTCTAAAATTCATATGGAACCAGAAAAGACCCCGAAGAGCCAAAGCAATCCAGAGAAGGAGGAATCAAACAGGGGGAATTATGCTCTACTACAAAGCCATAGTAATCAAGACAATTTGGTACTGGCACAAAAACAGACCCACAGACCAGTGGAACAGAATAGAAAATCCAAACATTAACCAAAACATCTACAGTCAATTAATATTTGGTTACAGAGCCTTGAATATACAATGGGGAGATGACAGCCTCTTCAGCAGCTGGTGTTGGAAAAACTGGACAGCTACATGTAAGAGAATGAAACTGGACTACTGTCTAGCCCCATACACAAAGGTAAACTCAAGGTGGATCAAAGACCTGAATGTAAGTCATGAAACCATAAAACTCTTAGAAAAAAACATAGGCAAAAATCTCTTGGACATAAACATGAGCGACTTCTTCATGAACATATCCCCCTGGGCAAGGGAAACAAAAGCATAAATGAACAAGTGGGACTATATCAAGCTGAAAAGCTTCTGTACAGCAAAGGACATCATCAGTAGAACAAAAAGACATCCTACAGTATGGGAAAATATAGTCATAAATGATGCATTGGATAAGGGGCTGACATCCAAAATAGATAAAGAACTCACGCACCTTAACAAACAAAAAGCAAATAATCCAATTAAGAAATGGGCAGAGGACATGAATAGACACTTCTCTAAAGAAGAAATTCAGATGGCCAACTGGCACATGAAAAGATGCTCCACATCACTGGTCATCAGAGAAATGCAGATTAAACCACAATGAGATACAACTTCACACCAGTGAGGATGGCCAACATCCAAAATACAAACAACAACAAATGTTGGCGAGGATGTGGAGAAAAGGGAACCCTCCTACACTGCTGGTGGGAATGCAAATTGGTTCAACCATTGTGAAAAGCAGTATGGAGGTTCCTCAAAAAACTCAAAATAGAAATACCATTTGACCCAGGAATCCCACTCCTAGGAATTTACCCTAAGAATGCAGCAGCCCAGTTTCAAAAAGACAGATGCACCCCTATGTTTATTGCAGCAGTATTTACAATAGCTAATAAATGGAAGAAACCTAAGTGTCTATCAGTAGATGATGGATAAAGAAGAGGTGGTACATATACACAATGGAATATTATTCACCCATAAGAAAAAAACAAATTCTACCATTTGCAACTACATGGATGGAGCTAGAGGCTATTATGTTCAGCGAAATAAGCCAAGTCGAAAAAGACAAGTATCAAATGATTTCACTCACATGTGGAGTATAAGAACAAAGAAAAAAACTGAAGGAACAAAACAGCAGCAGACTCACAGAACCCAAGAACGGACTAATAGTAACCAAAGGGAAAGGGACTGGGGAAGATGAGTGGGAAGGGAGGGATAAGAGGGTAAAAGGGGTATTACGATTAGCAGACGTAAGGTGAGGGGGCACGGGGAGGGCAGTACATCTCAGAGAAGACAAGTAGTGATTCTATAGTATCTCACTGTGCTGATGGACAGTGACTGTAATGGGGTTGGTGGGGGGGACCTGATGAAGGGGGTAGTTTAATCCCCATAATATTCCACATGTAATTTTAGGTTAATGATAACAAAATAAATTGTAAATAAAAAGAAAGAAAGAAAGAAAGAATGCAGCACCCCAGTTTCAAAAACACAGATGCACCCCTATGTTTATTGCAGCACTATTTACAATAGCCAAGAAATGGAAGCAACCTAAGTGTCCATCAGCAGATGAATGGATTAAGAAGATGTGGTACATATACAGAATGGAATATTATTCAGCCATAAGAAGAAAACAAATCCTACCATTTGCAACAACATGGATGGAGCTAGAGGGTATTATGCTCAGTGAAATAAGCCAAGCCAAAAAAGACAAGTATCAAATGATTTCACTCATATGTGGAGTATAAGAACAAAGAAAAAAACTGAAGGAACAAAACAGCACCAGACTCACAGAACCCAAGAACGGACTAATAGTTACCAAAGGGAAATGGACTGGGGAAGATGGGTGGGTAGGGAGGGATAAGAGGGTAAAAGGGGCATTATGATTAGCAGAAGTAATGTTGGGGTGGCCCAGGGAGGGCTGTACAACTCAGAGAAGTAGTGACTCAATGGCATCTCACTACACTGGATGGACAGTGACTGTAATGGGGTTGGTGGGGGGGACCTGATGAAGGGGGTAGTTTAATCACCATAATATTGCACATGTAATTGTAGATTAATGATACCAAAATAAATTATATAAAAAATAAAAAAAATTAAAAAAAAGAATGAAGGAGGGAGAAAAAGAAGGGATAGAAAGAATCATCAGACTGTGTTTATAATAGCTTAACAAGAGACTTAAGTTAGACTGTTAGATAGTAAAGAAACTACCCTTGAACCTTTGGTAACCAAGAAACTAAAGCCAGTAATGGCAATAAGTACATATCTATCGATAATCACCCTAAATGTAAATGGACTGAATGCACCGATCAAAAGACACAGACTAATACAATGGATAAAAAAGCAAGACCCATCTATTTGCTGCCTACAAGAGACTCACTTTAAACCCAAATACATACACAGACTAAAAGTGAAGGGATGGAAAAAGATATTTCATGCAAAAAGGAAGGAGAAAAAAGCAGGTGTGGCTTTATGGTACTTGTCTGATACAGTACTTGTATCAGACAAAATAGACTTCAAAACAAAGAAAGTAGCAAGAGATAAAGAAGGACATTACATAATGATAAAGGGGTCAGTCCAACAAGAGGATATAAACATTATAAATATATATGCACCCAACACAGGAGCGCCAGCATATGTGAAAGAAATACTAATAGAATTAAAGGAAGAAATAGAAAGCAATGCATTCATTTTAGGAGACTTCAACACACCACTCACTCCAAAGGACAGATCTACCAGACAGAAAATAAGTAAAGACACAGAGGCACTGAACAACACACTAGAACAGATGGACCTAACAGATATCTACAGAACTCTACACCAAAAAGTAGCAGGATACACATTTTTCTCAAGTTCACATGGAACATTTTCCAGAATAGACCACATACTAGGCCACAAAAAGAACCTCAGTAAATTAAAAAATACTGAAATTCTACCAACCAACTTCTCAGATCACAAAGGTATAAAACTAGAAATAAATTGTACAAAGAAAACAAGAAGGCTCACAAATACATGGAGGCTTAATAACATGCACCTAAATAATCAATGGTTCAATAACCAAATTAAAACAGAGATCAAAGAATATATGGAGAGAAATGACAACAACACAAAGCCTCAACTTCTGTGAGATACAGCAAACTTCTGTAACACAGTTATAAAAGGAACGTAAATTGCAATCCAGGCCTATTTAAAAAAGGAAGAACAATCCCAAATGAATAGTCTAAAGACACAATTAGTGAAACTGGAAAAAGAAGAACAAATGAGGCCCAAAGTCACCAGAAGGAGGGACATAATAAAGATTGTCAAAATGGCTATACTACCTAAAGCAATCTACAGATTCAATGAAATGTCTATCAAAATACCAATAGCATTCTTCAATGATCTGTAACAAATAGTTCTAAAATTCATATGGAACCACAAAAGACCCCGAATAGGCAAAGCAATCCTGAGAAGGAAGAATAAAACATTGGGAATTATGCTCCCAGACTTCAACTCTACTACAAAGCTACAGTAATCAAGACAATTTGGTATTGGCACAAAAACAGACCCAGAGAGCAGTGGGACAAAATAGAAAATCCAAACATTAACCCAAACATATATAGTCAATTAATATATTATGATAAAGAAGGCTTGAATATACAATGGGGAGATGTCAGCCACTTCAGCAGCTGCTGTTGGAAAAACTGGACAGCTACATGTAAGAGAATGAAACTGGACTACTGTCTAACCCCATACACAAAGGTAAACTCAAGGTGGATCAAAGACCTGAATGTAAGTCATGAAACCATAAAACTCTTAGAAAAAAACATAGGCAAAAATCTCTTGGACATAAACATGAGAGACCTCTTCATGAACGTATCTCCCCAGACAAGGGAAATAAAAGCAAAAATGAACAAGTGGGACTATATCAAGCTGAAAAGCTTCTGTACAGCAAAGGACACCATCAGTAGAACAAAAAGACATCCTACAGTATGGGAAAATATATTCATAAATGACGTATTCGATTAAGGATTGACATCCAAAATATATAAAGAACTCACGCACCTCAACAAACAAAAAGCAAATAATCCAATTAAGAAATAGGCAGAGGATATGAATAGACACTTCTCCAAAGAAGAAATTCATATAGCCAACAGGCACATGAAAAGATGTTCCACATCACTAATCATCAGAGAAACACAAATTAAAATCACAATGAGGTATCACCTCACACCCGTAAGGATGGCCAACATCCAAAACACAAACAACAACAAATATTGGCAAGGATGTGGAGAAAGGGGAATCCTCCTACACTGCTGGTGGGAATGTAAATTAGTCCAACCATTGTGGAAAGCAGTATGGAAGTTCCTCAAAAATCTCAAAATAGAAATACCATTTGACCCAGGAATCCCACTCCTAGGAATTTACCCTAAGAATGCAGCAGCCCAGGTTCAAAAAGACAGATGCACCCCTATGTTTATCGCAGCACTATTTACAATAGCCAAGAAATGGAAGCAACCTAAATGTCCATCAGTAGATGAATGGCTAAAGAAGATGTGGTACATACACACAATGGAATATTATTCAGCCATAAGAAGAAAACAAATCCTACCATTTGCAACAACATGGATGGAGCTAGAGGGTATTATGCTCAGTGAAATAAGCCAGGCAGAGAAAGACAAGTATCAAATGATTTCACTCATATGTGGAGCATAAGACCAAAGAAAAAAACAACAGCAGACTCACAGAACCCAAGAATGGACTAACAGTTACCAAAGGGAAAGGCACAGGGGAGGATGGGTGGGAAGGGAGGGACAAGGGGGAAATAGGGGCATTATGATTAGCAGACCTAATGTTGAGGGGGCACGGGGAGGGCTGTACAACTCAGAGAAGACAAGTAGTGATTCTATAGCATCTCACTATGCTGATGGACAGTGACTGTAATGGGGCAGGTGGGGGGGACCTGATGAAGTGGGAAGTTTAGTAACCATAATGTTGCACATGTTATTGTAGATTAATGATACCAAAAAAAAAACTGAAAAAAAAATTAAATAGGAAGGCAAAAGGTGATAGAGAAGAATCACATTTCTGGTTCTAGGTATAAAAGTTGGTATTGTAAAGAAGTTGGTAGTATTCTAGATTTGTCTTTATTATACTTCTAATTTTTAAAACAAAATACATTAAGTTGAAATGCAAAGTCCATGGCATCACACTGATTTTTGGCCTATCTATAGCAAAGTTGAAACATTAAAAGATGAAAGATTCTTCCCTTCCCCTTCTCCTTGAGATATATGCAATAAAATAGCATAGCTGCCAAAGTAATAAAGAACATGAAAAGTACTAGAGAATTAGCTAGATAGAAAGAAAAAACCCAACAACTTTGAGTTTAAAGAATTGTCTGCTTTTTCTGTGCTGTATTGCATATAGGATTACAAAACCACCACACAAAGAAAAGAGTTTGGCTGTCCTGATAAGTCTTTACCTGTATCTTGCCCCATCAGCCCACTGCAGTACATGGCATGTTGCTCAATCTTTGTAGGTGGAAAGCTCCGGTCACATAGTGGACAGGATACCTGGGTATCAGGTAAGAAGGCAGAAGTAGGTATTTCCTTCTCAGCATCTTCCCTGTTACCAACCTGAAGAATACATTAAACAGCAATTATTACAGCTTTACTTTATAAAATACATTTTCCCTCAAAGAACTGCAAGAGATTCCATCCCTTATTTCATTTACTTTCAAAAAGACAATACCAATCAGTTTACCAATTCATGAATGAGGATTGGAAGATACACTGATATAGTCAATACTTAGTGCCTGCCTACTATGCGCTAAGCATGTAATACTCATTTAATCTTCATAGTAATCTTACAAAGGTATTAATATATCCCTTTTTCTTTTTTTCGCATGAGAAAAGCATTTGCTCAAAACAGTAAAGCAACTTGTTCACAGTTACAAAACAAGTAAGCAGCAGAAATGAAATTCAAACCAAGGACTATTTGGTTCCAAAACCTGAGGGCATTCCTCTCTATCACACTGTACGACACTGTCATCACTGGGTCAGTATGCTGTGTGTGCTGTGAGGCAAACTACCTGTAGATCAACAGCATCCTAAAGAAAGATTTTCAATCTCACAAAAGAACTGTGGTCACATAAATGGCTTCAGACACAAGAGTAAACAAGAGTTACAAGCAAAAGAAGCACAACTAAAATTTAAGTTAAGAAACGTTGGCCTCAGCTTAGACCAGTAAGACATACCACCTCCTGTGTTTTATTTGTCACTTCTGAATTAAATGAGAAAACACAGCTAAAACCCAAATACTTAAGAACACTCAAATAAAACTCATTAAGATAATTCTGTCGAGGCCATTCTTACACCTTATCTCTCTTACTCCTCTCAGTGTTTTATAGTCATTTTTCCTATAGTCACTGGTGTCTCTCAGAGGCAGTTTCATTTTACTTTACAGGTCAGAGCTGAGAACTCTGCACTGATTAATTCAACAGTAGGTGTGAGCACTGCCACACTACTGTCTAACATTTGTTTTAAAGGACAGCATGTCCTATCCATTCAGTGTGAAACTGTCCTGCAGAGCCACTGCTCCCATTTAAGAGCAAGGAGCACTGAAGTTGTCATATGCCTTCCTACAGGGAAAAAAATGAACTCTCTTCTGGTACAAGAACAGTACCAAAACTGCAAAGGGTAGATAATTTGAGCTCTGATCTAACCAGGGTTTTCTCAATTTCTAAGTTTAGGCCATCCCTAAAATCTACTGCTTGTGGATGTAATCCAACAGAGAGGGAAACAGGTCAACTAGATACCAGGTCAAACAGTTTCTACAAATGCCAGAAAATGTTTTCAGCACAACTGCCTTTTACTTAAAAAGACACTCTGAAAGAAAAAATTTTAAAAAAGAAAGATGAGGGAAGAACCAATAGTGTTGAGTTTCTATAGTACATCAGGCTTGGCCAAGCAGTTTCCCTAACCATCCTTCACACAAGTCAACTGGCACAGGTATCACTAGCTCCAGTATTACAAAAGCAGTTGAAGCTTGGAAAGGCATGGTAACCTGCTGATCACAAGTTGAGAAGTGGAAAATCTAGATTCAAGAACTCAGGCCTGTGTGGCACCAAAACCTTCAGTATCTCCACTCCACTATGTTGTGGCAAAAGCAAAAAGTACCCCCTGAACTTTGTTTCTGGACACTGACCCTGCCAGGTATTGGGAGACTATTGGGTTCTATTATTCTTCTCTAGGAGGTGGGGAGAGTCAAGTGGGTCTCTTAGTTCCAGGTGTTATTTATTCCAAGCTTAGTCACTGAGCTTCTCACAAAGCCAGGTTCCCCTGTTCATATATTTTAGAAGGAAAAGTTGTCTTATCTATGCAAAGCCATTTGAGCAGAGGGGAAAAAAATCAATACACCCTAAAATTTGCAAGCAGTTTTAAGTTACTGAAAGTTAATGGCAACTGAGCAATTACTTGGCATTCTGAAGTTCATGAAGCACAGAAATGTTATATGACACAAATGTCACTGGTGCTCACACTGAGCACTATACTCCTTTGTAGTCACCACCAGCTCCATAAGGTGCAGAAAATGGACATTCAACTGTTAATGTATTCGAGAGGGAGTAGTCCTGTTATTGTCTTTTTGTGAATACAAGAGCACTCCCAATCAAATTCATAGGCAGCCCAGAAGGCTTCTGAACATTTTTAAAGTAAGATTTTTTCCAGCACCAGTAAAAAGGTCTATTTAAGTATTAACTACAATGGAGGAATCTCAAGAGGAAAAAATACAAGTGAAGCAGCTTTTATTAGGACCAACAGTTAGGGATATGGCGTTTGCAGAGCTGCTTCTACTTCTTTAAAAATACTGTACCTCAAAAGAGGTAGTTGGATACCAAATCTTGACCTCTTAAAGGTTGGTCCTTAGCTTCTGACCTCAAAAGAAACCTCACCTCAAGAAATGGAGTGAGTAAAAATAAAAGTATGTCCTCAAATCACCAACCCCCTGCCCTTTTCCCACCTAGTTTATTTGCAGCTTAGAAAGCTATTTAGATCTTTCCTCTCTAACCATAAGACTCTTAATATAGTTTACTTTAAAACCAACTGACTAGACCAACTATTTAACTGTAACTTCTATTAACTCTTCTGAAAACGAAATACCTGGAACTCCAACTAAGGAAATCTCTTAGGCAAGATATTCAGAAAACATTTCCAAAGGAACCTGACCACTGCAGAAAGTCAAATCAAGAGGGACTACAATTTTCCTATGGTATTCTAAATGCTTTGAGTACTGTTGAACAATTCTCTGTCATTAATAAGCTATTATCACTGAACAGCCACAATATATTAAAAGGCAATAAAATAACTAATTCCATATGCATACCTCTACTTGTGCCCAATCTCTGCTGTTTTATATCCTTTATCTAATTTAATCTTCAGAACAACAGAGTAAAATCGTTTATCTGTCTCTATTTTACATATGAAGAATAGAAATTCAGAAAACAGGCCCTCTCCTCTGCTCCCCTAATGCCCCAGGCATCTCTCTATCATTACATTTGTCAGACCATGTTATAATTATAATAATCCTTTATGTGTCTGTCTACTCCCTTACCAGGACCCTTTGAGGACAGGGACTATTTTTTTCTTATTATTGGTCTTTATATGTCATAAGTCTAAAACAATGACTCTCACACAGTATACAAACTATAGTATCTGCCAAATAAATGAATAAAATGAATAATTAAATAATTTGTTCAAGATCACAAAGTAGTGTGGGGTTTGGGATTCAAACCATGTTTTCCAAATCCAATGCTCAAGCTCTTTGCACTACACCACACCACCTCCCAATAAAACAAGAAATTTTAGAACAAATAACCCTATACACCGATTCCAAGGGCACACAGCCATTGTGATACTAACTTTGTTCACACAAAATATTCAGATTCTGTATTTCTAATAAGTGACTTGTAACTAGTAAATGTTTACTCAACAACTTAAAAACTACAGTATCTCTAACTTCTTTTAATGGAAGCTTCTAAGACTATTTAGAGACATTCACAGGTATCAGCAAACAGCACTATGGAAAAGAGGGCATTTACTGTGAAGAAGGCCATATAATTCCATTCATCTGATGTGTAATGGCACAGACATACACGCTGCAAAAATTCTAAACAGGGTTCATGCTCTTTGCCCCAAAGAAAGAACAGGCCTTTGTAGTCATGGATGGGTAAAATTTCGGCCTTGATTAACTAAAAGCTTGCAGGGCTTCTACTGTAATTAGGATGATTATGTTAACACTCTGTTTCCCCATCCCCATTTAGCAGGTTTTGGTCCCTTCCTGGAAAAAAGGACCTGAGGCCATTCTGACATTATCCAACATGATGTGTCCTCGGTTGCTCTGCTACAGGGAGTGTCACCATGTTTCCTACCACCCCTGGCATCAAGGAATCTTAGATCTGTCAGTTGTGACAGATCAGATTCCAGAGAACCAAGCAGTGTGCACGATTCACAAAAGCAGAATTTCTACCAAGTTACTTGTAGTGCAGAGACTAAAGAGGGGATCTAACTTCTACTGTAAAAACTGTTTTCAAAAAAATGAGCATAAAAAGGAGTAAGAGAATGAAGCCTTTTTCAGGTGCTTAGGATAAGACAGTATACACAAACATAACCAAAATCTTTATTTCCACAGAAAATTAGTTTAATTCTCATGTTGTTTTTCACAACAACATATTTTAAAGATCCTAAGTTCCTTAAAAGATTTCTTAGCTGTTAAGTTGTTTTGTCAAACTCAATATATACTAAAAACTATACACCAAGAATCTTAATCAGAAGTATGAACTTGTATCAATCAGCTTTATGATTCATGCCAGGCATGTGAAGTTAGGGAAGGTTAACTGCAAATACAGATTTGCTTATTTTATCATGATGCTATCCTGACTTTGCATTTCTGATCGCCATCTAGAAATAGGGCTGAAAGTTATGTCATAATGCAAATATAGTGACTTTTTTCAAGATTGTTCATTATCAGTATGAAATGGAAAATACCTCAAGACCCTAGAGACAAATCTGTGTTCAAATTCTAGTTTTAGCAGTTTGAATTTGAGCAAATTACTTAAACATCCTAAGGCCTCCATTTTCCCACCTATAATAGAAATAATAAAGCATATCAAAGTACTCAACAAACGGTACTGACGTTATTTTTAGAAACAGTGTTGAACAGACTTTAACTGTAAGAACCTCTGAGATAAGTATCCCAAAAGTTACAACCTTTTGTCACCTAAATCTTTTCAGACAAGGTCAATGTTACATCAGAGAGGGGTCTACCGGTAGAAAGAAAACACTGAGAAAAATAATAGAGAATACTCCCCTCCTTATCTGCCATTATTACTCTTACTTCATCTGTAGTCCCTCTGCTACCTGGAGAGACTTCTTTTTCAAGGTCAAAAGTTTCAGGGGAACTTAGCTGTGTCTCTGTAATTAAAAATATAAAACATCATTAATTTTAATTTTGTATTTTCATAGTTTAAAAAACAAAAACCTGGATTCAAGATGGCGGCATGAGAGGTGAGACAGAGAACTCCTCCCAAAACCACAAATAGTACGAAAATATAGTTAATTAATACAACCAACCCTAAACCAGCAACGAGAAAGAAGGCTGCACCAGACTGCATACACACATCATGAACAGAGCAGACCTCCCGAAACAGGGTAACTTACGGACGCCTTGATCCAGTGACACCCAGGCCCTTCCCCCACCCCAGCTCACTGGCAGGAGAAAGAGAAAAGGAGCCGGGAGCAGTGGAAGCCTGGGACTACTGAACACCTAGCCCTGGAGATCTGCTTTGAGAGCAGAAACCTGCCCTGTGTGGTGTTCTGGAGGTTGGGGAGCTGGGACAGGAGTGTCTGAGAGACTTACATTCCAGCCGTTTGTGGAGAACAGGATCCACATGGGGACCCTCTGTGACAGGAAAGGCAGGAGGTCTGACGGGCTTCCTAGCAGCGAGAGGGCTGCTGACAGGGTGGGGGTTGCACAGAGCTTGCTGTGCGGGAGAAGGGAGAGCTGGACAAGGTTATCTGAGCGTGCTCTGCCCAGCAGTTAGGGAGCTTTGAGGAGCTTCAGGTGCTCCATTCCCCTAGCTGGCTGATCAGCTCCAAGGCCCGCCACTGTGACACACAGCCTCCGGAGTCTTCCTCCTAGCCTGACAGCACCGGCTCGCAAACAGGGAGTCACTGTGCGAGAATCAGGCCACCCAGACAGAGGATCCGCCTACATCAGCTAGAGATTCCGAGCACAGAGACTTGCAACTGTGTGCTCAGCCCACTGGCTGTGATACTGGAGAGAGGCACTGCAGACGGGAATCAGGAAACGATCTTTCCTCCCACCATGCACCAGCTCCACTCCCCTACGACCCCCAACCTCACTCTAGGGGTTGAGCAGCTCCAGAGATTGGAGTTTCTGCACACTAGAGGGCACCACATAGAAATATGAAATGCCAAAAGAACCTGGTTTGGACCAAAATCTCACAACCCCAGAAAAAAGGCCAAATTAAACTGAACTCACCAATTTTCCTGAAAAAGAGTTCAAAATAAAACTCATAAACACACTTATGGAGTACACAAAAATATTCAAAAATTCAGGAACGAATTTAAGACGGAGATTCAATCATTAAGAAATTCCATATCTGCAATGAAACATATAGTGGAGGGATTTAAAAGCAGATTAGATGTAGTAGAAGAGGCAGTAAATAGAATAGAAATTAGAGAAGAGGAATACAAAGAAGCTGAGGCACAGAGAGAAAAAAAATCTCTAACAATGAAAGAATATTGAGAGAACTGTGTGACCAATCCAAACGGAACAATATTCGCATTATAGGGGTACCAGAAGAAGAAGAGAGAGAAAAAGGGATAGAAAGTATCATTGAGGAGGTAATTGCTGAAAACTTCCCCAATCTGGGGAAGGAGATAGTCTCTCTAGCCATGGAGGTGCCCAGATCTCACAACACAAGGGACACAAGGAAGACAACATTAAGCATATAATAATTAAAATGGCAAAGATCAAGGATAAAGACAGACTTTTAAAAGCCGCTAGAGAGAAAAATGATCACATACAAAGGAAAATCCATCAGGCTATCATCAAACTTCTCAACAGAAACCTTATAGGCCAGTAGGGAGTGGCAGGATATATTTAATGCAATGAGGCAGAAGGGCCTTGAACCAAGAATACTCTACCTGGCAAGGTTTAAACAAAAATTAAATTTGTCATTTAAATTTGAAGGAGGGATTAAACAATTTTCAGATTAGCAAAAGCTGAGAGAATTTAACTCCCACAAACCACCTCTACAGTGCATTTCGGAGAGACTCCTATAGATGGAAATATTCCTAAGGCTACACAGATGCCACCCAACAGATAGACAAAGAGTACACAATATGATTCATAACATACAAAGAATGGAGGAGGAAGAAAAAGGAGGAAAACAAAGAACCTTTAGGGTGTGTTTGTAATAGCATAGGAAGTGAGTTAAACTTGACTGTGAGATAGTAAGGGAATTACCCTTGAGCCTTGGGTAACCACGAATTTAAACCCTGCAATAGCAATAAGTACATACCTATCGAATAACACCCTTAATGTAAATGGTCTGAATGTACCAATCAAAAGATGTAGACTCACTGAATGGATAAAAAAACAAGATCCATCTATATGCTTCCAATAAGACACTCACATAAAACCCAAAGACATACACAGACTGAAAGTAAAGGGATGGAAGAAGATATTCCATGCAACTAATAGGGAGAAAAAAGCAGGAGTTGCAGTACATGTATCAGACAAAATGCATTTCAAAACACAGAAAGTAACAAGTGACAAAGAAAGACATTACATAATGATAAAAGGGTCAGTCAAACAAGAGGATATAAATACCTATGCACCCAATACATGATCACCTACATATGTGAAACAAATACTAACAGAATTAAAGGGGGAAATAAAATGCAATGCACTCATTTTAGGAGACTTCAACACACCACCAACTCCAAAGGACAGATCAACCAGACAGAAAATAAGTAAAGAGACAGGTGCACTCAACACCGTATTAGAACACATGGACCTAACGGACATCTACAGAACACTCCATCCAAAAGCAACAGGACACACATTCTTCTCAAGTGCACATGGAATATTTTCAAGAACAGAACTTACACTAAGTCACAAAAAGAACTTCAGTAAATTCAGAAAGATAGAAATTGTACCAACCAGTTTCTCAGATCACAAAGATATGAAACTAGAGATAAATTACACAAAGAAAACAAAAAAACCCACAAACACGTGGAGGCTTGATAACATGCTCCTAAATAATCAATGGATCAATGACCAAATAAAAACAGAGATTAAGCAATATATGGAGACAAATGACAACAATAATTCAACACCACAAAATCTGTGGGACACAGTGAAGGCCTAAGTGCTAAGAGGTGCTAAGAGGAAAATATTTTGCAATACAGGTGTACCTCAGGAAAGAAGAACAATCCCAAATGAACAGTCTAAACTCACAATTAATGAAACTAGAAAAGGAAGAACAACTGAGGCCGAAAGCCAGTAGAAGGAGGGACATAATAAACATTAAAGCAGAAATACATAAAATTGAGAAGAATAAATCAATAGAAAGAATCAATGAAAGCAGGAGTTGGTTCTTTGAGAAAAAAAACAAAAGAGATAAACCCCTAGCCAGACTTATCAAGAAAAAAAGAGAGTCTACACACATAAACAGAATCAGAAATGAGAAAGAAAAAATCACTATGGACACCACAGAAATACAAAGAATTATGAGAGAATACTATGAAAAATTATATGCTAACAAAGTGGATAACCTAGAAGAAATGGACAACTTTCTAGAAAACTATAACCTTCCAAGGCCGACCCAAGAAGAAACAGAAAATCTGATTGGACAGCAAAGAAATTTAATTAGTAACCAAAAAAACTACCTAAGAATAAAACACCTGAACCAGATGGTTTCACTACTGAATTTTACCAAACATTTAGTGAAGACCTAATACCCATCCTCCTCAAAGTTGTCCAAAAAGTAGAAGAGGAGGGAATACTCCCAAACTCAGTCTACAAGGCCAACATCACTCTAATACCAACACCAGGCAAAGATACCACAAAAAAAGAAAATTACAGACCAATATCCCTGATGAACATGGATGAAAAAATACTCAACAAAATATTACCAAGCTGAATTCAAAAATACATCAAAAAGATCAGACTTCATGATCAAGTGGGATTCATCCCAGGGATGCAAGGATGGTACAACATTCGAAAATCCATCAACATTATCCACCATCAACAAAAAGAAGGCCAAAAACCACATGATCATCCCCATAGATGCTGAAAAAGTATTTGACAAAATTCAACATCCATTCATGATAAAAACTCTCAACAAAATGGGTGTAGAGGGCAAGTACCTCAACATAATAAAGGCCATATATGACAAACCCACAGCCAACATTATACTTAACAACTGAAAGATTTTCCTTTAAGATCAGGAACAAGACAAGGATGCCCACTCTCCCCACTTCTATTCAACATAGTACTGGAGGTCCTAGCCACCGCAATCAGACAACACAAATAAATAAAAGGCATCCAGATGGGTAAAGAACAAGTTAAACTGTCACTGTTTGCAGATGACATGATATTGTACATAAAAAACTCTAAAGAATACACTCCAAAACTACTAGATCTAACATCTGAATTCAGCAATGTTGCAGGATACAAAATTAATACACAGAAATCTGTGGCATTCCTATACACTAACAATAAACTAGCTGAGAGAGAAATCAGGAAAACAATTCCATTCACAGTAGCACCAAAAAGAATAAAATACCTAGGAACAAACCTAACCAAGGAAGTGAAAGACCTATACTCTGAAAACTACAAGACACTGATGAGAGAAATTAGATTCCAATAAATGGAAACACATCCCATGCTCATGGATAGGAAGAATTAATATTGTCAAAATGGCCATCCTGCCTAAAGCAATCTACAGATTCAATGCAATCCCTATCAAAATACCTACAGGATTCGTCAATGAACTAGAGCAAATAGTTCTAAAATTCATATGGAACCACAAAAGACCCCAAATAGCCAAAGCAATCCTGAGAAGGAAGAATAAAGTGGGGGGAATTACATTCCCTGACTTCAAGCTCTACTACAAAGCTACAGTAATCAAGACAATTTGGTACTGGCACAAGAACAGACCCATAGACCAGTGGAACAGAATAGAGAGCCCAGATATAAATCCAAGCACATATGGTCAATTAATATACGATAAAGGAGCCATGGATATACAATGGGGAAATGACAGCCTCTTCAACAGCTGGTGTTGGAAAAACAGGACAGCTACAAGTAAGGGAATGAAAATGGACTACTGTCTAACCCCATAAACAAAAGTAAACTCAAAATGGATCAAAGACCTGAATGTAAGTCATAAAACCATAAACTCTTTGAAAAAAACATAGGCAAAAATCTCTTGGACATAAACATGAGTGACTTCTTCATGAACGTATCTCCCCGGGCAAGAGAAACAAAAGCAAAAATGAACAAGTGGGACTATATCAAGCTGAAAAGTTTCTGTACAGCAAAGGACACCATCAGTAGAACAAAAAGACAGCATACAGTATGGGAGAATATATTCATAAATGACATATCTGATAAGGGGTTGACATCCAAAATATATAAAGAACTCACGCACCTCAACAAACAAAAAGCAAATAAGCCAATTAAAAAATGGCAGAGGATCTGAATAGACACTTCTCCAAAGAAGAAATTCAGATGGCCAACAGGCACATGAAAAGATGCTCCACATCACTAGTTATCAGAGAAATGCATATTGAAACCACAATGAGATATCACCTCACACCAGTAAGGATGGCCAACATCCAAAACACAAACAACAACAAATGTTGGCGAGGATGTGGAGAAAGGGGAACCCTCCTACACTGCTGGTGGGAATGCAAATTAGTTCAACCATTGTGGAAAGCAGCATGGAAGTTCCTCAAAAAACTCAAAATAGAAATACCATTTGACCCAGGAATTCCACTTCTAGGAATCTACCCTAAGAATGCAGCAGCCCAGTTTCAAAAAGACATATGCACCCCTATGTTTATCGCAGCACTATTTACAATAGTCAAGATATGGAAGCAACCTAAGTGTCCATCAGTAGATGAATGGATAAAGAAGAGGTGGTACACATACACAATGGAATATTATTCAGCCATAAGAAGAAAACAAATCCTACCATTTGCAACAACATGGATGGAGCTAGAGGGTACTGTGCTCAGTGAAATAAGCCAGGCAGAGAAAGACAAGTATGAAATGATTTCACTCATCTGTGGAGCATAAGAACAAAGAAAAAACTGAAGGAACAAAACAGCAGCAGACTCACAGAACCCAAGAACGGACTAATAGTTACCAAAGGGAAAGGGACTGGGGAGGCTGGGTGGGAAGAGAGGGATAAGGGGGAAAAAGGGGCATTACGATTAACACACATAATGTAGCAGGGGGGGACACGGGAAAGGCACTATTTATACAAAAGGCAAGTAATCATTCTATACCATCTTACTACGCTGATGGACAGCGACTGTAATGGGGTATGTGGAGGGGACTTGTTAATAGGGAGTCTAGTAACCATGATGTTGTTTAAGTAATTGTACATTAATGATACCAAAAAAAGAAAAAAATAACACGGGTGTGTATGTACATATGATTGTGTAGAGACACACACACACCCCATTACACATAAACCTCCTGAGAGTGGGCTGGAAAAGTAAAAAAGTTTGCTAGGGATCAGAAATTCTGTAAAAATCACAGTGGGTTGCTTACCAGGACACAAAGTTATTTCTTCTGCAGAACTCTCTGGCATAAGAACTGAGCTTCTCTTATTTGTCAAAGCAGCAATGCTGAAAAAAAAACAAAACTTAAGTGAATTCCCAATAAGATAAATCAAAACACAGGGCCAAAAGCAACAGTGAATCATTCAGAAAGCCACACATTATGTGATACCTGCTGTCCAAAACCACAAAAATACAACAGGAAAGCAAGGAATCAGTAGTGAAAACTCTAGGACACAAAGAGGGAAAACCAAGATGCTACAACTTCAGTTCCAATGAAACCACTGAATGAAAAGAATCCCCTTTTGGAGTCAACAAAGGAAGGCTGGAGCATAGGGGTTATCTATGAATACCACAGAAGACAAAAACTCCACTCCAATATAAGGATGTCAAAAGTGTTCTATAGCCTCCATCTCAATCTTCTGAAGGCTAGAGATCTGTAAACTCATAAGAGAAGATACGGAGATTCTCTTGACAACTCACTCACTTTTCCCTCATCTTGCGGTAAAATTTCCTCTTTACCTCAAGGTGTGGCTTTCCAAACAACAAAAATAAGAAATAATTTTAAACTGCCCTACAGCAAAAATCTACCCATACAAGTTGAATAACTGTTTTGAGAAAAATATAATTATGAATGGTTCCCCTCATCCAACCTTCTGGTTTACCTTGCCTGTTCATGGAGTCCAATCTTTTCTTGATACAGGAACACATGGCTGAGAGATCTGAGCATTATTTGAGCAAGTCTTTTCATACTTCATAGAGCTTTATGATTGTTTGATCAAGTATGCAAAAGGACACTTAAAAAACACAAATCCTCACATCAACCAAGAAGCACAAAGAAGAGAGAAGAATCACTGACTCATGATAAATAACTAAAAACTGATAGGAAACCATAAGTGATTTCTCTCTGTAAATAAAACACCTCATGGCATTTGTTAGAAACCCAAGCCAGACAGTTTGCTCTGCGTGTAACATTAGGGCTCTATTCAAAGGGTCAATTACAAAACAATTTGCTGACATTTATAAAATGGGCTAATCAATTTGAAGTCAAACCACATTGCCTATAATTCCAACTCTCTCCTGGTAACAAAGCGTATAATCATTCATTAAAACCTACATCTGCTCTACCCAAGGCTCACCACAACAAAGCAGAGAGACCTGCAGGAAGCAGAAGGCCTACTCCAGTTAAAACCACTTCCAAACTGTCTTAACAGCAGGAGAATCAAACCAAAGCCATACTCTTCAGCTTAATATACACTACCAACTTAACCACAGCCTAAGAACACCAACTAAATTACAGCAAATGGCAACTGGGCCTCAATGTCTATGTAGGGTATGAAGGTCACTCAACACATAAAATTAAGCTCCTGAGTAACCCAAAGGTTAATTACCTGATAAAAGGGAAAAGTACCAAAACTACTAGAACTAATATCTGAATTCAGCAAAGTTGCAGGATATAAAATTAACACACAGAAATCTGTTGCTTTCCTATACACTAATGATGAGCTAACAGAAAGAGAAATCAGAAAAACAATTCCATTCACAATTGCACCTAAAAGAATAAAATACCTAGGAATAAACCTAACGAGGGAAGTGAAAGACCTGTACTCTGAAAACTACAAGACACTCCTAGGAGAAATTAAGGAAGACACTAACAAATGGAAATGCATCCCATGCTCTTGGCTAGGAAGAATCAATATTGTCAAAATGGCAATACTACCTAAAGCAATCTACAGATTCAACGCAATCCCTATTAAAATACCAACAGCTTTCTTCAATGAGCTGGAACAAATAATTCTAAAATTCATATGGAACCAGAAAAGACCCCGAATAGCCAAAACAATCCTGAGAAGGAGGAATCAAACAGGGGGAATTACGCTCCCTGACTTCAAGCTCTACTACAAAGCCACAGTAATCAAGACAATTTGGTACTGGCACAAAAACAGACCCACAGACCAGTGGAACACAATAGAAAATCCAAACATTAACCCAAACACCTACAGTCAATTAATATTTGATAAAGGAGCCCTGGACATACAATGGGGAGATGACAGCCTCTTCAGCAGCTGGTGTTGGAAAAACTGGACAGCTACATGCAAGAGAATGAAACTGGACTACTGTTTAACCCCATACACAAAGGTAAACTCAAGGTGGATCAAAGACCTGAATGTAAGTCATGAAACCATAAAACTCTTAGAAAAAAACATAGGCAAAAATCTCTTGGACATAAACATGAGTGACTTCTTCATGAACATATCCCCCCGGGCAAGGGAAACAAAAGCAAAAATGAACAAATGGGACTATATCACAAAGCCACAGTAATCAAGACAATTTGGTACTGGCACAAAAACAGACCCACAGACCAGTGGAACAGAATAGAAAATCCAAACATTAACCCAAACACCTACAGTCAATTAATATTTGATAAAGGAGCCCTGGATATACAATGGGGAGAGGACAGCCTCTTCAGCAGCTGGTGTTGGAAAAACTGGACAGCTACATGCAAGAGAATGAAACTGGACTACTGTTTAACCCCATACACAAAGGTAAACTCAAGGTGGATCAAAGACCTGAATGTAAGTCATGAAACCATAAAACTCTTAGAAAAAAACATAGGCAAAAATCTCTTGGACATAAACATGAGTGACTTCTTCATGAACATATCCCCCCGGGCAAGGGAAACAAAAGCAAAAATGAACAAATGGGACTATATCAAGTTGAAAAGCTTCTGTACAGCAAAGGACACCATTAGTAGAACAAAAAGACATCCTACAATATGGGAAAATATATTCATAAATGATGTATCTGATAAGGGGTTGACATCCAAAATATACAAAGAACTCACGCACCTTAACAAACAAAAAGCAAATAACCCAATTAAGAAATGGGCACAGGACATGAATAGACACTTCTCTAAAGAAGAAATTCAGATGGCCAACAGGCACATGAAAAAATGCTCCACATCGCTAATCATCAGAGAAATGCAGATTAAAACCACAATGAGATATCACCTCACATCAGTGAGGATGGCCAACATCCAAAACACAAACAACAACAAATGTTGGCGAGGATGTGGAGAGAGGGGAACCCTCCTACATTGCTGGTGGGAATGCAAATTGGTTCAACCATTGTGGAAAGCAGTATGGAGGTTCCTCAAAAAACTCAAAATAGAAATACCATTTGACCCAGGAATCCCACTCCTAGGAATTTACCCCAAGAATGCAGCAGCCCAGTTTCAAAAAGACAGATGCACCCCTATGTTTATTGCAGCACTATTTACAATAGCCAAGAAATGGAAGCAACCTAAATGCCCATCAGTAGATGAATGGATTAAGAAGATGTGGTACATATACACAATGGAATATTATTCAGCCATAAGAAAAAAACAAATCCTACCATTTGCAACAACATGGATGGAGCTGGAGGGTATTATGCTCAGTGAAATAAGCCAGGCCGAAAAAGACAAGTATCAAATGATCTCACTCATATGTGGAGTATAAGAATAAAGAAAAAAAAAAACTGAAGGAACAAAACAGCAGCAGACCACAGAACCCAAGAACGGACTAATAGTTACCAAAGGGAAAGGGACTG